>SPJY01037268.1:282363-312877 GCA_005191435.1 Raddia distichophylla | reverse complement strand
AATATTTCTTTCCTTTACTGATCTGTAATTGCTCCGCATCGACCATAGGTAAAACAACAATCTGCGGGAAACAACCTATGTGGCTACTATGTGTTCCACTATATCCAAATGATGTGTCACAGCGAGCTTGAGCCTCAAACTCCTGAAGAGGTTCGTATATATATGCACGCAACCATGCATCTAGCTACAACTTAATAACGTTCTTATGTACTCCATTAATTTACATGGATGCGCGTATTTTTTTATTTCCCACTTTAATTGAATTGGCAGCCCGACATGGATAAACATACTGAAGTGTTACCACATCATCGGGTGCTCTCATTAAAAGAACAACTACTCGGCTTCATTTTCGATGAGGTCATTAACTCCAAGGGCGAGTTCCACTTTCGAGAACCATATTTCAACACAAACAAACTAGGGACGACTTCTACGTCGTCAAAGAGCGGCAAGAAGAGTACTGCAAGGAAACAATGAACTCTTTGGTCCATTTTGCCCCATGTATATTAATTAGAAACTTTGTAAATTTGGCTCATTATTACTTCATGCATGTGTGTCTAGGCCAGTGTATATATAGTGTACATTATTATATATACTATCTAATATATTTAAGCTTGTGTGATCGCTAATTATATGCTCATCGTATATGTATTCAAATTTAAACGACAAATTAAAAAAACCCCTGCCGAAATATATATATTTAAATATCTATTTGCGCCGCCCCCAAATTAACCAGCTAGGAAAGTGCACGTCTCCGCAAGCGGTTATTCAACCACTTGCGGAGATGCCTCTCTGCAAGCGGTTGGTGCCTCCAACCGCTTGCAAAGAGCTCCCATGTGGCCTACAGGCCCGCCCGCGCAGAGCCCTGCGAACCGCTTGCAGAGAGGCATCACAAGCGGCTTTGGGAGCCGCTTGTGATGCCCCTCGGGCATCAGTCGCGGTTGCCTGCAAGCGGTTATGAAACCGAACCGCTTGCACAGGCCTTACGAGCCGCTTGTCCTATGGCGATCCGCAGTAGTGATGACCAATGTACCAACAAATGCTGATTTCTAGGTACCTACACAGGCAATATGGGCATCCGGAATGAAATACATTCATAATTCATGTATCGAAAGATTATGTATGTCATGGAATTTACATCAACGAGAAGTTCTGAAGAGGCTATCAGTTCACTTTCAAATTTTCAATTAGATCCGGTATCCAATCACAGTCTCTTAGTTTGCTAGCTCTTTTTAACCTGATGTGATTTTGCTATTTTTGAATCACCGTTATTCATCCTTTCATGTGCATTTACACAGGTTATAAATCCATATGCACTTTGGGAGCAGAGATGGATGGTTATTAGTTTTCAAGCATTGATGTTGATCTTCTTTGTGATTTACACAGTTTTGAGGTGAAGAGTCTTTTTCCCCATGTATGAATTCTCATAAAGCAGAGCCATTGCCTCCAGATTCAATAAAGAGGTTTCGTTTTGAGCAAATGCTTTTGGTGTTGAGGACTGATTACGGAGAAAAATTTTGCTTACCTTCTACATGTTTGGACGATATGGTTGGATATAGAGCTTGGACGAGCTGCTAAAATAAGTACCTCCTACCTCTGTTTTACTGTTATGCATTGATAAATGTACACCTATAGATGTTTGAGGTCTTGTTCTTTTCAGCCTAACTTATTTGACTTATCAGCTTATTTAACCTAACAACTTATTTGACTTAAGTAAATGGGCCGAGGAGATCTCGAGAATCAAGTTCCCTTGGTTTGATTTGTTTAAGAGCTTGTTGACATGACTTTGAGATAGAAACATAACCAATTCAAAAACCCAATCGTTTGTATTTTAAATAAGTAAATGAGCAAACAAATCAGCTAAGCTAGATAAGCCGAAGAGCCTGAATTAGTGAATTATGCCTTTCTGAAAATTAAGGAAAAATCAGCTTCATTTCGAAATATTATGGCACTATTGGTGAAATGGATTATGTTCATACCGAAATGTTTCTGTCATGTGTTAGCATGGTGATGTATTATCAAGGAAGGCCAAAGAAGGTATCTATGGCGGCCTACTTTTGTATACATTTTCCATTTAGCTATGAAATTCTTAAATAATAATACATACTATCGGACGCATGTCATTGCAGTGTTGGTTGATTGTAGTGTCCCAAAGAGGCATTGCCGCATTACACCTGGGACATTATGTATTCGCGATAATTTGATTGCCAGGCTAGAAAGTGACTCAGATGATGAAAATATACCACCTCCAATGAATTCACCTTTTGGCGTAAATAGCACGTTGACGTCGTATGCTACAACTACACGAGCTGAATGTTCAAACGGTATGAACAATACTTGATATGTTGTTTTTTTTCCTTCTAATTCATTTTTCTTATAAATATGATTGTGGGAGTAATAGTTTTTTCATCATAGCTTTTTTTTTTTACAAATATGATTGATAACTTCATGGCTTAATATAAATTTATGGGGTGCTAAAAAATCTAAAACTTGGAAAATGTGACATAATATGGTGGCAGGTGACCAAAATTTTTTTTGTCACAAAATGTTTTAATTTATGTTTTTGTTTATCATTTATGTATTCCTCCATTTCTTTTAAAGGAGTGTAGCAAAGCACGGTTGATTGACATAGTATTCCCAATGCTTGGATCCGACTTAAACGATCCAAGCTACATGACCTCACGTCCCATACTCTCGACCTGAATCGAGTTCACATATAATTTCTTTCTTGTAAATCACCCTTCATGTTTTTATATTTTTCTACGAATTATGTTTTTCTTTCTTCCCTTTATGGTCCGTGGCAGAGCACGGGCATTGTACTAGTGTACATATAAAAAGATTTATTTCGTAGAATTCTCCACAAGGTGGAACAATTGTTTAGGTGGCCTTTGGTGTTAAGTTTCGCGTGGCTGGGCATGGTTTGAATCTCAGCCGCTCCGCCTTTTATCCTTTTATATTATACTTTCTATTTTGTACCACGCTTATCCACACTAACCAAAAATAGCACGTAGCTCGGCTGGTTCCCACATGCATATGCACTCTGTTGTGAGCCAAGTGGAGGGTCCCACTGGGTGATGATGAATATATGTAACAATGATGAATTTGAATTAGTTTTGAAGTTGTCTTGTTGAGGCATTGTTGGTTTTTGATGAGATTTTAGATTTGTCACTTACTATCCGGTCGTGCTAAGTGTGTTTTGGCACCTTGTTTTTGGTTTTGAGCACAGGATTCAATGTTAATGATTGTATCATGTACTAACCTTACAGGAGAGGTAAGGTGTGTTATTTTTTTTTTCAGGTTCACCTCGGTGATACAAGTATCGGTGGGTACGTGGCTGACGCATCGCGGTGACAGCTAGAGGCTGGTGCGTCCGGGTTCGATGATCTAGCGGTCACATTAGGTGGTATACTCGAGAAGCTTAGTCATGGCAAGGAATCCAAGACAGCTCGAGGCTGGTGCGTCCGGGTTCGATGATCTAGCGGTCACATTAGGTGGTGTACTCGAGAAGCTTAGTCATGGCAAGGAATCCAAGGCAGCTGGAGGCTGTGGCGTCGGTAACCTGATAGTGAAGCTAGTTGGACCGGTGGGCCCAGGCATGGGCTAACGACTGAGGAAGCTGCAAATATATTTCCCAAAGGAATATGTATAGAATATTCCCGCTCGGAAGTGTGAACCACTCATCCTCAAATGAAGGGTGGAGATGGGCTTTAGGGTTTAGGGCATCTCACCCTTCGGCTATAAATAGAGCGGAGGGAATCACTTCCTCCTCCACCCGTTAGAGCTGAACATTTCAGAAATAGAGAGAGTGCGTTGGGTGTGTTTTGGGTGGGCTTAGAGTGCTTGTGGTCACAAGGAGTGTGGCTTGTAAGTTCCCAACTTCTTTGCAATGAAATCCTTCTTCTTCATAAACATCTTGTGTTGATTTGCTCCTAGTTTTTCTTGTTTTTATTTTCCTTTTTGGAGCTCTTGTTTGGAGATGAATCTTAGTGATTTCTTTTTGTTTCTTAGTGGTCTATGATGCCTTAAGGTTGCTAATATGATTTGCCACACTCTTTGCAACCATATGACAGGCTAGAAATCAAGTTCTTGATTTGTTACAAATTTGTTCAGAAACATTACTTCGCGCAGCAGTCAGTAAAAGCTTTTTAAAAAAATCTAGAAAACTCATTTTGGGATTATTCTAGTTGGAAAAGCTGTGTGAGTCACATACCCATCTGTGGTAAAAATTTGAAGTCCACTAGTTTCCCCGTTTAGTAGCTATGATATGAATACCGAGCCCTAAACTTGTAGTCTCGAGTTCCTGATAGTTTTTGCTGCATGTTTTTTCTTATTTTCTGTAGATGTAGTTTGATGCTGAAATTTGGAGTAGACTATCAAGACTCACTCACATGAATGTATAAAAATTTTGAAAATTTCTTTAGTCTTCCAACAGCAGGAATTACTCTCTCCTTGCAAGACAAGTTTCTGGAAATTAATCTACTTTTTGCATTTGACAAAGCCACTTTAGTGGTTTGAATGCTTTGGCTTGTCTCTAATTGCCTTGGCTGGTTGAGGAGGTGAAAAGTGGTCCCAAGAACCTAATTCTCATCCATTCTGTTGCGATTCGACTACCAACACGAAGCTATTTGGTGCGAAGTGCTTAGAGGGGATGCGTATTACAGAAGCAAAGCATCAAAATTGATTGGAGTCTATTCACCCCCTCTAGCTACCTAGCTCGGGTGTTTAACTGGTATCAAAGCGTTTGGTTTGATGCTTCTTTGCAAATATTGACTGATGTTTTAAGCTGATACTTGTTGCTATTTGAGCTATGGCGGCACGGAACACATACATCAACAAGAACCACAACATCAAAGCCGATGATGGAGGTGACAAGAAGCCACGTAAATAACTGATGGAGCGACGCTGCATGGTCGAGATGGTTCTGGCAACTTTGGAAGAAGCTGCCATCTCCAACAAGTAGGATGCACACTCGGATGATGATGAGAGTGAGCGGCTAGAGAACAACGATGTCGACTACACCGGCATGTGCTTCATTGCACACTAGGAGAGCGGTGGCAGCGACTTGGACATCTACCACACCGACGATGATGAGGTAACTGATGAACAAGGTCCCTTCTTTTCCGAACTCTTAGAAGTATCAGTTAAAATTCATGACAAAGTACACTAAGGTCTTGCTCGAGAAAATATCCTAGAAGTTCAACTAAAAAATATTAAACCAGCTGCTTGCTTTGATTTTCGGAAGCTCACTCTAGAATTGGATGAATTAAAAATGCATTTTAAGAATGTCACTATCTAACTAGAGTGTGAAAAATGTAAACCTGTTCCTAGGCCTGTTGACTCCGATGGGTGATTAGAGTTTGATAGGGTCATGGATGATTTGAATAAATTAATGACAACTCATTATAGGGTGCTTACTTTAAATGAAAAATTTAGGTAAGTTAATGTTAACCTTGTAGCAGAACTAGATGATAGTAGGAAAAATTTGTTCCTTGTCACTTATCTAGAGTCTGTCTGCTTGATGAAACCTAGCATGCTTTGTCTTGATCCTTCTGCACACTCATCTAAGGATCCAGTCAATACATTTGTGGGCTGTAGTGATCATGCTCCATCTAAGGACCCAATCAACTCAGATGTGAGTTGTAGCTACCACTCACTTGACTCTACATGTCGTGATTGCACACTGTTGAACCTTGAGAATTTGAACTTGCAAACTGATATTTTTGAGCTTAATGATGCTGTTTTTGATGCCTCTGTGTTTGATCAATGTCTTGAGCTTGATGGGGAGATGCGTAAAATCTAGCAGCACATGTGTGATAGATTTGAGGGTAGGTTGACCCAAGCCACAAATGCATAGTGTCTTTCGTGTCAGGTTCTCAAGTGGGAAATTAAGATCCTAGATGAGAAATGTCGCAAAGCCTTGTGAAATGGTACAACTGGCAGCCAGGACTCTTCGAACTCTTCCTCTTCTTGCAGATTTTGTCCCAAACTCCATCAGTAGTGCGAGTACCTCATTAGGACTCTTGAAAAGTTTGTTACGGGCAAACATAAGCTTAACTTGATACTTGACAAAAGCAAGATATCAAGGGGTAGAGGTCTAGGTTAAATTGGCTTGAGCATATCAACAGACACCCGCCTAGAGTCCTTGGAAGGGATGAGAATGTGCAGACAGTTGTTCTTAGGGATGGTATTCCTCAGACTACTGTTTTGAGGTCCGCAGAGATCGTTAGGGAATGTCCTACCACATTGTCTGTTCAGTATCAGAAGAATGCCCCATAGAGTCCATCTAGGAAGAGTGTTCCTTCTACCACTCTTGCCCCTATAAATGGCAGAGGAGTAGTTTACACCTTTTGCAATATGATAGGACACACTGAGCAAAATTGTTTCCGCCGTGCTAAGAAAGCACGTGAGGAGCACAGGAAACATGCTAGAATTCAAGGACCACCTAACAAACCTGACCCTAGGTTAATTGCAGCTCAGGCAAGACCGATGGGTAGATGGCTAAGACTTGGAGCTCAGCTTTATGTTGCTCGTCCTGTTGCCGAACTGAAGCGTGGGCAGCGTTGTCCTAAGGACGTACCTCCTGTTGGTTAAAGAAGTGAGCATCCACGACGTGAGGTGCCACCTCTATGGTGCAAGAATGGCAAGAAGTGTAGGATCCGCGGACAGGATGCACCCGCCTCAGCTAAATGGAAGTCAACTCCTAATCCAGCGTCACTATGTTTCCCTACTTGAAAGGATGGCCTAGTCCGAGTACAGTCTGTTCGGTATGGTCGTGTGACTCAGATTTTGGGTGTCAAAATATGCACTGATATTTTCCAAAGCTGAGCCACATTTCGTCACTCGTTGACTCAGGCACGATGAGCTGGGAAGGGGGGCATGTGGATAATCGATTACAGGTGTTGTCGCCACATGACCAAAAACTCTCAGTGGTTGTCCTACTTAGTCTGTGAGCCCTAGGGTGAGAAAATCACCTTTGGGGATGCTTGGTCATGTCATGTGCTCGCCCGAGGCTTTTTCTAGGTTAGTGACCAGCCTGTCCGTAAGGATGTGGTCCTTGTCGGCAAACTTCGCTATAATCTGCTTTCGGTTTCTCAGCTGACTGATGAGTGTTCTGAGTTTCGTTTTAAGCAGAATGAAAGTTGCATTTTTTATTCTTCTAAGATTTTGTTTGCGGGATTCACAAATTTGGGAAAGGTTTTCGTGTCAATTTCCGATCTTCAGTTACCTCTTCTCATTGCTTGATTGCTTCAGAGTCCCGTGACACCTCGTTCTAACATAGGGGACTGGGTCACATTGGTTTTGATCACTTTTCTAGATTTATCAACCAGGATCTGATTCGTGGTTTGCCCAAACTCAAGATGGTCAATGATATAGTTTGTGCTCCTTGCCGGCATCAGAAGATGGTGGCAGCTGCTCACTAATGAGTGACCCTAGTGATGATTGATGTACCAGGATAATTGCTTCACATGGACACTGACACACTGTTGGTCCCTCCCGTGTGCAGTCTATGCGTGGCAAGTGGTATGTGCTCGTTGTTGTCGATTACTATTCTCGCTACTCTTGGGTTTATTTCATGGTGAACAAGGATAAACATTTGGCCATTTTCGTTTCTTTACTCATAAGCTTTCTGTTTATTTACCAAGATTGCGTAGTGTAATCCGTTCAGACAATGGCACTAAGTTCAATAATACATAATTTGAAAGGTTTTGTGATTCTGGTGTTGAGCATCAATTATCTTCTCCGCATGTCCCCCAACAAAATGGCATTGTGGAGCGGAAGAATCACACTTTGGTAGAGATGGCTAGCACTATGATTGATGAATATTCTACTCCTCGGTGTTTCTGAGCTGAGCATATTTCTATAGCTTGCTATGTTTTTAACAGGGTGTTTCTGAGGTCTAAATTGCATCGCACATCCTACGAACTTCCATATGGGCGTAAGCCAAGTGTGTTTGGATGAAAGTGCTTTATTCTGAAGGATGGAAATTTTGGCAAATTTTAATCTCTATCTTAAGGTGGGATTTTTCTTGGGTATACAGCTTCTGCGGTGAATTACCGCATGTTGGATAGTGAGAGGTATAGAGTTGTTGAGACTTGCGAGGTGACCTTTGATGAGGTTAAGCCGGGGGTAAGGCCAGATATCTCAGGTTCAAATTTGTCTTTTCAGCCAATCTTTGTTGAAGAGAAGGTCATTGAAGATGACGGTTTTTCAGAACCCAACCATAACTTTGCTCCACTAGTGGCGGCTCCAGTTTTCAGTGGTGTTCCTTAGTCTCTTCCCTTACCTTCTCCTTCTACTCATCTCTTACCTTGTGCTTCTAAGTTCTCACCTATATAATCTGATTCGTCAGGTGGCTCTGATCCTACCTCTCCTGGTCCCGAGGTAAAAGCCATTTCTAAAGCTCCTCGTCACATCCGAAAAGACCATCCCCGTACACAGATGATTGATGCTTTGAGCGAGAGGATACTAACCCGACCAAAGTCTGGACTTTCTCACCTTTACTTATCTGCTGCTTTCATTGCTTTCTTTGAACCGAAGTACGCCACCCATGCTTTTTCTGATCCTGATTGGATGAATGCGATGCATGAATTGCTGGAGAACTTTGAGAGGAACAAAGTGTGACAGCTTGTTGAACACCTAAAGGACATAATGTAATAGGTACTAAATGGGTGTTTAAGAACAAGCAAAGTGAGTATGGGGTAGTGGTTACAATCAAGTGTAAATTGGTTTCTCAAGGATACACTCAGATCAATGGGATATACTTCAATGAGACCTACGCTCCTGTGTGCTAGACATTATTCCATCAGGATCTTAGCGGCATTTATGACATTCAATGGGTTCAAACTGTATCAAATGGATGTCTGTAGTGCCTTCATGAATGTCTATATTAAGGAGGAAGTGTATGTAAAGAAACCACCTGTGTTTAAGAATTCATGGTATCCTAATCATGTATGTAAGCTTGATAAGGCTCTATATGGGTTAAAACAATCACCCAGAGCCTGTTATGAGAGGTTTAAGACCTACCTAGTGAGCAATGGGTTCCTAATGGGTAAAGTAGACCAAACCTTTTTTACCTATAGGGTTGGCTCTGATTTCCTTCTGGTGCAAGTGTATGTCGATGGCATTATCTTTGATGGTTTCTCCTTTTCTCTTGTTTCTGAGTTTTCAGAGGTAATAAGCTCGGAATTTGAGACGAACATGATGGGGGAGCTCAACTTCTTTCTTGGCTTTCAGTTCAAGGAAGCAGTAGAGGGAACCTTTCTTCACCAGGGCAAGTACACAAAAGATCTCCTGAGTCAGTTTGCCATGTCTGATAGCAAGCCGGTCTCTACTCCGATGGCGACCACTGTTGCCTTAGGGCCCGATGAGAATAGTGAGTCAGTCGACCAGAGGGAATACCGTTGTATGATAGGTTCCTTTCTCTACCTCACCTCTTCTCGGCCGGATATACAGTTTGCTTTGTGTTTTTGTGCCCGCTTTCAAGCTTCACCTAGAGTGTCTCACCTTCAAGTGGTGAAGCGGATCTTCTGCTATCTCCGTGTAACTACAGACTTTGACCTTTGGTTTTCTGTAGTCTCTTGTCTATCTCTCAGAGCCTTCTCAGATGCAGACTTTGCTGGTTGTATGATAGATAGAAAAAGCACTTCTGGGAGCTGCTAATTTAGTTGGCACTTCTCTTGTCTATTGGTCCATTAGAAAGACGGCCAGTGTTTCCCAGTTCACTGTTGAGGCTGAGTATGTTGCCGTTGTTGCATGTTGCAGTCAGGTTGTTCGGCTTTGCTTTACTTTGAATGACTTTGGGTTGGTTCAAGCAAGTGTGCCACTTCTCTGTGACAACACCTCTGCCATCAACATTGTCAAAAACAAAGCATAGCACTCTAGGACAAGCACATTGGCCTATGTTATCACTTTCTTAGAGATCATGTGGAAAAGGGTAATATAGTCTTGTAGTTTGTTGACATGGACCGTTAGTTGGCTGATATCTTCACCAAGCCATTGGACAAGGCTAGCTTTGAGGCTCTCAGGGAAAGCTCGGGGTTGTGAGCTTAGCTATCTTATAGTCAGGAGGAGTTTATACTACTTGTATTATATGTAATATAATTTATCATTTTCCTACATTGCATTTGGGTTGCATTTTGGCTTGGTTAGTCTGTCTTAGGCTATCATCACACTCTGCACTTAGACTTCTGGCGTGTTTTGGCACGGACTTCTCATCTTATGTTTAGGTTGCTATCATGCGAAATAGGCAGTTTTCTCTCCTCTAGCTAGATAGAATTCTTAGTCTTATAGGTCTATCAGATGCACTTTGGGTATACATGGTCTGTGTCGAGTATCTAGTATCCGAGATGTAGTGTTGTGTTCCCCTGTAAGGCGTGGGGTAGATGAGGGTGATTCGGAGCTTGAGTGCCTTATGTTCTTGCCTAATTCTTTGGGGTTGGCCCGTTTGCATTTCCCTGTTTTTTCCAACTCTCAATTTTCTTGTTCATCTTGCTACACATTGTTTTTGAGCAAAATGTTGACTCGTTGAGGGGGAGTTTCCGGAAAACTTTGTATTAGCGTATAGACTTATTTTGCTTTCGAGCTTTGTCTATTATGCTTTTGAATTTAGGATTTACAACATGCCCAGACTGTTCAAATTTTAGCTTGTGCTAGCTCGTTCAATTGGTGTATAGTCCAGAAATGGCATTGATTTTGGTTTTTTCAAAACATTGATGTGGGATAAGATTTTTGCTTTTTAAATGTTGTTGCTTGATAAGGTGATTGCAGTCTTCCGTCAGTTATCCTTGCAACTTGGTGAAATCTTTTGTTAGCCAAATCTTACTACTGTAAATTGAAAAACCAAAAATATGCAATATCAAGTTTTTGAGAGTTTTCACCCGTTATCCTTCACGAGATTGCACACAAGACTCTTAGGATATGCTTTGCTAGCAATTGCTCGCTTTGAAGCTATGAATGCATTTAAAAGTGTTTGCAAAAAAATGTGAAAATGCTAGTTAGTGGAGCTATCGATTTGAAGCTACATGGGTTTCAAAAGGTTTCATGTGGTGTTGATGTCTTGATGCCTTGTCATGCCGCGACACTTGATTGTGATTTTCTAAGCCACATCTTGCAATATGAAAAATCGATTTACTAGCATTTTTGAACTAGTGAGCACACAAAAAAATTGTATTGCTTCGAGCAACCTTGCCATATGCTTTACGTTCAAATGGTTAATTTTCAAAGCTCACTAGGACATGCATTTGCATTTGCATCATGCCTTATGCTTATTCCCTCACTTTCTTGACGTCTATGTTGCTTAAAAGGGGAGAATTGAAAAAGGACATCAACACGTTTTGTTTAAAAAGGATTTGTTGGGAAGTTTTGATTTTCATGACTTGGAGATATTGAACACATGTGTTTCTTTCCTTTGCTCCAAGCGTGATTTGACATTTCCAAAATGCTTTGTGTTCAAAATCCAAAAACATCAAGATGATTTTCGAGGGTTTCTCAATGTATTCATTAAGGGGGAGTGTTGAGAACCATGTCGAGGGTCCCCTTGGGTAATGACAAATATATGTGACAAGAAAGAATTTGAAGCGGTTTTGAAGTTTTCTTGTTCAGTATTGTTGGTTTTTGCTGAGATTTTTTATTTGTCCCATACTGTCCGGTCGTGCTAAGTGCGTTTTGGCATGGTGTTTTCGGTTTTGAGCATGGGATTCAATATTTATGATCGTATCATGCGCTAACCTTGCAGGAGAGATAAAGTGTGTTGTTTTTGTTAATCTTCACCTCTGTGATGCAGGTATTGGCGGGTATATAGCAGATGCTTTGTGGGGACAGCTGGAGGAGGGTGCGTCCGGAGGCGTGCAGGCGACCGGGTTCGATGGTATGGCGGTGACATGTGGTGGTGTACTCGAGAACCTTAGTCATGACAAGGAATCTGAGGCAGCTGGAGACCGTGGTGTCAGTAACCTGCCGGCGAAGCTGGTTGGACCAATGGGTCCAGTCGTGGGCTAGCGACCAAGGAAGCTGCAAATATATTTCCTAAGGAATATGTGGGGAATTTTTCCTCTCGGGAGTGTGTCTTGTAGTGTGTGTTGTATACAACTCATTCTCAAATGAAAGGTGCAGATGGGCTATAGTGTTTATGGCATCTTATCCTTGTGCTATAAATAGAGAGGGAAGGGAGCATCTCCTCCTCATCCACTTAGAGCTGAAAATTTCAGAAATAGAAAGGATGAGTTATTGTGTTTTGGGTGGCACTTACAATGCTTGTGTTCACAAGGAGTGTGGCTTGTAATTCCTCAACTTTTATTCAATGAAATCCTTCTTCTCTATGAACATTTTGTGTTGATCTGCTCCTAGTTTTTCTTTCTTTTGTTTTCCTTTTTTAAGATCTTGTTTGGAGATGATTCTTGCTGATTTCTTGCTGGTCAGGATAAACACATGTTACAGATCGATTAAATCGAGACAGTGTAAGATGCGAGAACATGTTAAAGATCGGTAAATCCCGAGACAGTTTAACATGGTTTGCATACATGAGATCAAATTGATACAGCCATGCACACGGGTTACAAGGAGAGAATCGATTATCCCATCGAGATAGCTCTACCTGCGAGTTGAAGCCTTTCGACGGAGTCGATCGGGTTCGAGAGAGTTTTGTGTATTGAGTCGTAGATCCTCTTCTATGAGGCCCTAAAACCCTATTTATAGTGTTTAAAAACCGATACCGATACGACCTATCCTTCCGCACTGTCTTTGATCCGATCGTATTTCTTCCTTCTTCAATAAAGCCCAATTCCGATTTGGCCCAATAATTCCGACATATTCGGTCTTCTCTGAATATCCGATTTTCTGCCAAATTTGGGTGTCAACAGCTGCCCCATTCAATGGGGTGCTCCTGTATTTATAGGGGTACTAGTGATTAGGGTATACAATGAAAATACAAGAGGACCACTTTGCCCCTGTACCTGGGCCGTTGATCACTAGATCAACGATCCTTTACAATACCTTACCCCCTTTTTCTTACATGAAAAACCTCAGCTACCCCTATTACAACGTGGGCCTTGTGGGCCCAATAATCCAGATCACCACAGGCCCATTCTTTAGGAGCCACGATACGGGGACATGGTCCAGTGCTAGCTGGCCCCTTGTTCTGCTTGATACGGAGACATGGCCCAGCGCTAGTTGGGCCCTTGTCCCCCTTGGGTTAACTCCGAGAGCCTTTGGGCCTCATCAGGTATCTTCGGGTTTTTTCCGTCGCCTTCAGAAGGAGACTTTGGGAATGTTTTTCACTTGTCCCGGGGCTTCCCCGCTTCTTCGCTCCCGAAGGTTATGAACATACTTCGGGTTCCTCGGACTTGGCTAGCCACCATCTTCGGGATTCTCGCCCTTAACTTCGGGTAAAAAGGGGGGGCTCTCCTACAATAGAAGCCCCTTGCAGCCTCGGCTCGCCTCGGCGTGGTGATGGGCTGCCACCCGAGGTTCACCCCATATTTCACCACGCTGTGGAGAGAATACTGAAGGTTCCTGCTGATCCTGCCAAGTCACTGGATGTTAGGTGTCAAATAATGTTACCTGGTAGTTCGTGCCGCTCATTTAAGGCCGTGGGCCCACTGGTTTCAAGATGTGATGGCTGATGTGATTTGAACAGTGTTATCCTTGATCAGCGCACCCAGGTACAGCGATCGTGGACTCCACGTGTCAGCCTTAGGGTACGCACCTGTTGAAATCCTCTTTAGCGGGAATATGAAAATTTTTACCACGAACGGTTCGTATTCTAGCCGTGGATGATGACACATGTCGCTCATCCAACCAGTGATCCTTCCTATATATACCCCCCAGACAGGGGCCTTTACTTTTTACGTGTTTCCCACTTTCGCCCAAGGGTTCTTCTTCCTCCCTGTCTTCTTCCTCTCCGGTGATCGCGATTCGCCGGCTACTGCAGCTCCGCCGCCAAGAACTTCCGCCGGTGAGGAGTTTCCTCACTCCCGCTGTTGCGCCTCCATCCTTCTTCATCTCCAAGCTATCCCTATGGCCCCAAAACGCATTTTGCCCTCCGCCGTCCAGGCTAGTTTGTCGTGGGAGCTTGGTGAATCGCGTATGAGCGCAGAGGGGGTCGCAGAGGTGGCGGCGCGTTCAGGAGTAGCAGCAGAGTCAGTCCGCTGCCCTGGGAGGAAGACTAGCCCGGACCCTCGTGAAGGGGAGACGGTCTTGTTCATGTGCCAGCATGACGCCGATCTTCAGATCCCCTGCGTCCCATTGGTTGGTGAGGTGTTGGGCATTTACCAGGCCCAACCCTTCCAACTCTCTCCCAACGCTGTAGCCAGATTGGCCATCTTCGAGTGGGTCGTTCGAAGCCACAGTGGAGTGCCTTCGGCGAGGGTCTTCGCGCTCCTCCACGAGATCCGCTGGCAAGGGAAAAGTCAAGGTTCCCCCTTCGGTAGCTTCAATTTCGTGGTGAGAAAAGGACGCGAAGATAGCTTCCCTCCCTTAGGAACAAAGAAGAAGTGGGAAGGATCTTCGGGATTATCGTGGAAGCTATTTTGGTTCTACCACAGGATGGACGATGAATATCGAGGTCTGGCTTTCTTGAAAGGTGACCTCGCCACAATTGGATCTCCCGAGGTCCTACTGAATGGTACCGACGAAGCGCAGCTGCTGCTCTTGCGAAGGGTCAGCCGCAAGTTCAATATGCGGGCCTTGGCCGAAGAATACATTGCCGCGAGGATTCAGCCCCTTAGAAGGGATTGGGGATACATCCCAGTCTTCGAGGAGGATGGTGCCCAGGTGTCGCTAGGGTCATGCTCGGCCCTCTCTCTCCAGAAAACAGAGGAGTATACAGACTTCCTCTTGGGTCTCACCTTTGCCGAGGAAGTCTCCAGAGCCGCCAAGGTCGGCATCACCACGAAGATCAACCGAGTGCTGGGAACCGAGGTCCCCCTTGAAGAAGGCAGCCACAAGCGCAAGAAGGGCGCCAACTCTGGGGATGCGCCCGCCCCGAAGAAGATGCGGGGTTCTCGCCCAATAGCGGCTAGCCCCATCAGGCCCCTTCTCCCTCGCCCAGACGCGAGTAGCGAAGGGTACGAAGATTCTGAAGGTGAGCAAAGGCCTTTAGGCCCTGCTAGCTCGGCGAGTGGCACTCTCCCCAGCGGAGAGGATACTCCATCGGCCTCCAACCCTCTGGCTCCAGCCCCTGGCGAGGGCCAGCATCACGGATCTAATGATCCCGAAGGTACTGGCGGCGCGGGAGCCAACCCAATTTCCCCCCAGGACACCTATGTCTCCGTGGAGGGAAACACTGCTGCTGGTAGCCACATCGGTAGCGTATACGCCGTAGAGGAATACTTTGACGAAGAAGGTACCTCGTGCTTATATATATATGAGAAAACAAATAGCAAAAAAATTCAAAAAAAAATACGAAACTTGACTTTTTCAAAATATTTCATAATTATATGACAATTGAGATCTTGGTTGGTTCGAAAAAAATACCAGCAACATGATGGTGGAAAGCATTTGGCCATCGGATGCATGAAACAAAATTTATATCGGAAAACACGAGCCAGAAATGTTTGAATCCAGCAGTTAATGCTTCCACGATTCTTGGCACTATAGCCAGGCTGAATTATTGTCGCCTGCCAAAACTAGGTAATTACAGTTACTACGGATTACTGTCAGACTAGCAGATCCACCCCATCCGAATCAGGACTGGTTGGTCCGTGGGTAGAATAGCTTATTCTACACACATGAGTAGTATAGGCTCACCGTGTGTGTGTGTGTGTGTGTGTATACACACGGAGCCACTAATCTACCCTTGGGTGTAGATTAGGTTTAATCTACCCGCAACCGAACTCTCCAGCAAGCGCACCAACCAACAAACAGGCGAGCGCGCGTACCAGATTCGACAGTAACTCATAGTAATTCAAACAAACTGAATTTGGCACTGGTAAGTAAATAGGTCTGCATGTGGTGTCTAAAATTATGGGCAGCATTAGCTACTCGTTTTCAAACGTATTCTACCTCGTTTTTTCGATTTAATTTTTGATTCGTAGATCCGATGACCAAATCCTTTCGAACATCTCATTGCTGGTATTTTTTCAAACAAAACAAGATCTTGGTTGCCATATGAATCTGAAATATTTTATAAATATAAATTTGAACATGATTATGATTTAAACGTAATTACTAGTAATCGAGATAAATGTGCTGTACGTATGAAAGTAATCCATATTTTGTAGGTTCCAGCACGATTACTTTTTCTTTCTTTCGCTTTTCGATAGTAATGGACAGTAATCCAATTACTGTCATTTTTTTGGGCAAAAAACTGATATGAATTGAGATTCCATATTGATTACTTTACATTCCTTCCAAAACTACATTCTTAAAAACGGAGATAAATACATTCCAGGTCGATTACTTCGCACTATAGTCTAAATCATTTTCCAGTAATCAACACAGATCGATTACTTCGCATTACTTCTCTAGTAATCAAAAGTAATGGAACCGCAATAATCAACACAGATCGATTACTCTGTATTACTTCTCTAGTAATCAAAAGTAATGAAACCGCCACGCCTTGGAGCCGCCTCGCCGGAGCAGCCGTGCCATCGCCAGCAATCTCGCCTGAGCCGTCGCGCTGCAGCGTCGCGAGGGCCGCCATGGTGTACGTGGGCGCCGGGCGCTACGGAGGCGGAGGAACCGGCGGAGCAAGGTCGGGGGAGGCGCGCGCCGGTGGGGGAGGCGGCGACGACGGCGCTGGCGTTGGGCGGACGCCGTCCTCGTCGGGGCAGATGCAGCGGCGCCGGGCGCTAGGGAGGTGGAGGCGCCGGCGGAGCAAGGTCGGGGGATTCTCGCCCTTAACTTCGGGTAAAAACGGTGGGGCCTCTCCTATAACAGGCATGACAAAGATGGTCGAGTTTGTCTTTATTGCAAGAGATGGAGGTCGAGCTAGCTAGCCTAGAGATAGTGTCATGGCTAGGATGACCAAGACGACGATGCCAAAGCTCTCTCGTGGAAGTGGTGGCAGCGAGGGCATGACCGATGGAGGCTGGAGTGAGGGAGTAGAGGTCCCCGGATCATGCTCCTGGTACGAAGATCCTTCACAGTGAAACTAGACGGGTCAAACTCGACAGAACAGTGGTTATCGGTAGTAAACTGACAAACGGAAATGAGATTTTTAATGAGGTAAGGGGTGACAAGGACATTACGTAAAGTAATGGGTCCCTGTGCTGTGGGAAAGGTGAGGTGACCCATGGATGTGACTGGTAAGCGAGACCCACTGCCAACAATGATGTTGGACGGGCAGATGGGAGAGGGTGGATGAGAGGAGGAAAGAGTACCGGCATCTGAAGTCATATGAGAGGTGGCCCCCGAATCCATGTACCACTCCGCGGTGCTGGGTGGCGGAATGAGAGACATGGTGTTGAAGGCGCTGGCCAAGGACTGCTGATCCCAGTTGGCCCCACCGTCAGATTCCACGAACTAGGGGTAGAGGGCGGCAGAGAGCCCTGGACCAACCCGGCGTGGCCGGCAGTGGCGGCGAGGGCGTGGGGATGTGGTCGCTGAGGCGTAGACGAAGTAGTCGGTGCAGGAGGGCGAGCAGGCCCAAGGATGCCCGGGCCTTAAAAAGGCCAGAGCTGGACTGTACCAGTCCAGGGGTTGTAGTAGAACGGCGCAGAAGGGTGACCGGCCCCACTACTGAAGCTAGTGCTGCTGCCACTGCTGCATCCACCCCCACCGCTGCCACTGCTGCCTCCACCCTACCGCTCTTGCCTCTGTTCTTCCCCTTGTTCTTGCCCTTGTGGTTGTTCCCGCCCGAGGAGCCACCGGAAGGTGGGCGGGGAGCAATGGCCACAAAGACGGAGGAGGGAGCAGCGGAAGCGGAGTCGAGCTGGAGCTCATAGAGAAGCAGCTGGGAGCGGGCATGTCCGAAGTCCGGAAGAGGCGTCTTGTTCTCGATAATTTGCTTCTAAACGAAAAACTATTCGTTTAGCCCACGAAGCATGGTGAGGACCTGAGTGCGGTCATTGACCGGCTGACCCAAGTCTGCAAGGTTGTTCGCCAGGCTCCGGAGACGGCGGCAGTAGTCGGTGATGGAGAGGTCCCCCTGAGATAGGGCGTGGAACTGCGCCTCGGCGTAGAGGATCCGCGTCTCCTGGTTCCCGAGAAACTGGTCCTCGAGACTGGTCCACACACCACGGGCCGTGGCAGTGGCGGTCATCACCACCTCCAGAAGGTCGGGCGTGATGCGACCGTACAACCACGACAGCACGACGTAGTCCATACGAGCCCACGCAGGGTCGGAGAAGCGACCGACCGAAGAGAGGACGTGATCCGCCAGGGCGTAACGGCTGAGCGTGACGAGGAAGAGCCCGCGCCACCGGTGGTAGTTGGGGTTGTTGAGGTCGAGTACCACCGGGACGAGCGAAGCCACGCTCGTGATGCCGACTGCTTGCGCATGGAGCGCGGCAACCGTCTCAGGGTCCTCAGCGGATGCGCCGACATAGGTGCCAGAGGGGTAGCCAGCACCCACGTCTGGTATGGCGACGAGTGGACCGTGCTGAGCAGTGAAGGGGGGGCCCCATTCGAGCCAAAGCTGCTGAAAGGGACGGGAGCGGGGCCACCACCAAGGCCAGCCAAGCCAGGAAGGAGCTGAGCTGAGCCAGCCACCGAGCCAGCCAATCCAGGGGCTGAGCCGAGCCAGGGAGGGGGCAGCCGAGCCGAGCTAGCCGAGCCAGTTAACGAGCCGGCCCCCACCTGAGCCAAGCCGCCCGCCCCCACCTGAGCCAAGCCGCCGGATGAAAATGGGAGGGGGCTGTGGCCCAAGCCGGCCCAACCATTCGGGTCAGGGGGGGGAGGAACTATGGTTCCTCCCCCGATGGCGGCGGCGCCGGGCGAGCCCCGCCAGGGCGCGTGCGGGCCGGCGGCGAGCTCGTGAGGAGCGGTGCCGAGCCGGGGACGGGCGGCGGTGGCAACGCTGGGCGCGTGGGCGCTGGAGAAGCCGGCGGCGGTGCTAGGGTAGCCGCCCGCGGCAGCGGCGGAGAGGGAGCCACCTACGAGGCCGGCGCCCGTCGGGTGACCACCAGAGATGCCGGCACCGTTCCAGAGACCAGCGGCGACGGCTAGGGGAGGGGCGACCGCGAGGTCGCCATGCCCGGTGCCTGCGGCGGGAGGAGCGAAGCTGGCGGCGGGCGGTCCACCTGATCCGTGAGAAGGGACGGCGAAGACGGCGTCGGATCCACCCAAGAAGGTACGCCCCCCTTTCTCAGAGATGCCGACGGCGGGGATGACGAGGCCGGCGGTAGTGAGGACGGCGCGAATCTCAGGAGGAAGCACAGCGACTGCGGCTTCGATTTGAGCCACGGCAGCGAGAGCAAGTTGAGCAGTGTCAATCGACGAGGGACCTGAGGAGGGGTGTCGGTCACTGTCGTCGACGTGTTCGTCACCAAGGTAGCAAGCGGTGTCTCCGAGGAGACCATCGCCGACGCCGTGGGGAGGGCCGTGGAGGAGGAGAGGCCGCCAGAGGAGGCGGGTTTCATGGCCGGTGACGTCGGCTGCATGGGAGGGGCTGCAGCAGCGGCGAGGTTAGGGTAGAATTAGGGTTAGGAAAACAGGCTCTGATACCATGTTTGAGATTAGGTTTTGCGGAATAGATGATTTGTGTATTGTTGTTAGGAGAGTATATATAGTACAGGAGATGAGCCTTGCCCCTAAGGCCCAATATACTCTAACACTTGTCATTACCTATTCATATTAGGATTGAAGGATAAGTTAAGAGCTGTGTTGTAAGTCCAAATTCCAAATTGACTGTTTCAGGAAATGCATATTGCAAGCCTATAAGAATAGGTTTTGAAAAGGAGATATAACTAGAAATAACTTATTCAAAGAGGTTCATATAATACTGTCAATCAACAAGAATTGATTCAGAAAAATGTGTCACGACTGAACATGGATAAAGGGGAATTGTGGATATCCAGTCAACTGAAGGAATATAAACGAGCTCAAGGACTTTGCTTCAGATGTGGAGAAAACTATAGTCCTCAACACCGGTGTATACTAGCGCAAGGAGGGCAAGTCAAAGAAATACAAGCAGTGGAGATATTATCAGATGAAGTTCTAGATGCAACTATGATAGAAGAGGTATTAGAAGAACAAATGCATATTTCAATTAATGCTCTATCTGGTGTTCAATCAAATAATACCATAAGGCTTAGAGCCTTGGTTGGGAACAAGGTCATGATTATCTTGATGAACTCAGCTGGTTCTCATCCTTTTATAGGCATAAACTTAGTATTGCTGTTGCAATGTAAGTATGTGGAGATACCTCAAATGATCGTTAAAGTAGATGGAGAGGGTTTCATGGAATGCGAACAAAGGGTATATTACATGACATGGTGGGTACAAGAGCATACTTTTTCTCATGATGTGAGAGTATTGGAATTGGAAAGATATGATGCTATTTTGGCAATGGATTGGCTCAGAAAATGGGAGGGATGGCATGCCAATGGCAAGAGAAATGGATCAAATTGCAATATAAGGGACAACAATAAATTTTACAAGGCTTAAAGGACAAGGATATTTCTAAAGCATCTTAGATTACTTCTAAAGCTTTCAAAAAATGCTTCATAGGAAACGAGGTATGGGCATCGACAATAATAGAACCGGTACAGGACAACACAATGCATGACAAGTCTAGTACACATCCTACTGTCTAGAAACTAGTAGAAGAGTTTGCTAATATTTTACAAGAACATACGGACCTACCACCACATAGAACTTATGTTCATGCCTACCTTAACCATCGCCCAGGTCTAGATAACCCTCCGAACTACTGTTTGGTCTACTTATCCCAAGTCTAGATAACCTTCTTGCATCTACCATTGAAAGGTGCGTAAAAGGAATTACAATGAAAAGACTTTAAAAAGGAACTATAAGAGGGGCTAGATGTGGGGGGGGGGGGGGGGGGGTTGAGTAAATTTTGAAATAAATCTTGAACATTAGAAGTCCGAGCACCCACCAGCAACATGGAAGAAGAAGCAGTGTTAGGTGGATTTGTACTCCTTTTTCCTTAAGTGAGTTTTTCATAGAACTTACGTACACAAGGTTTTTAATGAGGCATATCCGTGCACACAACAACATAGATTATGTACTCTCTCAAAAAAAAAAAGATTATGTACTCTTTCGTAAAGATTTTTCCATAGGGTGTTTATGAAGTTTAATGAAGCATATGCTCTACGTTGTAAGTTCCAAGGGGAGTATTAGGAAACTGCCCCCTAGCCCATATCCTAGCTGGAGTCCGAGCGAGGCTGAACTCGGGCCGACTCCTAGCCGAGCACGGATCGGTTAGGGGGAGTGGGCAGGGCCCACTATGTAGACATTGCTAAGGACTCTTTCACTATATATAGGAAAGTATTACCTATTGTAAATAATCAATCTAATGAATAATAGAACATTGTCTCTCTCTCTCTCTACCCGTATGTTGTCTACTTTGTGATATTTGTTGTTTATCATCTACGACTTGCATGCAATCAACAACCTCAAACTGCATACAGTAGCGTGGTTGTATAAAATAGATAACCTTGCCTAACCCACGTCAGCCCCTTTGTTCCTCCCTTTGCCCCGGTTGTTGTCGTCACCGAAGTTCTTGTCGTCTCATCCTCTCCGGCTATTGTCGATGCCTCCCTAAACGATGACTTTGTCATTTCCTGGCATCCTACGCCTTCTTATTTGGCGCCGCCTCCCAAGTCCCAAGTATCCTTCGAGTACTAGGACTCCCTCGTCGTTGTTAGGGGTGATACCCGAAGCACTGGCTACCAAACAATCAAAACCGGGTATTAGTACTAGTTGGATAAGGGTCGGGATCGGGAACCACCTAGATAAAACTATGTCGGGTACGGATCGGATACAAGACTCAAATTTCCTTGACGACCATACGAGTACTCGGATAAAAAATAGGAATAAGTGCGAACTTAGTTCTAAACTTTCGCGTTTGAGCCAAATTGGTACTAGAGTACAAAATCGCTTTCAATTGGTCCTCAAACTTTCGAAACCGTGTCGTTTTGGTCCTTTGACTAGTCAAAAAACCGATTTTGTGGATGGTTTTGCATGACATGACAATTTTTTTGTGATTGGGCACTGACGTGGATGATTTTACACTATGTGGATGCTGAGATGGCCGCCATGTAGGATGGCCACATCACCATATCTTGATTTTTTTAAAATATCAAATTCAAAATTCATTAAAAAATTAAATTACAAAATTCAATCTTTTGAATTTTAAATAAAATAAAATTTCAATTTTAAAATTTAAAATTCCTTTTTTTAGATTATGAAAATTTAAATGTTTTGCTTTCAGAAATTTCCTTGAAATATATTTGTTTGAAATGTTGGTTTTTAAGATTTTAAAATTCAAATGCCCTGTTTTATTTTTCCCTAAAACTATATTTTTCAAATTTAAAATTTCAAAATTTATTTTCAAAAATTATGGAAATTCAAATTATTCAATTTCAACAGATGAAATTTTCAATTTAAATTTAGAAAATTAAAGTTTTGATTTTAAATATTTTGGAAATTCAAATGTGCTGATTTTAAAATTTGGAAATCTGAAAATTTTCAAATTTCATAATTTTTTTTAAAACTCTCTTAAATTCATTTTTTAATTGTAAAATTACAATAAAAATTCAAATATTTGTATTCATTTATATGAAATTTAAGTAAACCCTTTAAAATTCTGAATTTGAGAGGGCGTGAGATGGAGTCATGGAGCTAATTAAGCATCCGCCCATGCAAAATGGCCACGTTGACGTCCACGTTATACAAATCACCCTCAAAACTTGTTTTAACAGGTCAAAGGACTCAAACAGTGTGGTTTTAAAAGTTCAGGGACTGATTTGAAGTGATTTTGTATCCTGAAGACTAATTTGGGTTGAACGCGAAAGAAGAGGACTAAAGTTGGCACTTATATTCTAAAAATAAATTCGGGTACCGGAAATGCCCAGCCTCCACATCTGCCGTCCCCAGTCCCTACTCCCTAAGCCCAGTTCGGCCCAATCCCAGGCCGGCCTATCTCGGTGGCCCGTCAGGCGGTCACCGCTAAATACCCTCAAGTCCTCAACTCCTCGTCCCATCCCATCTTCGCGCCGCCCCGCCTCCCATCTCATCGTCTCCACGACTCGTCGACTCGGACGCCGACGCCGTCGTGCCGGTACTCCCGTCTGGCAGTCGAGATCGCAAGAGGGCGGGCCCGTTGTACCTGTACGCCGCCGTTGCCGCCTACTCGCCTACTAACGGGCGGGATTAGGACCGTCTTTGAACGATTACGGCAGCCGCATCGTTTCCCTGCCGATTACGTTTGTTAATCGGGGATTAATTATTTAAATCCGATTTTAGAACACCATCCCCCTCTAAAACCCCTTGCCGGAGCGGCTTCTTCTGAGTTAATGGCTCGAAGCATCAAGAGGTCTAAGAAGAGTAAATGGAAGAGCAAAACCGAGGTGTTTTATGTTGGATTTTTATCATGTATGTCATTACAAAGTGACTTGATGTCACAATGGCCATTATAAAACCTCTAATATTATAGATGCCATTCTATAGTGCTATCTAGTTTCACCCATGCCATTTTGAGCACCCCATAGGAAATACCAGCTCAGAATACATGTAGAAATATACCAAATACGGTGAGGGGCCCACATGCCATTCTCACGTGTTCTTCTTCGTCCTGCTTGCTGCTCCTCCACTTCTCACCTGACCCCTCCCTACCAACTCCGACGGCTGGGCGACGGTGGCTTCAGGCCCAGCCAAGGCGAGGAAGAAATAACCCTTTTTCTTTTCCCTTGACAGAATTCTTTTATTTGGCAAACAAGAATGTGTATCGTTTGTGGGTTAGACTCAAGTGATGCCTTTTTTTAGGTATGGCAACCAGGCGTAGATGCACTGGAAGAGGGGGAGGAGCTCCAGTTTGATCCAGAGGCTTATAATTATATCGGAGGATTCAGCATTGGTTGGCCTTGCTTGAGGTAAACAAATTCTCTATATCCTAATTTGTTTCGAATCCAACATACTGTGATTAATTTTCATGGATTCACCTTACCTTTGTAGCTTTGATGTTGTACATGATCAACTTGGGCTTGTTCGATCGGAGTTCCCACACACATTATATGGCATTGCTGGAACTCAGGTCGCGTTTCTCTTTGCTCCACTGAAATGTAGAATAATCAAATGAATTGATTTTCCGTTACCAATAAAACTTAGATTGTTATGCCACAAAGTGGTCTTCACTCTTTGCCATCCTAAATCATAGAATGTATGTGTGCATTTTTTAGTTTCTAGGAGAGTAGTAGTGAACCAATGCGTGTTTCAAGTCTTGCACATATTTTCATAGGAGAGTGTTGTGATGTTTCCTATACTTGCAATGATTTTATGATATGCTATTGCTTAGCTTGAAACATAGAAAATTTATGCCAGAAACATGGTATATTTCTTGTCATGACTTACAACATGATGTCCATATGGTGTTTCATGAATGTTTCTGTTACTCGATGAACATGTTTGTCCACAAGATCCATGAAGTTATGACGGCTTGCATGGGAGCTACTGAGCTGTTAAGCTCCAAGTCTCCAACTTGGTTTGCTAAAACATAAGCATGATATTAAACATAAGTAAGTTGATCCCACAATTGTTTTTTGGGCCCAAAGAAATGGTGTGATGTTGTTGCATTTTCATGTAATTATTTAATTGATACTAAGAACTAGACTTATTTTTTCAGGCTGAGAAATCTTCACAGAATTATATTGGTATTTTTAAGCTTCCAAACATAAATGGTAAGAAACGTGAACCTATACCTACTTCAGCAATTGATGGTGACGATGATATGGATAGCGAAAGCAGTAGTGATGAAGAAGAGGGAGATATTGACATGGATATGAAGCCCACTGTACAAGTATGCTCTCTTAAGTGTGAACCTTCAAAAGTTGCCATGGAAATAATTGTTTTAGAATGTGGTATGATCCTTAGATAGTTTATATTTTTTTTTTGTTGAACCAGCTTAAAAAGGTAGCTCACGCAGGGTGCGTGAACCGTATACGCTCAATGACTCAACAACCACATATATGTGCCACATGGGGAGAAACAGGTCATGTTCAGGTAATATGTTTTTTGCCGTTCACATTTATCTTCTATTTATTATCTACTATATTGGTTGACCCACTCAACTTGTGTTTTGTTTGTAATTTTGACTGTTTCATTGCTATATAAGTAGGTGTGGGACTTCAGATCTTTCCTCAATTCATTAGACTCAGGAACAGTTGCACACAAAGAAGGTGACATAATCCATAATCATGTACCTGTGAAAATATTTGGCGGCCATAAAGATGAAGGTTATGCGATTGATTGGAGTCCACTTGTTCCCGGAAGGCTTGTTTCTGGTGCGTATTAGATCTTGTCTATCTATTGGGTTGTTTAAAATGCCATCATGTTAATGAGTCCTCTGTTATGTGCTCAAAAATCATTCATGTAATCTAGTTTGGTATATGGACATTGACCGATTGATGTAGACCAATTCAATGCTTTCTCTCTACAGGCGATTGCAATAAGTGCATTCACCTGTGAGAACCAAGTTTGAACAATTGGAGCATAGATACAAAACCATTTGTTGGGCACTCTGCAAGCGTTGAAGATTTACAGGCATACTGTTGAATGATGTGTCATATATTTAATTCTTTATTCTCTATAAAATTGATTATCTCAATTATCACATTATGTCCTTGTAGTGGAGTCCCATAAATGTCAATGAATTTCCTTCTTGCTCAGCAGATGGAACAATATGCATATGGGATATACGGAAGGGAAAGGAACCATGTGAAAATATTGAGGCTCACAATGTTGATGTGAATGTTATCTCATGGAATCGGTATATCTATTGCAAAAAATATATCTTCATGAGTACTATTGTTTATTCTGCATAACAGTTTATGTATATCTTATATTTAATTATCAGGCTTGACGGTGAGCAAATAGCTTTTGGATGTGACGATGGCAGTTTTGCAGTTCGTGATCGTAGATATAAGGTACTTTTGTCTCAATATAGTGCATACAACATGTTCTCTTGTGCCAAAATCCTAAGAATTAAACTTCTGCGTTGTATGTTATATTACCATTTTTTTGTCTCATATATTGCTATGTATACAACCAGCAGTAGTTTCTTATGTTTCTCATTATTATTTAATATTGCTTGTGAATGATATATCTACATCAAATAAATTTTTCCTTCTATTGTACTGGTAACAGGGCTTGGTAGCACATTCTGACTACCATAAGCACCCAATTACATCTGTGGAATGGAGTCCACATGAAGCATCAATGTTGGCTGTATCATCCGCGGATCATCAACTGACGTAGTTATCCTTCTCTTGTTCCTTTGCTTTCATTTATGTTCTATATCATGACAATTACATGGAGATCTTTTGCCAACTATTCTTCGATAGCATGCCAATTACTGAAATCTTATGCCTACTATCCTTTGATATCTTGAATTTGGTTGGATATAACTGTCACACCTATTTGTGATGAGTAAGAAGGATCGAGAAAGAGAAAATATGAGGTTTAACTCATCTGCTAAGCTTTATTCATATAGTTAGAGCATGAGCAGCAGCTCCTTTATCTCTGCCTGCATCAGCTCCCTAAACAGCATGTGTTTGAATTTCCTCTCTGCACGCACAACGCGTGTTTGAATTTCCTCTCTGCCCGCTCGATGCAGTTTGAATTTCCTTGATGCAGGCTGCTACTGATTGGGGAGCTGCTGCTCATGCTCTTAGGCCTTTATATAGCCGTACAAAGAAAAAACTGATTTCTAATAGATATCCCTCCATTTCTAATAGGTATCCTTTAGGGATACGGATTTACAACTCAACTAACACAGTTACCTCTCTTAAACTATTCAATTTCCTAATTTAATTATTTTGTTGGCAGCAAGGACTTCATAGTCCTAGTCGTGCTAGACAGGGACTCATATTCCCTGTTTGGTACGGATGGTTCAGCAGCCACAGCAGGGCCAGATCGCTCAGCCTAGCGATGAGCCAATTATGATGATTCTTTATAGTGTATACCATCGTAATCATGATAATAATATCTTCATTTTTTTATCTTTAGAATTTGGGATCTTTCATTAGAAAGAGATGCAGAAGAGGAGGTTGAATTCACAGCAAAGATGAGAGAGCGGGTGAATGCTCCCAAAGATTTGCCTAAACAACTTCTCTTTGTTCATCAGGTATACAAATTTAACCTTTTGCACTCATTTTCTTGTTAGGATATTAAAACTTCACCAGTAAGATGGATATTTTTTAGTCTAACGTGGTTACATTGCTCAAACATTTTTCCTTGGCAAGGAAACAACTATATATGTCATCGTCTTTTTCCCAATTTGTAGGGCCAGAAAGATTTGAAAGAGTTGCATTGGCACCCACTGATACCTGGGATGATCATATTGACGGCAGCTAATGGCTTCAATGTGTTGATGCCAAGCAACATTAATACAACCATTCCGTCAGTTGGGGCATTGGCGCCTATGGAAGTACAATTGTGCTAATATCAGGATTTATGAATTCATGAATCTAATTCCCAAGTAGGCAAAGAGTGTTTATCCCAGTTGGGTTTCTCATTTGTAGGGGTAAATTATCAGTTTTTATAAGATCTTATGGACCGTTCTTTGATGTACGGTTTGAGTTTTACTGAAATTTTCAGATATATAGAAGTTAAGTTTATTGTGTGCACATCCTTTTGCCAGCATCCTGAGAGACATCATACAGCTTGCTATCTGGCCTCAACCCAAATGAATAAATGATGATCAGGCAACTCTGGCAATTTAAATGAGAATAAAACGATGAATATGATTTTAATCGACTGAATATTTTTTGGATCAAACCGGCTTAAGCTTCGTTGTGCCGATATTGCATGTGGAGCAAGGTGGCAAACAGATAACATGTTTAGCTAGTGCAATATTCCAAAAAGAACATGTCAATATTTACAAAAACTTGTGCACTAAATTTTACACACAACCTATTGCATGAGCTTCACAACTTCACAAACTTTACCAAGCAGGCGCGCGAAATGCACTACACCGTTGTGGGCAATGTGGGAGACATGCACATAACCCAATTGTACATGGGAATTCAACGGAAAAGTTTACTGATAAAGACTCTGAAAATGTAATCAACTTGGAAGAATGGGATGCTAAAGATTTAGCCGCTCTTTCCTTTCCCAAGCTGCTGCAAGGAGGCAGGTTGGCTTAGCAAATTGTCGGAACTGCAAACGTCCATGGTGTTGGGAAGGTCCTTGTGCCACTACTACGGAACGGGCGTTCAGTCCTGGTTCTCAACAGGCTTCAGTCCCGGTTTTTGAACCGGGACAGCCCTTGGAGACTGATGCCTGCTGGGCATCAGTCCAGGTTACAGGAACCGGGACTAAATCTCTCCTCGATAGGCCTGTTCGAAGCGACAGTTGCGCTATTAGGTCCCGGTCAAACGTCCTTGGTGTTGGGAAGGTCCTTGTACGTCCTTGGTGTTGGGAAGGTCCTTGTGCGTAGAACAAAGGCACATTCTGTTAACATATTTCAGTACAAATTATTCAAGCAAGCGCGAGAGAACAAATACAAGCTAAAGTTATGGTTGATTATTTGACCAATCCAAATAGCCGATATCAGAAAAGCATATGAAATTGTCCTGTTCTTAGGCCCTGTTTGTTTGAGCTGCAGCTTCTCTAAAAGCTGCTTCTAGAAAAATCCACAAAAAACTAGCTTCTAAGAAAAACTTAAATCATAGTATAAATTGGGTTTTTGGTGGCTTTTGACTTCTTTGAAGGGGGTTCCAAAAGCTGAAACAGGGCCTTAAATTACAGAAGAAATACAAGCCTCGCTCATGCAGTCGCTGATGTACGGGCCCCACGGTCTCCCTTACTCTCGGCTTGCTCCCCTGCTATATAAGCCGAACGGCACGCGCTTCCCGCAGCCACACCTCGATCGATCGTCCACGCTGGCTCTAGCGGCACCAGATTGGGCTGGCTCTTCGATCACGCCGCCTTTCGCCATGCAGGAAGCTCTCGTGTCTCCGGCGGTCAGTGCCGACCGCCTCCGGGGATCAGCGGTTCTCCTCCTCGCCGAGCTATCTCCCCTGTACCGCTGCTCCTCCCCATTCAGCCCAAGCTTCGGGTTCTCCTCTCCGTCGCCGCTCGCCACCTCCGTCCCGCTCTCGCCGTCCTCCTCTGCCTCCCTCGTCGATGACGGAGACGTCGGCGCCGGCGCGGCCGCCGACGCCACCGGCCACCGGCTCCAGCTCGCGCGCCTCGCTCTGCAGTACCAGGAGGTGACCGACCGCTACGAGCTCTGCCTCTCGCACCTCGCCGAGACCGCCGATGAGGCCGCGGCCCTCCGTCGGGAGAACGCCGAGCTCCGCGCTGCCAACAGCGACCTCGCACGCCGCCTGGCGCCTCGCACTGCTCAGCGGCAAGCAGACCGCCGCAGTCGCCATTGCCGAGGAGATCCGCCGGCTCCGCCTCGCCGACCAGAAGGCCGCCGCAGTTGCCGCCACCAAGGACCGCACGCCCGAGAAGCTCGCCGTGCTACCGAAGAGCATATCCGTCCGCTCGAACGGCTACCTCAACACTGAGGTCTGCCGCATGGTGCTCGCCGGCGACGTGTGCCCCTACGGCCACCGCCCACCGCTGCCACTTCCGCCACTCGCCAGAGCAAAGCAGAGTGCTTCGCGCGCCTAGTATCATGTGTGAGCTCATGAGCTGATTTTGCTCTCCCTCCCTTCCCATGATCAATGGTTGACGAAGGCCGGAAGCTGCTGCGCCGTCACCAATGCCTCCTGGAAATGAACCACATTCAAGCAGTCAGACTCCTGGACGGCCGGCCTGCTATCATGGAACCGTTTTTTTACCGTCTCATGTGAAGTACATAGACACGAAAATGTATAGAAACTATTACGAGTATGTAAATAAGATGCAGGTAAGGGCGACGCAGCTGGCGACTAGGGTTTCCCCCTAGCCGCCGCCGCCGTCGTCAGAGGAGGGAGCCGCCGCCGCCGCCGACCCCTGCCGCCGCCAGCTCGCCTCCCTCCCTCTTAGCCTCCGCTCACGCTCCCTCTCCCTCTCGGCTCCTCCCGTGGTCTAGCCGCCCCCGGCGGTGGCGGCGGCGGCCCTCGTCGCCGGCCGGCCTGCCGCTGCTGGCGGGCTCTCCGGCGGCCCTCGTCGCCGGCGGGCTCTCCGGCGCCTCCTCTTCCCCGCCGGCGCCACCTCCACCGGCGTGCAGCAGCAAGGCGGGGATCCTCCTCTTCTTCTCTCCGTCTCTTGCGACGTCGGCCTGCGCGCTCCATCGGTGGCCGCCGGCGAGCTTTTGAGCGGCGTGGTGGCCGGATCCGGCGGCGCCGTGGCCTAGGCCGCGCGGGAGGCAGCGGTGGCTAGTGTCCAGCGCCCGGCGGCGCGCGGCGCCGCGACCACGGCCGGCGTCCCGCGGCCGGCGTGCGGCGTCCAGCGCCCGGCGTCCATC
>SPJY01037268.1:244627-282189 GCA_005191435.1 Raddia distichophylla | reverse complement strand
GACCAGTGCACGGCGGCAGCGCGGCCAGGCGGGGCGGCTCGGCGCGGCTCCCTGGCGTCCATCCCTGGCCTCCCTCCGTGTTCCCTCCCCCCTCCTCCTCCACTTCCTCCTCCTCTCTTCCAACCCCAGCCCTGGTGTCCCCCCCTCCATCCTCTCCGGCTGCTGTGGCGGCGTGATCACCTTCTTCTCCGGCCGACGCGAGCGGCGTGCCCAGCGGCCTCCCCGTCAGATCCGGCGGCGCGGGTGCTCCCCTTCCCCTCCTCGAACGCGCGGTGCGCCGTCCGCCTCTCTTGCTGGACGCGCAGCTCCCCTTCTGCATCCCTGCCTTTGCGCGCTGTGGTGGAGCTTGTCGTCGGCCTCCCTCCTCCTTCCTTCTTCCCCTCCCCTTGGGTCCGTCTCGGGTGACCACCCTGGGGGGCCGCTCTGTTGGGGGCCGGATCGGCAGGCAGGAGGCCCGGATCTGGCGTTGTTGGCCGAAGCGGTCGGAGTGGGTGTACTCCAGGGTTGTGAGTTCGGTGGCCTCGTAGCTCGGCGAAGCTCGGCACCGGCTTTCCTCCTTCTTCCCCCTTCCCCTGAGCCTGCATCGGTGGATGCCGCTTGGGGGGTCCGCTTCGATAGTGGTCGGAGTGGGCGGAGCAAGTGGGCTCCAAGGGCGTGTGTCCAGCGGCTCCTCGACTCCTCCCGTGGTGGTGTGGTGGGCCGTCACTCGTCTTCGAGCGGCGCGGCGACCCCTGTCTCTAGCTTGGTCCCATCCTCGCCTCCTTGCCCTCCCCTCCCTGCGAGGTGCTCGATGGCGTAGGTTAGCACTTTTCAGGTTAGTAGCAGGGTTCGACTTGTGCCGCCTGGGTGGCGTGGCGTCTGGCTTCCTTCGCTTCCCTGCGCAGGCCACCAGGTGTGGTGGCTCCTCTCCGGCGACATTGGCTGGCGACTTTGATTCAGTGGCGTCCCCGTTCTCTGCCCCTTGGCCTGGTCCCATCCCTGCCGTCGAGACCCTCCCTTTATCCGAGATGTCGGGTGGTGTGGGCGGCTTCTTCCGCGTCAGGTGACGGCGTACATGCTCGCTCTCCGGCTCTGCATCTTCAGCTGGCGGCTCGGTTCTCCTAGTGCTATCGACCTTCGGTGGACCCTGCCTTGTGCGCTAGTAAGACAGATCTTGGGCGAAAGCCCTGCCCTTTCGGGATGGTGTTGGCGTCACCTTTGATGTCGTTCCCTCCTTGGAGGCATCACCTTACGGATCTTCCCTACTCTGGGTGAATACCCTAACGGCTCTGCGACGGCGGCGGGTTCTCTGCGTCACTACCTTGTTGGAGGCGTCGTGGTCGCCGTTTTGCGCCTTGGTTTTCGCTGGGTCTACTGCTGTAGGAGTCGCTCGTCGTTGTGTGAGTGTTGGTGGTGTTTCTCCTTCTCCCTCTCTTGTATCTCTCTCCTGTTCGGCCTTTGGCCTTGGTGGCAGCGGTGTGGCTGCATTCCTTCTTTCTATTATGTAGGCGGTGTTCCCGGCAGTGGCCGAAGGTGTGTCTGTGTCTGGCTTTGGCCAAGGTTGCAGCAGAGTGCTGTGGTTGTACCCCGTGTTTGCATGAGTTTTCATTTTATTTTCTCCTACTATTCAATGAATTAGGACGACAGTTCTCCTGCCCCTCTTTCAAAAAAAAGATGCAGGTAATTGTAAGAACATGAAGGAAACTGAATGAGGGTAGCGAGAGGAGAAGGGGAAAACACAGAAAAACTCAGAACCAAGAGAGAGAGAGGAAGCTGCGGCCTCTAATAGGGATTGAGCCGCTTACCGGCCCTCCGAGAAGCCCGGCCACAACGGCCACGTCGCCCCACGAAGCCCGCACGCCGAGAAAGGCGGCGCCGCCGCCCGCGCCGTCCAACCCTAGGGCTGGGGCACGGACGGGGCGAGCTCGCCTCCCCCTGCCTGCTCATCTCTCTCTCCCTCTCTTATTCTCTTATGTGGGCCGGCCCAAAAGGGGCAAAAGCCCAACAGGTAATTGTAAGAACATAAAGGAAACTGAATGGTAGATCGAGTGAGTCAGTGGCCAGGGTAATCGTAATCTGAATGTTAATATACAGGATTAGCCGTCCCGTCAGCTGTGGGTTCTCATGAACCTCCAGTTTCAACATGTCAAATAATTTTTCATACCTCTCTTCAATGGATTTGGAGGAAATGGCTGCGGCCGTGATACCAATACAATAAGGTAGCCGGTTACTGCAAAAAAAGGTTCGAAATTTCGACCGCAGCGAATTGTCCCAATGGCCATCGAGAGACACCTGCCATGGTCCATCCACTTGGGCCGGCCCAATAAAAAAATATTCTCGACGGCTGTGCACCATCAAAATTGAGTCGTTACCTTTTGTAGGGTAGCTCCTAGTCCAAAACTCATTTCTCTCGAATGCTTGACACGACGATCATTTCTCGACGGTCAACCGTCAAGAATTGTCTGTGTCAATGGTTTTAAAGTTGTCTTGATGATTTTAGCATCAAAAAAGGTGTGTCCCCCGTAGTGTTTGTAGTCTTATATATTGGGAGTCTTACCTACTGGAAGGTACATACAAAAATATGAGTAAATTTCAGAAAACCCCATGTTTAGAGGCTAATGTAAGACAAAACACATATTTAAATTATTTTATCACACAACAACATACATGTCTCTAATCCAATTAACGCAATACCACATGTTTTAGAGATGAAAGTAACACATCAGCATATGACATGGCTTATTATATCACATAACCACATGTCTCTAATCCAATTAATAAAATACCATAGGTTTTAAAGACGAAAGTGACACCTCAGTGTATGGCATGGCAACACTGCTCTACCTCACCCGGACCTACTGTCAGATCATGAAGGGATTAGTAGGGAGCATCATGCTCCTATTATCGCGCCCACGTGCCTCCTCGTCCTTCTTGCGCACCACCTCGATGTTTGTAAGATGGGACGCAAGAAGGACTAGGAGGCGCAGGTGCGGCAATAGGATCGAGGCATGCCCTATTAATCTCTACGTGAACTGGCAGTGGGTCTGAGTGAGATGTAGTTGTGTTGCCATGTCATACACCGATGTGTCATATTTACTCTAAAATCTATGGTATTGTGTTAATTTGATTGCAGACATATGGTTATGTGATAAAATAGTTTAAACATGTGGTTTTGTGTTATATTGGTCTCTAAACATGGGGTTTTCTAAAATTTACTAAAAAAATATAGGTCACATTCGACTGGATTGTTTGCTCCCATATTTAATGCAAGGCGCTGCATCTGCAACTTACGGGTGTGAGAGGACGAATATGATGTCCGCGTCCGTGCCTAATGGCGGTGACGGGATGAATATTATGTGGTGGATGATTTCTATTGAGCCTCAAGGGGGTTTATATATAGATACAAACAATCGTAGAGTTAAAGATAGAATTAGGTTACAATCAATCAATCATAATATATCCTATATTACCATAATAGCTGGATCCTTTCATATCATACCATATACTCTAGCATCCCTACGGTCATAGCGAGATCACCGTGCAAGCAATATTAGAGAGAAAATCGACAAAAGAAAGCCAACATCCCCCACAATCATGGAAGAAGTATCATGCACAGTCAGTCCGCAGGAGAAACCAACGAACTTGCTAAAATTGATGATAGTCAAATTGATGCTGATGGTGAGGTGGCCAAGAGCAATGTGCCTATGTTGTTGCCATGTCGAGATAGCCGATGTCAAGATATCCACACATGGATACAAATATAAGCATAACCGCACAAGCCCTCAAGAGAGATTCGTCGTGCAAATTAATCATGAACCAACTGAATATCAAGAAGCATTATGTTACGATAACCGGTCAAAGAAGTATGTATTTTTTTAATAAATAAGTATGGTTAGCATCATAAATCGGAAGTCTGACGAGAAGATTCTCATCGGATGCATGATGTCATCATGGACCTTCGAAAATTAACTGCGAAATCTTGATAAATATGCCGATGAACAGAAATACATATAAAACATGATGAAGCCGGTTGAACCTTGGAGAAGAACTACTTAAGATTGGAAAAACTACTGATTAACCTTAAGAAAAAGACCAATGAAACATCGATATATATGTGCTGATAAACCTTGAAAGTGCAATAAAACTTGATTACCTACTAATGAAACCTGGAAAAAAGTACATGTGAAATTTGCAAAATGACTGATTAACCTCATAAATGCACGCGAAACTTGGTTTTTCTGAGGTTCCATGCGAAAATGAGGATGGATCTTTCAACGCAAATATGAAAGTTCCACAAGAACAAAAACGAAATTCAGTACAAAACCACGAAGTTTTACATGCATATTTCTAAAGTTCCATGCGAAATTGGGGAACAACCTCCTCCCCCATGCAAGGAAGTTTCACAAGAACAAACACAAAGTTCCTGGAGACAACACACACGTATATTTTCTTAAATTCCATACGAAAATGGGGTGTGGACCTCCTCTATGCCCTCTTTTTTTTCAAATCTGACGAGCCCCCACATCGTCCTTGTCGGATCCGACAACAAAAAGCTTGCTGAAGATTGGGGAATAGCGATAGTTACTCCCTTCGTTTCAAATTGTAGTTCACTGTTGACTTTTGCATATTCTATTTGACCATTTGTCTTATTCAAAAAATATTAGTAAATATTATTTATTTTGTTGTGATTTGTTTTATTATTAAACATACTTTAAGCATGATTTATATTTTTGCATGTTTGTATTAATTTTTTGAATAAAACGAATGGTCAAAATGCGTGACCAAAAGTCAACAGTGAACTACAATTTGAAACGGAGGGAGTATAAGACAAGAATAGATAGAGCTAGATAGATTGGAAAAGAGAACAAACGGGAAAAGCAGAGGGCGGAGCCATCGCCGCGGCTGGCGAGCGGCGGCGGTGCGCTGACGGCTGTGAGCAGAAACGCGAGTCTAGATATTCTCATGTGGCCTCAGCACTCGGCAGCACGCACATTATGAAAAATAGGGGGTGCAACGATCTCCCGCATGGATCCTGACACATGCACATGGTAGACTTAAAGTAGGCCTGATCAAACCTCGGGCCGGGCCGGGTTTCGAGCCGGGCTTGGAAAATCTTGGTCCTGCGGGACCAAGCCTGAGCCCGGCCCGAAACCCGAAAGTTCGTCCCAACCACGTCTCATTGCATAGCTTCCTTGGGCCAAGCCTAGCCAGGCTAGCGACCGGACTTCAAATCAAGCATTCCTCCGTATTTGACAAAAGATATATTTACAAAAAAAAAATTTAAAGAAATTTGTATTTGTAATACGAAGAAGGCTATGCCCATATGGCTGGATTGACCAAATTTATCAAATTTTACACGATAGGCTATGATACCTGAAGCAATACCATCATTCTAAATTTGTAATGCCCAGGATTGGTGCATCGAAGATTCGAAGCCTGGTGGATTAGCAGGTGCCTTTCTCCTGCATGCCGAAAGGCACCGGCTGGAGAAACGAGAGAAGTTATCCCCCAAACATCCGCGGGACCAAGCCCGAGCCCGGCCCGGCCCGACGCACCGGGCTTCGGGGGCTTGTCGCGCGTTTTTCTCGGGCCCGAGCCCGGCCCGGCCCGGCGGCCGTGCTTCAGACCGAGGCCCGAGCCCGGCCCAATGCACCGATCGGGCCGGGCCGGGCTTTTTCGGGCCGGGCCGGGTTCGCCGGGCCGGGCCGCCCATGATCAGGTCTACTCCAGTTTCAACACGTCAAATAATTGTTCATACCTCTCTTCAATGGATTTGGAGGAAATGGCTACGGCCGTGATACCAATACAATAAGGTAGCAGGTTACTATAAAAAAAGGTTCGAAATTTCGACCACCGCGAATTGTCCCAACGGCCATCGAGAGAGACGTGCCACGGTCCATCCACTTGGGCCAGCCCAATAAAAAAATATTCTCGACGGCTGTGCACCATCAAAATTGAGTCGTTACCTTTTGTAGGGTAGCCCCTAGTCGAAAACTCATTTTTCTCGAATGCTTGACACGGTGATCATTTCTCGACGGTCGACCGTCAAGAACTGTCTCTGTTAATGGTTTTAAAGTTGTCTTGATGATTTTAGCATCGAAAAAGGTGCGTCCCCCGTAGTGTTTGTACGTAGTCTTATATATTGGGAGTCTTACCTATTGGAAGGTACATACAAAAATATGAGTAAATTTCAGAAAACCCCATGTTTAGAGGCTAATGTAACACAAAACACATATTTAAATTATTTTATCACACGACAATTCTAAATTTGATACCTGAAGCAATACCATCATTCTAAATTTGTAATGCCCAGGATTGGTGGATCGAAGCCTGGTGGATTAGCAGGTGCCTTTCTCCTGCATGCCGAAAGGCACCGGCTGGAGAAACGAGAGAAGTTATCCCCCAAGCGTTTAACCATACCTGGACGCTAAACTACTATTTTGCTTGTGACCCTCAAGAAAAGATTGGAATAATTAACGAGTTAAGCACACGCCAACATAGGGTACATGCGGTGACACCTGCATGCATATAAAGGTTTGCGGCCAGGTCCCTCTCCGTCCATCAATCACACGCACAGACCACACGTACGAGAGTTTCCAGCCGTTTGATCGTGCTCTCCATGGCGAGCTGGCCGCAGTCATCGGCGAGAGCCACGGCGGCCGGGCAGCACCGTGACATCGACTGGGACCCGGAGCTCAAGTGGCAAGACAGCGCCCACAGCTATCTCCTTCGTTTGGAACTCCCAGGTATCGACGGTGTAATAACTGGCCGATTTTTTAAGCACATGTATGATGTATCTGATTTGAATGAATTTTGGTTAAATTTTGTTTTAAAAAATGGTTGACATTTGCTGATATTTTTGGCTGATTATTTTCAATTATTGGCCAACTTTTATTTGAATTCAAATGATTGTTTGAAAATACCGACCGATTAAACCAATAAAATCCATTTTTTTTAGGATTTGGCCTTATCGCCACGCCCTAGGTCTGTAATCCTGGTTACCGTAACCTTGATCTACATTTATGTATGCATAGTTGGTGGGATTAGAATATGACGTTTTCGATCTGAGCCTCTGACGATGAACTTCTAATTGAGATCGATGGACAAAATGGAATATGTTTATGCTTCAACTTCTACCATTCTTGGTTAATCGAAGGATTCAACAAGGAGCAGTTCCGGGTGAACATGGACCGCTCCGAAAGGCTGACCATCCAGGGGGAGCGCCCTGCCAGGTACGTGCGGGTGAACAAGGAGTTCCAGCTGCCCCCCACGGCCGACCTCGGCAGGATCGCCGCCCGATTTGATGGCAGCGTTCTCCACCTCGCGGTGCCGAAGCTGCCAGTCGGCGCGGCGGAAACGGTGAGTGCGAGGATGGCGGAGGGGAAAGCACTGGCGTGGGGTGAGACGGAGATGGAGAAGGAACCGTCCAGATGGGAGAAGGGGGACCTCATCGCCACCGCCACCGTTGTCCTTGCGCTCGGCGCCATTGTCACTTACAAACTTTTTTCCACCAAAAATAATTAATGAAAGCCGTTACAAATCAGACGTCGGATTTGATGAAAAAGGCCTTGTACATTTCAGCTTAGTATAGCGTAGCGTTCCACTGTAGCAAAATTTATTTTTTTTATATAGCCTATTTGGTGCAATAATTTGTAATGATTTTTCTCAGGTTTTTAGTAGTCTTATTCTAAATTTTTTTTAGTTTTTTTACAACATCTAATTCTCTTTTTTAAAACTCTCAAATTTTGATACAGTGAAATGCTACGCTAAGCTAAATTGTACAAGGCCAAAATTAGACGCTTGTTTTAAATATTGTTAATTTGTTATATACATTATGCTCCTGAAATACATTTGTTTTAATATGTTGAAATAAAATATTATGCTAATAGAACATGGAGCATGAGATCATCGAAAAAGTAAAAAAAAAATGTTGGACATGCTAATAAAATTGTTGGAACGTTTCAAAAAATGATGAAACATAGTAGAAGAACCGTTAAAACATTCTCGACTCGTGTTAAAAATGGTGGTGACTTGGAACGCGCGCTATTGGATGGTGGCGCGGCCCACTCGGCCCAGGAGCAAACCGTGTGGCAGCCCACCTCGTCCCAGCAAAGTGCGTCGTCCCCCTCCGTCCACTGCAACAACTAGGCCGCGCGCACGGTTCTTTCGTCAATCCCGTGTGCTTTGTTTCATCCATGTTCCTCGCCACACCGCATGCCCAACGATGATTCGTTCCCTCCAGTTCCTGGAATTGATCCCTGTGTCGAATCCTAGCCCCTGTGTCGAATCCTAGCCTGTCTACCCCACCCATGGCGCATGTATGACGGAAAATCGGAAATTCTTCCATGCACTCAATACCAGATTCGTGAGAAAGAGAAAAACTAGAAGAAAGCGGGAGATCTATAATAGATTTTTCAATGAACACAGCATACTAAAATAATGAAAAATACCTATTGAAACAATGAAATGAAACTATTGAAAACATTACAAAACAACCAAAACTAACTAAACGAGGGGGAGACAAAAGGAGAGAGGGAAACTGTGGGAGTGAGAGAGAGGAAGGGAGAGACCATAAGAGAGAGGAACAATCACTCTTACCTAATGAATCAATGGAAAATGACTATCGAAACAATGAGCTTGGCACACTGAAACAATAAACTCGATCTATTGAAACAATGAGAAATGCCTAATGAAACAATGGAAAATGACTGTCGAAATAATGAACTTGGCACACTAAACAATGAACTCGACCTAGTGAAACAATGAAAATTGCCTACTGCCTAATGAAACAATGGAAAATGACTATCGAAACAATGAACTTGGCACACTGAACAGTGACTCGACCTAGTGAAAAAATAAAAATTGCCTAATGAAACAATGAGAAATGTCTAATGAAACAATTGCATCTGAAACAATGAGAAATGCCTAATGAAACAATCACCCTTGCGTGATGGAACAATTATTGTAGCCTAGTACAACAATGTCAAAATCTTATTAGAACAACGCTGCAACAACTGCCCTTTCCTGTTGAAACAATTCCCAAACCTTATTAGAACACCGAACAAGAGGGTGCTGCAACAACTACCCATGCCTATTGAAACAATTCCAAAAACAAACACGAATAAAATGCAAAAAATTCTTACCATGAACAAAAAGGGAACCACATCAATCACCCCTACTATTGTACATCTTCCTCATGAGCCACCATTTGTACACCTTTCTTCATGAACCATCACTTCCATGATAGATCCGAGAGAGAGAGAAGAGAAGATATAGAGATTGGAGAGAGAGAGAGAGATGAGGAGGAGGAGGAGCTCCATCATCAAATCCTCCACAGCAAGAGAGAGAGAGAGGAGCTCCAACATGAACTCCTCCATTTCTTCTTAGAAAGAGTGAGAGAGATAGAGGGAGGGAGAGAGAGAGAGAGAGAGAGAGAGAGAGAGAGAGAGAGAGAGGAACATGAGGAGGAAGAGGAGGCGACGGCGAGGGCCAACCGGCAAGCGAGCCGAAGCGCCGCTAGCTTCAGCGCGGAGGGGGGGAGAGAGAGAGGATAAGGAGTTGTGTGGCTAAGAATAATTGTGAGTGCTGAGAGAGATAACGAGAAAGAGAGGGAGGAAGAAGCACATGTAATGTGATGTCTACTGTTTGTTGGGCCGTCAGGCCGCGCGGGCGTCTGACGCGGGTTGGATGTCCGCATGGAGGCATTTCCATAAAGGAGATGAAAGGTCTCTCCAATCTCTATATCTCTTATGTTGACACTTCAACTGCCCTTTCATTTCCCTAATTGATGGAATAAAGACCTTCTTTAACACCCTGACCTCACCTGAGGCTCAAGATGCTACCAAACTCCTTTAATATAAATTTTGGCAGAACTTCCCCTAACATTAGGACATCCAAACAGAAAAAACTCACAACAAAAGCATAACAAGCATCAATATACATCCAACCATTTATGAGCTGAAGACAACACATGGCAAAAACCACAACCACCACTAACTGATACTATTTGACGACTTTCAGAGAGTATTAGCCAACCAGCACTAGCGAACCTTAATAAGCTAAGTTATTACACACTGCTATAGTAACATACAAGCTCTAGGCAGTTCATTGCATTAACAAAATGTTAGGTTGGCTAGCTCGTGTGATGTTCAAAAGTGTGATCTACTCCCTTTCCCGCAGGCTCTGCTTCAACCATCACCTAAAATCACTAGAAGAGCAACAGTGAGTACAAGACTCAGCAAAGTACATAATAGCGAGGTTTGAATGTAAACATAAGCATCATTAATATTATCATCAATCGCGGCTCCAATCAATCAACACGTTTCAATGCAATGCTTTATGATCTTTAACATTGCGCGCACCGGTATCTGAGCGTACACCCGTCAATATACTGCTCTAACTCCATCCCGTGGAGGTGCTCACTGTAATGAGACTTCCCCGCCATCCCATGGGGTGCCTACCTCTGTAGGTCTTATCAAGAGCACGCCGGATTAGTCATATAGCATTTTCATAGACCGGGCCTGTGGCTCACCGGACTAGTTAGCTATATGATTTTCTCACCGCCCTGATTCGAATGCATGCTTTTATGAATGTATCCTAGTTGAAATGTTGCTTCTATATTTTGTCAACTCAGCACTTGCGCTCTCAAGCAATAACCCCACTAACAGACTGTTTACCTTTAACCAAAAAAAGTACTGCACATCCAGAGACACATTTAAGGGAAATTTCATCAGTCAGGTAGTTTTTTCAGGCAAAGCTAAATAACATCAAGTGACTTTATTCTATTTTGAAGGTAATCCAATTCCGACATTACAGCTGTTCCATCACCCTGGGGAAAAAATGGAACACCCCCAAACCACCAGCACGGTTGTACAGGGAAGTGTAAATTTAAGCTACAACGAAGTGATATCTCAGTTCATCAGCACTACCAAAGCAACGGTAATTTCAGTATGCATAGTTCACATAGACAAAAGATGTATATCATATATGACTATATGGTGCCTCTCACTTGCTTTTGAGAGCAGGGCCATTCGTGGTGGCAATTGCACCCTTTGGTGGATTAAGTTGATCCCAAGCCTCGATCCATGTGACCATGGGCGTGCTTGCGCGGGAAACAGTGAGGACGGCAGATACACAGAGGCCATGCTGATGCTGCAGTGTAAAAGCCAGCAGTTTTTGCCCCCTTTGTATTACATCCGCGTTCTTAACCATACTGCCTTTCAAATGAAGTGTTTTCCTGTCAAACAAGCTTGACTTCCTGTCTTCAGAAAGAATTAATCTAAGCAGAGGACAGTGCTGCATGTCAGGTCGAAATGGACAATCTGCCTATCAAACAAGAAAAATAAAACAACGGACAGTCTGGTCACTAGGATGCTCGGTACTGATCACCGTGACCCCGTACCTGAGGCATTTTGTTGAACAAGCAAGTCCACCAAGCAACTGGATATGTATGCTTTTCACAACCAACTGAACTTGCAAGAGGAAGGTGCTTTTGTGTGAAGCCCAAGCCCACCTCTCGGGCTTATAGCTTTGCGACAAATTGTTGGATTCAGGCAATACTCCTAAAGAGACAGAGCTTGCAAAGCCTGCTACAAAAGTAGTTCATACGAAAACGTCTCATTCAGCAATACAATCAAAGAATCAAGACCTACTTGATATATAAGATTTTTTTGTAAAAAAAAAAGCGGTAGCTGGAAAACATAAAGACACCCTGCATGTCATTACCATGTACTTCTCAACGACCTATAGAAAAAATGGACTGTTTTGCTGGGGAAGCAGCTTATTTGAAAGGATGGAAATACAATACAATAAACCTAACAGTATAAAATCATACCTACCATATAACAGGAGCTCTATTCATAGCAAACAAGCTAGAATAGGCCTCTATCCTATTATTCATACCTAAAATAAGATAACATGAAAAATGCTCTGATTTACTGCACTCAACAAAAACAAACAATAAGCTGAAACTAGTATCTAGAGCTTCTGGTTGTTTCACTCCTTAAAATCGTCTTTGTCATTTGCTGGAAGGCCTCTGTTTCTCCAGAAAACTGCAAGAGCACTCCCACAAAGCTGAAATAAAACAGAACCACACATATATGAACAATGACAGGAAATAGTGAGATTATATCCATGAAGTATATTGAAGACCATTCAAATTGTTATGGCTAGATAAGAACAGATGAAACCTGGGCGTTGTAATATTTGTTTACCTGCATCCCACATTCAATTGAGATAGAGGTAGAATATAATGATCATGCGCGTCCATTTAGCCAGGCCCAAACTAGGCAGTGTCTTTGCAGCAGACCTGGCTGACGTTCTTTGCCGGTTTGGAAGCACCTGTTGCTCCCAATCTGGTCGCTGGTAGGTCCTCTTTGATTCGTAGTTTCGTTTGATTTAGTCAAAAGTTTAAAACTTAAACTAGAAAATTATTTTAAAATTATTTTTAAGATATTTGAGAAAGATTCTAAGAAATCTCAAAAATATACTATACAATGTTGCAATAAATGGTCTGTATAAAACAATAAATTTTGACTCAATCAAATAAATCAAATCAAAACCGTAAATCAAAGAGGCCGTTCAACACCAGAGTTGAGCCGTGCACGCCATTTTTCGTGATCCGTTCATTGACGATTAGGGTATCTGTCATTGTGTGGGCACTCCCGCTGCTGATGTTGATCCCTTCATCCACGATTAGTGGTTTTACTCATTGCATGCTAATTACTTGGAGCTGTCTCCAAACCTGGAGATAACCTCAAAGAATAAAAGGATGGAATTAATTTTTGCCACTTCAAAGATGTGTAATTTAATATTTTTTCACTTTCCATGTTGTTGTACTCATACGCGACAATTTTTTGTCAATGTTTGAGAGTGATAGACATTTTAAAATCCCTAGCCTCGTTTATCTGTCTTAAATAGATAAATTATAGTGTTGTCTTAGAGGTTGCAACAACTTATAAGCATTAGCGTACTATGCTAAACTTAGAGGTCAGCTATAAATGCGACCCAGCTTGGAAGGCTAGAGGCAAGTATTACATTATCAGTTTATTGAATATTTAGACTCCACGGATTGACAATTGACGCATGTACTCAGTTAGGACCGACATGTTATTCAGATATGAGTGTTAATCCTCAATTGCACGTATTCGTCAGTGGCATGAATAGTTTAAATGGTAGTTTCTTTTCAATATTAATATATACTTTTATCTTGTTAAACTTGAGTGGTCCATCTCCAACAACATATCAGAAATCTGCACGTAGCCACCAAAAAAAGATTTGCTACCTGTATTTCTACTTGTTCTAATAAAGACCCAATCCCCAAAATTGACATATAAGTAAATGAAAGAGTATCAAAATATAACAGTTCTCTCACCCCCATTTAGGTAGAGCCACAGGAGAAGGTGTTGCAAGGTTTGCGGTGTTTGTTCAAAAGGGCGGCGAGTCTCAGCCAAGTTAGTCTCGCAACGGCTCGGGGTAAGTTGCAAAGTATCAAGTCGAGTCCAAGTACATGGTGTTCGCCAATGACAATATTAAGCTTATGATGGTGAAGTCATGTTCGTCAAGGTGGAGTTTGTTAGGATAGGTACGTGTCGAATATAAGTACAAATAGGTCACGTGGACTCTAAGTTGTAATAAGCAGGGGAGAATCATGCCATGATCGGAGTTGTATCTGTCATCTCCGCTATAAATAGGTGGGAACCTCTGGTGTAACCAATCATGACGACCAAGATATAGCGCAGGACGCGTAGGGTCGGCGACCGGCCTTTGTCCATGTTGACCCCGATGTGACCTAGATATAACCAACCATGCTTTATGCCTATGTTGTGTAAATCTTACGTGGCGATTAAAATACTTAACACCGTCGGTACGATATAACAACTCTATTACCATAAAGCATGGTGTCATGGTGACTCCTCACCGGCTTTGTGAAAGTGATAATTAAGCTTTCAAGTTTCAACCAAGGCAATCATGGCATAGCTTCATGCTGAGCTAGATTGCTTCCGAGCTAAGACTCGAGAAATTAGACGAAACATCAATGTACTCATCATCGATTAAGTGCCGACGCCGGTATATATATACTGAGGCCTGGTTCTTCTCTGCTTAACAACTTAACGTCTTAACAACTTAGCAACTTATCTAAGTTTTGAAAACACATATGCTTTGAGTTTTTTGAGTCCGTTTTTTCGCTGTTTTGAGGGTAGGTTCTAACGCTTTAAAAAGTAAGTCAACCGAAATGTATCTGAATCTCGAGACTATCTCGAGAAGCTCTCGAAGTTTAGTCATTTCAGCCGTTCAGCTGTTCATCCGTTAAGATCAGCTCAAAAGAACAGGGCCTGAGTATACGTTTCGTGAGCGTCTGTCTGGTCGATGGGCCCAGCACGATCCCCTTTTCAGATGGACCTGTCATGTGTGTGCTCCTGCTTGTCGCCGCCGACGAGCTAGCCAGCAGCGGCCAGCATGTATACACAGCTCCATGTCAGCTCTGCGACTTTTGTTCAGTGTAAAGTCATCGCCATCGATCGCCAGTGCTTTGCCGCGCAGCAGTGCGTGCACACACTTCTTCTGGAACTCGCTCTCGAGCCGGGAGCTCGAGATCGTTCAGGTGTTGCCGCCATCAATCCATCATGCATCATGCATGCAAAGCCACCGATCGATACGTGCTCTTGATCATCGCGTTGCACGTGTATGGTGTATCGCACGCACGCACGCACGCACGCACGCACTTGATGTAACACCGCCAATTTGCTTGGTGTGAGCAGTAAGAGGACGTGAACCGTGGACAAGAACACGCTGCATCGGTTTCCAACATGCATGGATGCATGCATGGGAGCAGTCAATCTAAAGAAAGCCAGAGCTCCTGAAAATATCATTTATACACACAATAAATTGAGAAGTGTTTTTTTTTTCTGTAGGAAAGCTATCGACTTGATCTTTCATCTTCGGACCGCTGTTTTGGGACGAACTTCAAACTAGATTAATTAGGCTGGTCTTCGAGTTATCACAACCAGACCAATTTGGCTCGGTGGTCAGTAGACGCGGTGGTTTTGGAGTGATTTCACCGGCGTGGCGTCCAAATAAACGGCTTTCACTGACGTTTCAGACATATGGACTCTCTCTCGTCCCACAAAGACACCTCCCCCACTGGCCCAATTAATGCCACCATTCCTCCCTATAGTGCCTCTGTCTCCTCCTCCATTAGCTCGACACCACCACTTCTCCCCCACCCCACCGGTGGCGGCACCACCCCTCCTCTCTCATAGCACCGTCCTTTTCCTCCACTGATGCTGCCCTCCTACAGTCCTCCCCTACAATGGCATCGTCCCTCCCTGCATGCAACGCTACTCCTCTCTCCAACTTCAAGCTCCATTGTTGCCAATTCGAGAGGCCCATTGCCATCGCTGGTGCTCCACCGCCGATCATCTCTCTCATTCTCATTTGTGTATCATGCATGGACGTCACATCGGTGTAAACCACCTCAAAACCGCTTACATAGACACCACATCAACAAAACCACCTTAAAATCACCGTGTTGATTAGTCGAGGGACCATAGTAGTCTGGTTTTAATTTGATGATTCTCTATGGCCGATCAAACCCAGTTTTAGAGTTCATGATGAGAATAGGGCAGCTGTGAAACTGTAGAGACCAAATCAATACTTTTTTTTTTACAAAGTGGGCGTCAGTGCGTCACACCCTTTAGAATTTAGAATTGGATGACTTGTTTTCGTAATATCCGCTAGCATTCTTTCTGTAATTCTTTGTAATTATTTTTTTTTCCCTTGGGTAGTTTGACATTTCTTCTGTAGGCTTTTTGTGTACTGTTTCAGTTCAAGAAATATAAAAGAAACTGAAAAATGTCTACGTCCCAAGAACAGTGCCATTTCTTTGTGTTCTTAATATGCGTAGCTTTTTTGCGTGGCAATTTATTTCGTGCTGGATCACGCTTTATTTTATTTTTTACTTTTGCTTTTGTACATCATGGGTTAGGCCAGAGAAATTCTAGACATGCCCAGAAAGGTTCCAAAGGCAAGCTGAATCGAACCTGCATCTTTACAATTGAACTCTGATGCGACCGAATTGCTTTACCTAGATCCACAGCTTAATGTATGCATTAGTTGGGCCACTCCATTGCACCCTGGCTCCTTGCTCTACTTTCCATGAAATGGAGTACAGATTAGCACAAGTCAGCTGGGGTCCCATCTGCTTCACTTGTACTGACACCAATAGCAAATAACAAATGGCCCATTTGCCAAAGAGGAGGCATGTTCATCAGTCAAACCATGCTGATGGCTATGAAAGCTGGGTCTCCTTTGGGTGGTGCAGTGCAACTGCCTGCACACACATGGTGCAAAGAGATGCGAAATGATTCAGGGATTAGGTTTTCAGGAATCTAGCATGTGGTGGTGAGCATTATGGATCACAGAGAAAAGTTGCTCCCTACTTATTGCTGAAGTGGTACTAATTAATGTACTATAGTTATTGCTCCCAAAGTGACAATATCATCAAACAGTGAAAGCTGATCTTTCCCTTTATATACAAGTTAAAATCAAGCCTTTTTCAGCACAGATCTGCGTTATAGATCTAACAGAATCTTCCCTTGGTCAGAACTAACATAAGTGCTTACACTCGCTGTCAGTTTACACCATGGTCCATGGTGTAATTAGGCTATAGAAAGACAGCTGCAAAACCCTTTGGATGGATCATGGAAGTGGCCTAAACTTGACTGAAACAAGCAGGAACATGCACGCATACACCCCCAAGATCGAGCAGCTAAAAATGGCCAAACATCAGAGCTCGTTTGCTGAATGAAGCTTCTCGCGTGTCAGCCTAAATTGCAAGGAAGAAAGCCGACACCCCAACCCTTTGCACATCAGTAGATACATGTACAGACGCGTAGGCGTAGGAGTAAGAGCCGCCTCTTGCTGCATTGCTGAGAGTTTCAATGAGCACAGTGTTAGTGGAGCATTGCCACTCCTACTACTCCACTCAAAATGCAGAGTGGCATTAATGCACTCTCTCTCACACTCTCACTCACTCTCACTCTTCACCCACTCACTCTCCTCTCTCTGCATCTGGCATTGACATTGAATCACCTGGCAGGCTTGTCCCTCGAGGCCAGTCACCCTTGATCACGAGTAGATCTTCTTTGATGGGTCGATCGATCCATTCATACATTTGCTGTTGCAGCAGCGAGGGGAGCAGAGGCCATGGCTCCCCTCCCTCGCAAAAACCATACACTAGAGAACAAAACTTACACACATCCACGACGCCGCAGCGCTGACACCGCTGCCTGCGTGCGCCATCAATTCTCTGCAAAAACTTCTGCTCCCGAAATCAGAGAGCAAAGGCCCTGTAAATTCACCTCGCTCACCTGGTCTAGCTCGTCAGTGTGTTTCCGTGCATTTATTTCACTTGTTCATTTCATGGGAATACGTCAAGAATGGAGGCGGTAGGAGGAGCATCATACGCCGCAGGCAGGGCACGTCGCTGCCGGCGGCGCGCAGATCGGAGTCGGCCCTCGCGGCGGCGGCGGCGTCAGCGGTGCGGCGGCGAAGGTTTCACCGTTCTTCGACGGCCGGCGTGGCGTGGCGTGGCACGGCGGTCAAACCGTTGGTGGTGGCGGTGGCGGCCGGCCGCGGCGCGTGTCGTTTCGTCGCGTCCGGGCGGCGCGGCGCCCGAGGAGATGCGCATCGGTCTCGAGCGAGACGAGACGAGACGAGACGAGACGACGACGACGACGATGCGGCGGCAGCCATCTTCTTCCCGCGGGGTAGGGTTAATTCGCTCGCCTTGGCATGGGCGCTAGCTCGCTGCGCGATGGCTGCAGCGCAGGCGCGTGCGCTGCAGCGCCTACCTTAACCCTAGATTCCATTTAGGCTCGCTCGAGTCGAGTTCGTCAAGTCGTTGCCTTAATCCTCGTGCGCCAATGCCGGCATGCACACGCCCCCAGCCATTAGAAAACCATTTATTAATTAGCAGTGCACCTGCGCGATCTGCTGCCACTGTTTATCCTTTTACCACCACCATGCAAACATAAATTGATTAAATTCTATTCTCGAAGGGACTGGTTGGTCGCTATTCATGGGAGTACATATCGTTGCTATATTACTATAGCAAATTTTGTAATTTTTATATAGTCTATATGTCGTGATAATTTGTAACGATTTTTTCGTGACTTTTATAGTCCTTTCAAAGATTTTAAAGCTATTTTAAATTGTTTTTTATCTTTACAATTCTTTTCTAGGACTCTCAAATTTGCTATAGTAATACGCCAACTCAACGATACGCTGAAAATAACAAGGCCTAAACCTATCTGAAACACGCGTTTGGTTGTCCTACATCTCTAGAGCTTGGTCATGATAATATAGTGTTTGGTTGCCACCATTCAACACCGTATCAAAGTCTAAACACTTCATCACACTTTTACGATGTGTCCATGTGGTCGTTTTCGTGAGTGGCGGACACACCTTGTTGGATCTTCCCGGTCGCCATGGCCGGTCCTCCTCAACACCGCCAAAGACACGGTGAAGCCATGGAGCGCCACGTACGCCAAGTCCTGAGCTTTGGCAGCATATGCCATGGTCGCCCTGGGCTCCAGCATGAGGCCCTCGTGGTCGTATCATGCTTCAACCATGGACGGGTAAGGCGTTGGCGTCAGGCGGTACAGGAGGAGTTGAGGCGGAGTCCATTGTCGCTCGAGAAGAGAGGTCATGACTCATGGGAAGAGAAATTGAAGCCGTGGACGACTAGGCTAAGGGAGGCGCGACCATGGTTGGAGAAGATGCCACCAAGCTCCGTCATGGTCAGGGAAGGCACATATGAGCTTCTCTTTGTTTTGTCTTCCACACAAGGCGTCTGCATACATGAACCAAACTCAGGTGATACGGCAAAATCCCACGTATTTGGGAAGCCTCGTTGGGACAATGAAAATGGATTCTTAGACTTGGCTGCAATAGTGAAATAAGTGAATACAAGCAACCAAACACAGGTCAGTTGCATCAACGAAATTTTAATTTTTTAAATTTAAATGAAGTATAGCGAGTGGAAAAGGAAGAATTGCTAAGTTTCTCAAAAAATCATTCAATTCCAACAAAAATCATGATAGAAATTAGTTTAGTTATAATTTAGGAAATTACTAGGTTTTACAGGAAACCCCCCTATCATTCAGTTATTTAATATTTTAAAAAATCAGATCTAAAATTTGGCTTCAGCTCTAATACCAATTTTCGTTCCCCTTCCGCAGCGATTTAGGGTATTTTTTTAAAAAAATGCCATCGATTTGATTTCGTGCTACATTTGGAAGCTCATAGAGGAAGAACTCGAGCATGCCACACTACTATCATCAGATCCAGGACTGTCCTCTGTGCTGGCATTTTCGCAGTGGTATTTACATTCACTTTTCTTCGCCAGAATAGTGTGGCACTGTGGATCAGGAGCACATCGTATATGCTGCTGCTGTAATTCTAAAATCTGTCTGCCCCCATGTACTGCTTTGAGCACACCAAGGCACGGTTTATATTTGCGCTGGTACAAAATGTAGTACTACCACGTCAATTCATACTGGCATTTACAGCTAGCAAATAGTCCGAGAAACCCTATTTGTGCATCTCGACGGTACGATCCACTAGTTCTCTAAGAATAAAACGGTACAATGATTTTGGATCAACTCAATCCAAAATGATAGCACGATGGGAGAGTGTATTTAATTTTTCAGGAGCTATTCTCGAGACGTAGCATACTAGCATATCTGATTAACTCCATATTTTGGTGAGATACCTTTGAAAAACTAAATTATTTGGCTTATTGATCCTGGTTTAAAGAATCTTAAATCAATTAATGAAATCTTTAAAAACACTAGAAACCAAGCGGAACAACTTTCTCCGCGACAGCTTTCGATAGTTGTTTTGTTTTTCTCATGACTTTTCATGTTACATGTTCCATCAGCAAAACATCATGTCCCAACAGGCACAAAAAATGTTCCAACGATATACCATGTATATTCTAAGCACATTGTATGTGTTTCGAACAACTTGACACTGTTTGAAACAAGCTTCCGATTTTTTTTCACCAGACATCCGATTCGTAGTGGCTCTTAATAATTACCACACCAAAGATAAATATATACCACACGTGAGCTATGACAATCATAATATGTGAGTAAATTCTTCAACCCTAAAACGCGCTTTGACTGAAAATTGCATTTCAATAATATGTTCCTAATAACATAAACAATCGTCGTATGGTACATGAAAATAGTTCTTCCCTAAAAATTTCTACCATAAGAACTTCAACAAAAGTCCCTCGTGATATATGCAAATGCAACAAATACCCCGCTCGTTTTTCAATATGTAAACACACTTGCATCCAAAGGTGATTGAGCAGTTGGGGGCGGGGGCATGCGCTCATTTAACAATGGGATTAGGATTTAGGAGCACTAATTTACAAAGTTCCATGCCTCCACTCCCACGCCGGACGTACTGATTTGTCCACCTCTCTTCCATTATGCTCCTCCCCCTCACAATTGTTAAATCAAATTGGAGCGTATCACAAAGCAACCCAAACAAAAGAAATCAAATAATCATTGCATTACCTGTAAACTCGAACCCGTTCTTTAATTTGCAGAGCAATCATCCTTGAGAAAAGCCCTTGAGCAAGCACGCCAGCTTTTAATCATACTAAAAAAGCTTAATCAGCCTTCCTAAAAGGCCCCCACTGTCCTATCACATTTAAGCTTGACACCGCTGTCTTACCAGCATCACCATATCCTCTTAAAAAGCCATCACCAACCAAAAACAGATCTTTGGTGTAGCTTAAAGCTTGACACCACTGTCTTGTGTAGCTTTACTACATAATCTCTTGTTTATTGGAGTAAATGTTATCGATTTCTTTGTAAAGTTTTCTTATTTTCCAGAAAGATCTCAATGTGGAAATAATTTAAAATAAAGCAGCAAAAAAAAAGAACCATATTACTGGTACTAAAATACTCATGTCGTTACATGATGCGCTAAGAACAATTTTTAAAGGAAAAAAGTCTGGTCAAGAAGAGCTTTGACCACCTAATTAACAGTACTCCCACTCTGCCTAGTAACCACAAGGGAAGAGGCTTCCGTTACGAAACCTCCCCCCCTTTAACTACAGCTCGCTCCCGTGCCGGCGGCGCGAACCACCGGCGTCCGGCGAGGCGGCGCCGTCACATGAGGCTGCATGAGTTGGGGTTCTCCTCGTTGAACATGTTGTTGTACGACTCCTGCGGCGGGGAATACCGAATCCCGGGCGGGCCGTACATGAATTCCGGCGGCGGCGGCGGCGGCGCCATGGGCGGGTACGGCGAGAATCCGTACGGCATGTGCGGCGGCGGCGGCGGCGTCATTGGGTGCATGGACACTACTGGGGCCGGCGCGTAGTACGAGACGCTCGCGCTCGGCTGCGCCACGTTGTAGCTCATCACCGGCTGCGCTGGGTAGAACGGGAACCCGCCGTGCACGCGGTCCGGGCCCAGCGCCGGCGCCGGCGCTGGCACGGGCATTGCTTGGTGTGGCAGTGGCTGGGACTGTGGCTGCGGCGGCAATGGCGGCGGCGGCTTCTCCGCTGCGGCGTCCCCCGCGCCGGCGTCCTTCTGCTTGTTCTTCTTCTTCTTGCCCTTCTTGCCGCCGGTCTCCTCGCCGACAGACTCCTCGGCGACCGCTTCTTTTGCCGGCGAGGGGGAGCCCTTCTCCTTCTTCTCGGAGATCTCGCTCTCCAGTTTGGCCTCGTCGTCCTTGGGCTTCTTCGTCTCGCCTTTCTCCGGCTTCTTCTCCGCGCCCTTGTCCTTCTCCGGCTTCCTCTCGGAGCTCTCGGCCGCCGCCTCCTTCGGCTTCGCGTCCGGCTTACCGGCGCCCTCGACGTCGGACGGCGGCGCCTCCGCCGGCTTCTTCTTGCCTTCGCCGGCGGCGGCGGCCGGCACGGGCCAGAGCGAGGCCTGCTTGCCGGACTTGTGCAGCCGCCTGATGAGCGCGTCGGCGCCGACGCTGCCGGTGACGGTGACCTTGTGCTGCGCCGCGTCCACCGTCACCTTGTACACACCTACCCATCCGATCAAATCAAAATCAAAAACCCCCCAAAACGCACGACGGCGAGGCGACGGACAGAGGCTGCAATACCTTCGATGCTGAGCACCTTCTTCACCTTCTTCTTGCACCCCTCGCAGTGTATGGACACCCGCAGCACGGTGGTCTGCAGCAAGAACAGCAGAATGCCACAGCGAGTGAGTGAGACAAGCAGAGCGCTTCCAAAGGAGGCGGCGGCGGCGGCGCGCCGGCGCCGAGAACGAAAGGACTCGAAGCAGCCTCGCTCACCGTGTACTGAAGTGGCTCTGCTTCTCCTGACGCCATGAGGAGGTAGCTAGAGACAGAGGGGGTAAGCTGAGCTGAGCTGAGCTGAGCTCCGAGCTGGTCGCGTGAGCTGCGCTCAGTGGCGGCCTCTGCTGCGTGTGGGAACGGGAGGAGGGTTTGCTTATAGGCAGCTAATCTTTATAACGGCGAGAGGGGGGCGAGCGGCAGAGCGGCGGATGCGCCACTGACGAGTGGGCCCGGGCCCGCCGGCACATTGTACACGTCATCGCTCCCGATGGCGGGGCCCACCACGGGGCAGCCTAGCTGGCTAGCTTAGCTATAGCTACCTCTCCTGGCTCCCCTCCTCCATCTTCCGTTTTGCAGCGGCCGGCGACGGTGACATCAGAACCGCAATCACACACATCATTGGAGGATGATCATGATCGTCCATGATCGATCATGGCACAGCTTGGAGGAGCTGATTAGCAGCAGTACTAGCAGCAAAATTGTTTTTTTTTTCCTGCAGATCATGTGATCTTGATAAGGATATCTGCGTCCTTTTTCCTGGGGTTGCTTTGATATCTCTCTTGATCAGAATTGCAATTAATCAAGGTTAGCTAAGCGAAGCAATCGCATTCAAATCAAAGGAGGTTCACTTCCATAATTATGAAGCATCGATCCAATCCCATGTTGCGGGCTGCCTGGCGCCTGCTAGCCTCCTACTGAAGGTAGCTAACTTGCGTGCTCTCCAAACCTGATCGTCTGATGAAGCCGAAGCGTCCATTCCATGTTCTCTTGCGTTCTCTTCGGGGTTCACGAAACCGTTGGGGTGGGGGGATTTTTTAAAATAAAAACATAAAAAAGTTTTTTATTGGTCGTCCAAAAACAGAAAATGTCAGTCGATATGTTGATATTGTAAAAATATATTCCCTCTGGTTTCATAATAATAGACGTTTTAGATAGCATTTAGCATACCAAAATGGTGTTTACTAACCCTTATTAATATGCGGTAGTTTCTTCTAGTTGCCTAACTGCTAATGGATCCAAACAGGGGGCCTGCTAATTGTTAGCAGCTAATTGTTAGCCAGCTATTAGCTATTAGCTGCTAACTATTAGCTGCTAAGGGATCCAAACAGGCCCTAACTTGCGTGCTCTCCAAACCTGATCGTCTGATGAAGCCGAAGCGTCCATTCGATGTTCTCTTGCGTTCTCTCCGGGGTTCACGAAACCATTGCTCGGCTTCCGGGGGGAAAAACTGTGGGAGATTTTTTAAAATAAAAACATAAAAATGTTTTTATTGGTCGTCCAAAAACAGAAAATCTCAGTCGATATGCTGATATTGTAAAAATATATTTCCTCTAGTTTCAGAATAATAGACATTTTAGACAGCATTTAGCATACCAAGACGGTGTTTACTAACCCTTATTAATATGCGGTAGCTTCTTCTAGTTGCCATTGGCCTGGAGTGCGATTGGTGAGAGCTAGCCCTCCTTTTGCGTTTAATAGCTCGCCCGCAACACTTTTTTTCTTCTTTCTTGCATGGCGCCCACTGGATGGCTGATTGGGACTACAGGCTGTTGCTTAGTATTAAGTGCCTGGTTAAACGTCTATTAATTTTGCACTTCATGCAAAGAGCTTAAACGTCTATTATTCCTGCACTGGAGGTAGTACAATTTAATTTACCTTCGCTTCTATATGTGGTCTCTTGTACCTTTTTTTTCTTTTGAATAAACCTGCAACTAGGGCTAGAAAACGAGCGAGAAGCACGTGTGCCGCTCGAGCTCGGCTTGGTTTTAGCTCAGGTCAAGCTTGGCTTGTTTAGAAACGACCACGAGCTCAGCATCATTTTCAGCTCGTGCAACTAATCGAACTGAGACAGAGAGGCTGGCTCGCTCGGGCTTGGCTCCGCTCGTGGCTCGTACATCATCATTTATCAGGCACCAAGCCTGTTTTTCACTCGAGCTCGTGGCTTGGGCTCGTGCGGGCTCGTGAGCTATCACCGAGACGAGCCTGTTTTTCAACTCGGACCCCTTGCGCAGCTCAGGCTCGGCTCAGTACCTAACGAGACGAGCCGAGCAAGAGGCTGGCTCGCTTGGGCTCGTCTCGTTCCCACCCCTACCTGCAACAACTAAAGATTATTGTTTAGTTGATTGTTGCACTTGTTTTACAATATCAAACTATATGTAGTTGACTTAGGAAGTGTCACGCCAAAAAAACTAATATTTTATCATTTAACATTAAAATTTAATGATTTTATGTAGAAAGCCATTGAACCTCCCAACAAAAACATGGCATTTTTTTTCTCTAAAACACGATGCAATGTGAGACAGTATAGTAAAAACGAAAAAGTAGATTGATTTTGGTCTGCTCAGCTTGACTCAACTTTGGCTCATTGACACTTTGGCCTCACGCGTTTTTACATCTTGTTGCAAAGATTACCGGTAAAACACAAAAACGAAGAAATGAAGACAATCACTTTGCAACTCACCGCCCGGATTTGAAATTTGTACTCAAAATCGATATATCAAAGATCATTTATCAGGCACCAAGCCTGTTTTTCACTCGAGCTCGTGGCTTGGGCTCGTGCGGGCTCGTGAGCTATCACCGAGACGAGCCTGTTTTTCAACTCGGACCCCTTGCGCAGCTCAGGCTCGGCTCAGTACCTAACGAGACGAGCCGAGCAAGAGGCTGGCTCGCTTGGGCTCGTCTCGTTCCCACCCCTACCTGCAACAACTAAAGATTATTGTTTAGTTGATTGTTGCACTTGTTTTACAATATCAAACTATATGTAAATTTAATTATTAACTAATGTAAAAAACCTCTAATGAAATTCTCTTCATTTTCAGTCGACTCAGGAAGTGTCACGCCGAAAAAACTAAAATTTTATCATTTAACATTAAAATTTAATGATTTATTGTAGAAAGCCATTGAACCTCCCAACAAAAACATGGCAATTTTTTTTTTCTAAAACCCGACGCAATGTGAGACAGTATATAGTAAAAACGAACAAGTAGATTGATTTTGGTCTGCTCAGCTTGACTCAACTTTGGCTCATTGACACTTTGGCCTCACGCGTTTTTACATCTTGTTGCAAAGATTACCGGTAAAACACAAAAACGAAGAAATGAAGACAATCACTTTGCAACTCACCGCCCGGATTTGAAATTTGTACTCAAAATCCATATATCAAAGCATCATGCAAGCAATTCATTATTCATGTCAGTCCTAAACGAGCTCACCAATGGATGCGTGATGCTAAGAATGAGGAGTTCTGCTATGTAGTAAAAATTTGCATTCGCGCATAAGCTCTGAGAGCAACTCCAACTATTCCTCTACATCTCCCATGTTATATCTTGATTAAAATAAACCTGAAAGTGCTAATTATTCCAACAATAACGACCGACAAATCAGAGACAGGCAATGATAAATCTACCGGTTTTGCTTAAACCTAATCGTCTGGTCGCACCGCGCATTCACCGACGGCTAGGTCCGAACGAGGCACACCTACGGCTCAGAAGACTACATCGGAGCCGCTCCCTAGCTTTGTGAGAACCACGGTTCTGTTTCCCTTCGACCTGATCAGCTGATCGACCTTAATCAGCTCGACATTTGCCTCGGCCGGCGATGTGCACGCACGCGCGTACGTCCTTACGGGACCTCGTCGATGATGCCACATGGAGTAAAGGCGTGGACTGTGTGACACTGTCATCTACCGCCCGTACGTGCGTATGTGCAGTACGTCGCGCGGTGCCGGTTTGAAGTCGAAGACGAATACGATGCCCACTTACACCAGTGTCGACGTACACACAGTACGCAGCTACGTATATATACTCCATATATTTCCTCTAAATTTTACGCTGTAGAATGACTACATGTGCGCCAGCAAACACTACAAGGAATTCAACCTATTGCAACGGCAATTTTTGTTGCATTAAACCCAAAATTATGGCAATATGTGCATATTGCAACAAAACTAAAATCGTTGCAATAATCTCCGTGGTAACAAGAAATTGCAACGATATCAAAATCATGGCAATAAATTTCTTTATTACAAAATATGGTTGTTGCAATAGGTTATCGCCACGTTTGTGAAATGGTTGTTATAACTTATTGCAACAGATATTATTTCATAGCAATATCATAATGCAACAAAATGGAATTCGTGGTAAAAACTTATTGCAACAACCAATAAGCCACATAGAAAAATAAATACGTAGATTCTAGGATTCAAACCCACAACCTCTTGATTTAGAGTAACCTCACCTAACCAGCTCACCTCGCATGACTACTTGTCTAAAATATATCATGTTTTCATTTTGACCTTTTTTCATGAACATATTGCAACGAAATAAATATTGCAATATGTCCAATATTGTTGCAATATGTATATATTGCAACAAAATCAAAATCGTTGCTACCCATAGCAATAATCAACCACTTGTAATCGTTGCAATAGGTGAAATTTTTTTGCAATAATATAATTTTGTTGTGATAGAAGTTAGTTATTGCAACAATTTATTTTTTGTTGCAATAGTAGCTAGTTAATGCAATAATTTTATTTTCGTTGCAATACGTTCAATTTATTGCAACGAAAATAATAAATAATGCAACAATTCACGATTGTTGCGATATAGGAAACTTATTACCACAAAAAAATATTATGTGGCAATAGCATTGGCTATAGCAGCGAAATTTAGTTTGTTGCAATCACTGTGTGGCAATAGGTAGAATCCCTTGTAGTGAAATTAAGCTTCGAAACTTAAGCTACAGTTTTTTTAAAAATAAATTATATATGTCAATAACACTCAATTGAAAAACGATAATGCTTCAAAGCGTACGTCCGACAGACGTCGGACGCCGCGGCCCAGTAGCCCGTGCACGCGTACGAGGTGACAACCCGAGCTAGCTAGCTGCTCGTAGTACGCACCAACCATTTTATGATTATGCTAATTTTGATTTCTCTTTTTTGTATCTTTTTCATCTGGAGTCCAAATTACGTAGAACAAATTTCATAATTCATCTAAATTCTTAATGAACTCATTTTAAATACTTTTTCTTTTTCTTGAATTTTTTATTTTTATTAGTACAATTGTTCCGCATGCAAGGTAGATTGTTCCGGGGAGGCTAGACTCATTGTTTCAGCAAGCAAAATAGATTGTTCCAGTAGATATACAAATTGTGGCCCATCAGACTAGACCAAATACATTGTTCCAACATGTATAAAAATTGTTCCAACAGGCAAGATTGATTATTTCGAGAGACTAGACTCATTGTTCAGAAGGCAAGATAGATTGTTTCGAGAAGATAAACTCATTGTTTCAATAGGCAACATTTATTGTTCCAGTATGCAAACTTTATTATTCTAGTAAGCAAAACCTTATTTACTCCAGAAGGCAAAAGCTATTGTTCCTGTAGGCAAGCTCAACTGTTCCGTAAGGAAAAATTTTATTGTTCCAATAGGCAAGCTTTATTGTTCTAGTAGGCAAAACCTTTATTTGTTCTAAAAAACAAAAGTTATTGTTTCATAAGGCAAAAGTTATTGTTTCAGTAGGCAAAGTTCAACTGTTCCAGTAGGACAAACCTTATTGTTTCATTAGGCAACTTTTTATTGTTCCAGCAGGCAAACCTTACTGTTCCTGCAGGCAAAAATTATTGTTCCAGTAGGCAAACATTGTTGTTTTCCAGTAGGCAAAAATTATTGTTTCAGTAGGCAAACCTTGTTGTTTCAGTAGGCAAAATTATTGTTCCATCAGACAAAATACATTGTTCCAATTGGGTTTAGCCTATTGTTCTAGCAGGCCAAATACATTGTTGCAATACGTATACAAGTTGTTCCAGCAGGCAAGACTCATTGTTCCGGGAGGCTAGGCTCATTGTTCCAACAGGCAAGATAGATTGTTTCGAAAGGTTAGACTCATTGTTCCAGCAGACCAAATACATTGTTCCAGTAGATATGCAAGTTGTTCCATCAGACTATACATATTGTTTCAATTAGGGTTATCCCATTGTTCCAGCAGAACAAATACCAAGCCCTGCTCGCGCCCCGCCGGCCGTCGGGGAGCCACCTCCGCCGGAGCGCCGCCCCATCTCCGGTCGCCTCCCTCTTCCCCCGCGGTCTCTCTCTCTGTGTGCACGGGAGTGAGGGGATGGGAATGGGAAAATGGGTGGAACACATGTCACATGACCAGGAGGTGTTGTAAACAGGAATGTTTACATCCGAGATGCACCAAATTTTCTTCCCCCGTACGTGCGTATGTGCAGTACGTCGCGCCGGTTTGAAGTCGAAGACGAATACGACGCCCACTTACACCAGTGTCTACGTACACAGTACACAGCTACGTATATATACTCCCTATATTTCCTCTGAAATTTGACGCTGTAGAATGACTACACGTGCGCCAGCAAATTAAGCTTTGAAACTTAAGCTACAGTTTTTTTTTAAAAAAAACTATATATGTCAATAACACTCAATTTGCCCTTTCAAAAAAAATAACACTCAATTTAAAAACATTATAAAATAAATTTCAAACATAGTTACTGTTGTATATCTAAGATAATAACAGTAATTAAAAGCGTGAAATATTTATGATCTATCAATAGAAAAGATCCGGCCAAATGCTACGAGACTACGTACGTACGTGCGGCGTTCTTCACTGCATGGCTAGTGCAGAGGTAGCGGAAGCAGTACGTGTACTGGGTAATTCCAGCGCCACGTACGGCACGTACGTACGCACGTAGCGAGCAGGGCGCGCGCGTGTACATGCATGGTGACGCACGCGCGCACATTTATAACGGTTTCAGAGGGAGTCCGTACGTGGCATGCTCGTGCCATGCACGAACGTTGTCAAGATATACGTACACATTGCATGCGAGCTTACGGCGGTGCCGGCAGGACGCCGGTTTGGGCAGTGGGCACGTACGGCGGCCGGCGAGACAAGCTCCAAGAGAATCTACTGCTCATTCGCTTCCATCCGCACCGTGAATTTTGACAGGTTCATTTGGAACGTGTTATGTTAGCTAGGGGTAAATTAAAAGGGATGCGAGCCGATGGTGATCGTACTGTTTCAGACAGTTTTAAATAGTTTCATCACCCGGTTTAGTGTCGTATCATCGGATGGTTTCGTAATATTTTATATCATTTCATAGAGTTTCATATATTGTTATGTGGACGTTATTGTAATGTCCGTTGACATCATCGTTGTACATGTTCTCTATGCGTACGAGCCTCCTGCGCCATGGGGAGGTGACAAAACAATGATATGTTTTCTAGCCTTCCAGTAAATTAAATCAATGCCACTGCGAAGTTTGGAATTTAGTAAAATGCCACTATAAAGTTAAAAATTGCTCTTACGCCATTATAATGTGACATATTTGTCTAAAATACCTCTCTATCACTCCTTCCACTTCTCCCACCGGCTCTCTCCTCCTCTCCTAAGCTCCCTCCCCCCCTCTCTCTCTACCCATCTCTTCCCTCCTCTCATTGAGCTCCATGGAGCTTGAGATCGCCCGACGGGACTTGACTAGCTAATGGTTCATATATAGCAGTTTGGCACAAACATTGTGGTTGTCTCTCCCGGCCCTTACTATATATAGGCTACCTCTACCGACAACTCCTCTTCACGGGCTTTGTGGTCGTCAATATTGCACCGTGTTCGTGTGGTGCTTGTCTGTCATGACTCACATTGTGGCGATGAAGTTGGGAGCCATGACTACCTCCCTCACATCCAACCTCCCCCGACGTAGTGTGGATCTATGAAGACGAAGGAGCTTTGAAATGCCTCTAAGTTGCTCTCGACCTCGACCATAACAACATTAGTATGAGGCTAGGAGCTCGAGGCTAGCATGGACATGAGGGTGGTGGAAAGTGGCTATCAGGGTGGTGTGGACGGTACGGGGCGAGGGAGATGCATGGTACTCGGTGAGATGGGGGGTAGGGAGGAGGTCACGGCAGCTCGGAAGAGAAAGAGGTGGCTAGAGATAGTCGGGATTTAGGACATAGAGTATGATGGTAGATTCTCCATAAATTTGAGAGAGACAACGTGATAGAAAATGTCCAAAAGAGACATTTCTATGATAGTTAAATTTTGTAAAGCACAAGGAAATGTCATTTTAGAAGGAAAAACACACACACACACACAAAGTTTTATATTGATATCATCGCAAAAAAGCATAGAAATAATTATTAGAAAACAGAAAGAAAACAAACATATCTTACTTGAAAAATCCTTGTATGAATAAAGCGACCGTAAAGTCCTACCACAGTTCTGACGAATTTTTTGATAATGAAATGTCAAATGCTCTTATAAACATAAACTGCATAGCTAAACAAACAATATGCAACAGGCAAGAGGTTTGACGCACTAACTAGAAACATCTTTAAGTGGGATAGATTCTATTTTGTTCTGTAAACAAAGTTTGTTGTTGAAGAATTTTATGGCGCGCCACCGCTCCTACTAATGGCATGGATCTTGAATTGTCGCGTACCATATGACTTTATTTTGGAGCAATTCTCAATGCCACAATTAGTGAGGAAAATAGCTTGTGCAACAGAAACTTGTTTGTGTGCTACTGAGAATGATTGAAATATCCTGTCTGCCAGTGGCGAACGCAGGACCAAATGTAAGGGGGGGCTAGGCTAAGCATCGATAACATGGAAAAACCATATAAAATAGTAAAATACTCCCTCCTTTCCAGTATGTAAGGCATAATTTGTTTTCACTTTTTTTCCAATATATAAGGCGCAGCTGCATTGATCGTTCAGAAGTTCCAGAAATACCCTTCGCCGTGTAGGAAACTAATTAATTCTAAAATCGCATTATTTCCTTGCGCTGATATTTCTTTCCGATGCATGAGCACTGATCAAAAATCATCTCATTAATTAGGGGCAAATCAGGAATCACAAGTGCTATACACGGTCTCCTTGGTATTCACGAAAATCAAATTATGCCTTACATACTGGAAAGGAGGGAATATATAATTCAGCGCCTAATACAATACGAATTAGTACAAAATAACCATGTGCAATGATATAATAGTTTGTCACATAGTAACATACCTTAAATCGACTAGCTACGATTAGGAGCGGAAGGCAAACCCATTCTTCGAGTCTTCATCTTCTGAAAACGATCCATAATTTCATCATTATCAATGGTTTTGAATATTTCCTTCTCTGTATAACACACCATCAAATCATTGAACCACCCGTCGTTCATTCTGTTTCGCAATTCCGTCTTAACAATCTTCATTGCTGAGAATATCCTTTCAACAAACATCTCACTGGTCACTGGAAAATCGTTTTATTGACACATTGCATTTTAGATTTTGCAAATTACAAAGCATGTATAATGTATTTATGAATTTATCATTTATGGGGAATGGGAATTGGGGGATGACCAAATGGGATTCACCGGCCGAGGAGGAGAGGAGGAGCCGCCGGCAGCCTGCTTGGCTGCTTGCCGTTGCCGGCCAAGGAGGAGAGGAGGAGCCGCCGGCCACCTGCTTGGCTGCTTGCCGTGATGCCGTCGCCGGCCGAGGAGGAGAGGAGGAGCCGCCGGCCGCCTGCTTGCCGTTGCCGGCCGAGGAGGCGAGGAGGAGCCGCTGGCCGCCTGCTCGGGGACTCGCCGACTCAGGGACGACAGGGATCGAGGGTTGGGGATCGAGGGTTGGGGAGGAATGGGGATTGGGGAAGCCGGGAAGGGCTGGGCGCCTGGGCTGGGCTTGACCGACGGGCTCGCTGGGCTGGAATCGATGGGGGTAGGGGGTTCGGTACCAAATTTGGAGGGGGGCGCGCGCCCCAGAGCGCCCCACTGGTGCGTCCGCCTCTGCTGTCTGCCATCAAGAATATTCTCTTCCCTCCTATGTCACAATTTTTTTTTGCTTTTCTTAGTGCCACTGTCATTAAATCCATTAATTTGTTATTTTCTTAATTTACTGTGTTGGATGTAGTAAAAGAAGAATATACACACACACGTATATCTGCCAGGCGACCTCCACGGTAAACGGCACATCCGACAACCTCCACGGTACTTAGACGCCCGACGGCCTCCTCCGCGGCTCCAGAGCATCTGTAGTCTTGCCCTTCCACTCGCTCCATATTGAGGCCACCTAGCTTCCTCCGGATTTTTTGACTTTTTCTATGAAAAAAATCATTAATTCTACAATTGTTCTGTTGTTGCATCCCATTGCAAAAATATTCTTATGTTGTCCATCCAAAGTATGGCCAGAGAGTTTGCCGCCCCAAGTTGGGCGGCTAGAAGGACTACCGCCCCCAAGGTGCTGCTAGAGGTAGGGGCTTTTCACCCCACCCTCATGAGGCTAGGTGGCTAGAGGAGTTGCCGCCCCCCAAGGGCTGCTAGGGGCTTGCCACCCCACCCTCGAGTGGCTAGAGGGGTTGTCCCCCTCCCTCCCCCAAGGACTGTTAGGGGCTTGCGGCCCCACCCTCGGAAGGCCAGGGACTTCAACCCTTATCGCAGTCCAACACACATGCAACATTTCTTTTTATCACATCAATTATTATAATTTTTTGTTTTTGTTAATACATTATGTATGTCATCATTTAAGCGGTGCAGTACTTGTATATGAAAGATTATAAGGATGAAATAAATGTTAGCGATAAAGTTGTGTTCAATTTTAAACATATTGCAAAAAAAAAAAGTTGATGTGTAATGTAATAATATTTTCTCTAGTGTCATGGTTGGTTACGACGATTAGAGTACGTGAAAAATTACTCGTGCCAAAAATCTACGAAAAATTCGAGAACGTGGTCGCACCGAGTTCTTTGTAAGTTTATACTAATGCATTATGAGGTTCAGCCCCTGTCACCCACCACAAAATTTGAAAAAACAGGTAAATGGTCAATGTTGGAGACATAACCGCTATTGATTATGTTATACGAACACAAGGATATGGTCCGGACAAACAATGACATGTACGGTACAAGTATTATATGCGATAGGTACTAGTGTGCCAAATTTAAGTTTAGCATGCCTTAGGGGAATTAAAAAACATAGTGGCACTCTACTACAACCAATCTATTGGGTACAACAGTGGTATTTTTCCTTTTCAAAGGCTTTGGGTCCTAGCTCTAGCCGTTCTCACACGCTTTCTTGCACGATATGCCTCACGCTCAGAGGCCTGCTGCTGACGATCGCTTCCCTCTGTGCTCGTAACTCCTCTTATCAATGTTTGTTTTTCTGTTCCTCTTGGGCATCATGCCACCGCTCCTCCACCCTATCTCTCCAAGACGCTGCCTCCCTCAACAATTGATGCTCCTGCTGGAGAATGCTCGGTGCACAAATATTGTAGGAACTCGCACATTGGGGGCTACAAAAAAAAGATCAGATAGCTCATGAGGTAATATATTTTTTAGGCAAATACAACTACGATATATAATTTACCGGGTAATTATCCTTTCTCTACGTCTTGTTGGTTTGACTGTAACTGTAGTTTTACACATCTAATACCTCTTACCGTAAGCGTAGAACATGTCAAAGGACTTCATGAGAATACAAAGGCCCTCGTATAGACACATGGATGCTTGAATGCCTTTCAGGACGGTTTCTTTCAGACAATCTCTTTGGCGCAGGGGAACTCCATGACACTCGGAGAGACTTTTCTATTCTTTTGCTTCTTTTGTTTTACTATCACATCCTAAACCTAAAAAAATACCATCGTAAACTACATCATAAAAATTGTAAGCATAATCATAAACTATTATTTATCATGACTATCACACAAGGTCGATCTGCAACAGAAGTAAAGAACAAAAAAACTCACCCAAACAACGGACGGGTAGAACCTTCCTATTTGCTCCTCCTCTCTCCTCTGCTCCCCCCCCCTTTTCTCTTGATCCGTTGGAATGGGCAAATGGGGTTGGAGTGATAGTTGGTCGGGTTAATATAGCTGGCAAAAATTTAAAAACATCGCTTTCGCCGCCCGATGCGTCTGCCTAACCCATCCACGACGCCTCCGCCATCCACCACTTCGGGCGCTACTCGCCGCCATTTGGACACGCTCACCATTGCGCCGACCGCCTAGGCTCCTGGCAGTGCGATGCCCGGGACGCCAACTTCGACGTCCATCGTGGCCCATGGGGTCGTCCTCAACTCCAATGGCGCCGCCCTCCTCGCCGGATTCCTGTTCCTCACTTTTGGGGTTGGATTTGGGTTGCTGCCTTGTGGTTGCGGTTGGGTAGCCGACTACAAGGACACGGTTGCCGAGGACACATCTCGTATATAGACCTAGGGCCATGGTAACAACTCCACTGCTTTCGGGGATTCGCGGTTGTTAGGGACGGGATTCATCGACAACGAGGACACCGTGTCGGACATGATGCCGTGCCAAGCAGCCTTATGAGGTGATTTGGGCCTAGATTTGGAGGCTAATCACACTACGGGAATCTCCCTCAATACCGAGGGCTGAAAACCCTCGCAATAAAAGCAGAAGCCCTCGGGATTTACTATTCACGAGGGCCAGCCCTCGTGAATAGGTGCTCGCGTCTGCTCCCCCGCAAATAACGATAGAACACGAGGGCATGGCCCCCGCGAATAGTTAATCGCGAGGGTTTTTTTATGCCCTCGCGACTGGCTGGCCTGGCAGCTTTATCGCGAGGGTCTCTCAGCCCTCGCGAAAAGCACGTGGGCCCACGTTCCCTGGTGTGTGTAAGTGCCAGCCCCAAGCTATTCGCTAGGGTCACATGGCCCTCGCGAATAGCCCTGCCACTTCTATTCGCTAGGGCCACAAGGCCCTCGCGAATAGCCTCCCTGCCCACTGCTATTCGCTAGGGCCACATGGCCCTCGCGAATAGCGTCTGTGCCCATTACTAATCACGAGGGCTATGTGGTCCTAGCGAATAGTTGTGTCATGTGGTTTGTTACGAGGGCCCTTTAGCCCTCGCGAATAAGCATATTCAGCAAAAAAAAAGCTTTCAAATATGAATTTGAAACAAATTTCAACAGCAGCAAACACAGCGCATATATAAACTCAAGAGGAATTGAAGTAATTCTGGGTATGGATTGGCTAGCCAAATATAAAGGTCAAATTGACTGTGCCACCAAAACTGTAAAATTAACCAGCGAGACTGGACAGGAGGTCCAGTTCGTCGCAAACCTCTTCCCCTCAGACCTTATCACTCTCAATAAGATGGAAATGTCTTCCCTCGAAACCACAGCTGTGGTGAAGGATTTCCCTGATGTGTTTCCGGATGAGTTGCCGGGAATGCCGCCTGACCGGGAAGTTGAATTTGTGATAAACCTGGTCCCTGGTACTGGTCCTATCTCCCAAAGACCTTATCGTCTATCTGCCAATCTAATGGCAGAATTAAAGAAACAAATCGAAGAATTACAAGAAAAAGGATTTATCCGACCGAGTGTTTCCCCTTGGGGAGCGCCCGTAATCTTCGTCAAAAAGAAAGACGGATCTCTCCGCATGTGCGTGGATTATCGATCTTTAAATGAAGTAACAATCAAGAATAAATATCCTCTCCCCAGAATTGATGATCTGTTTGATCAAATGAAGGGAGCTTGTATCTTTTCAAAAATCGATCTGAGGTCGGGTTACCACCAAATAAAAATCAAAGATTCCGACATTCCGAAGACAGCATTCACCACAAGATATGGCCTCTATGAGTTTACGGTGATGTCGTTTGGTCTGACCAACGCTCCACCGTATTTCATGAATTTAATGAATAAAGTGTTCATGGATTTTCTGGATAAGTTTGTGGTGGTATTCATTGATGATATCCTAATCTTCTCAAAATCTGAAGAGGAGCATGAAATTCACCTTCGAAAGGTTTTGGAGAGGTTAAGGGAAAACCAGTTGTATGCCAAGCTGAGCAAGTGTGAGTTCTGGATGAAAGAAGTAATTTTTCTTGGCCATGTAATATCTGCCGGAGGTGTTGCCGTTGATCCCGAAAAAGTCACGGCGGTTGTCGAGTGGAAACAACCTAAATCAATAAAGCAAATAAGAAGTTTTCTTGGATTGGCGGGATATTACCGTCGGTTCATTGAAAATTTTTCAAAAATCTCTCGTCCCTTAACCAATCTCCTTAAAAAGGATAATAAGTTCGAGTGGAATGAAAAGTGTGAGGCCAGTTTTCAAGAGTTAAAAAGACTGCTAACTTCTGCTCCGGTGCTAATCTTGCCTGATATCCGCAAGGATTTTGAAATATTCTGTGATGCATCTAGGCAAGGCCTAGGTTGCGTGTTGATGCAAGAAAGGAGAGTTGTTGCTTATGCATCAAGGCAACTGAAACCCCACGAGCAAAATTATCCCACTCATGATCTCGAGCTAGCTGCTGTGGTTCACGCTCTCAAAATTTGGAGACATTATCTAATTGGCAATAGAACCGAAATATTCACCGATCACAAAAGTCTTAAATACATCTTCACTCAGCCTGATCTCAATCTAAGACAAAGAAGGTGGCTGGAGTTAATCAAAGACTATGATGTGGGAATCCATTATCATCCTGGCAAGGCCAATGTGGTGGCTGATGCCTTAAGCCGGCGTTCCTATTACAATCATCTCAAGATTAAAGAAGATCAACCTGAACTAATTAAAGAATTATCCGACCTCAACTTGGAAATGGTTGAGGTGGGTCAAATGAATATGCTGGAACTACAACCCACCTTAATGAACCAAATCAAAGAAGCTCAAAAAGGTGACGAAGAAGTTCGTGAAATTAAAGAGAGGCTTAAAAAGAATAAGGCGCCAGATTTTTTCGTGGATGATGAAGGAAGCCTCTGGTTTAAAAAGAGGATTTTCGTACCAAACAATAAACCCCTTAAAGAAGTAATCTTAAAAGAAGCTCATGAAAGTCCAATCTCTATCCATCCCGGAGGTACCAAGATGTATGCTGATCTGAAAACCACCTATTGGTGGACTGGAATGAAGAGAGAGATTGCTGAGTATGTCGCTCTCTGCGACATCTGCCAAAGAGTAAAGGCCGAGCATCAAAGGCCTGCTGGTCTGTTGCAACCACTTAAGATTCCTGAATGGAAGTGGGAAGAAGTGGGGATGGATTTCATTGTCGGGTTACCCAAAACTCAATCCGGCTATGACTCCATCTGGGTAATCGTCGATCGCCTCACCAAAGTTGCACACTTCATTCCTGTCCGAACCACCTACACCGGAAGTAAGCTGGCTGATTTGTACATGAGCAAGATAGTCTGTTTGCATGGGGTACCGAAGAAGATTGTCTCTGACCGAGGTACCCAATTCACCTCCAAATTCTGGGACAAGCTCCATGAGTCGCTTGGAACCCGTCTGAATTTCAGTAC
>SPJY01037268.1:227693-244062 GCA_005191435.1 Raddia distichophylla | reverse complement strand
GCGAGGGCCAGGTGGCCCTCGTGAATAACGTGAATAGTCACTGCCCGTGGGCCCAGCACTGCACGCTGCTAGACAGCACAGGATAAATCTAATCGCGAGGGCCAGGTGGCCCTCGTGAATAACGTGAATAGTCACTGCCCGTGGGCCCAGCACTGCACGCTGCTAGACAGCACAGGAAGGCTCTAATAGCGAGGGCCAGGTGGCCCTCGTGAATAACGTGAATAGTCACTGCCCGTGGGCCCAGCACTGCACGCTGCTAGACAGCACAGGATAAATCTAATCGCGAGGGCCAGGTGGCCCTCGTGAATAAAGATGCCGCGCCTTTGTTGCAAGGGCTTTGTGACCCTCGCGATTCACGCGTACTCAATGCCGGGTGGGCCCAGCACTGCCCGCCGCTACCCAGCACAGGAGCAACCTAATCGCGAGCACCGAGTGGCCCTCGTGAATAAAGATGCCGCGCCTTTGTTGCGAGGGCTGTGTAGCCCTCGCGATTCACGCGTAGTCAATGCCGGGTGGGCTCAGCTCTGCCCACCGTTAGCCAGCACAGCTGCCATCTAATCGCGAGGGCCAGGTGGCCCTCGTCAATAACCGAGCCGCCCCTCTTTCGCGAGCGCCTAGGTGGCCCTCGGGAAAAACCATTTGTCACTGCTCGATGGGCCCAAATCTGTCCACAACCAGCCAGCAAAGGAGCCAACTAATAACGAGGGCCACGTAACCCTCGCGAGTTAAGCACGCACACTTTTATTCGAGGGTACATGCTGCGGCCCTCGTGTCTAAAGGTATTTAAATACGAGGGCTATATTAGCCCTCGCGTATAATGGTTATATACGAGGGTTTTCGAAGAAACCCTCGCTACTAATAAATATTCTCCTTCCATCCTACACTCAAATTATTTTTAAAAAATATCAAATATTAGTTTAAAATATGTTTGAGTTAATAATATTCTTTAATGTACCATTTGTTGCAATAGGAAAAAATAAAACATAAAACAAATATTTATGATTTTAACCCTTTCTTATCTTGCACTATCAGCTTATCGATATACTAACCATTCTAGTATACATTTTCACAAATTCATGTCACGAAATTATAGAATACATTATGTATAAATTATAGATATTACGCATTACCCGTTACACACTATTTAACACTTGTCTCCTCTGGAGACTGATGATGACTCCATCTTTGCTCTGTTGAATTCGAATTCGGGGGGGAATCCTTCACGGTATACCGGAGTTAACCAAGTTTCTGTGGAAGAACGAGGTAAGACCACAATGTGTGGGAGATTTAAGGCTTACAGAGGGATTTGGTTTTCAATTTGTGGTCCTTTTATTTGCGAGGGCTGAAGTAGGACCCTAGCGAGTAGTTGCTGAGGCATCCTTTTTCGCGAGGGCCACATATCAGCCCTAGTGAATTAAAGTTATTCGAGAGGGCCAGAATTAGGCCCTCGTGAGTATCCTGCTTCTACTGTTTTTTTACGAGGGCTACTGCTTGGCCCTTGTAAATATATTCGGTTTAACGAGGGCCTCAGTATACCCTCGTGATTTTATATTTTATTACGAGGGCTTTGTTTCAGACCTCGTGTATATTTTTTGGCCCACGCGAAATTGGGAGATTCTAGTAGTGTCAGTCAAACGACTTGCCGACCTAACATTGTTAACGACGATGGCATCTAGGGGAGTAAAAATAGTAAATAGTAATATAGAAGGAGGAGAAGATAAGGTGATAGACGAGAGATTTTAATTATTTTCAGTGACACGGAGGGGATTTTCTCTTATAAAAATAGCAGCAGCCATTTTAGATGGTCTAATTTTCTCATAAGAATAAACCTGTGTTCCAAACATGTTCTCGAACTCCGCCATTCGGATGCTGCCTCCGGCTTTGGCAGCAAAATTGGCGAAATTGCAGAGAGAAAAGTATGCGCTGGCTTTGGGACGGCCTCACGCGAAATCACGGGTGGCATGTACCACTAGTATATATTTGTACATAGTTGCATGCGGATGATAGGGACTATTTTTATGCATCCAAGCAAACTAGTATTCGCTCCGTTCTTTTTTGTTTGACGTCCGTATCTTTTGGACTTGTCTTTTACTATTCGTCTTATTGAAAATTATTTTATAAATATCATTTATTTTATTGTGATTTGTTTTATAAATAAAGGTACTTTAAACATGATTTTTTTTTCATGTTTGTACTAAAATTTTAAATAAGACGAATGGTCAAAGTTGTGTTCAAAAATTAAAAGTGTCAAACAAAAAACCAGAGGGAGTACGAACTAATGCAAATCCTAGAGTCACACAGACAGCGGCCAACAGGCGAGGCGTTGAGGCCAATCCTAGCCGTCCCATCTCTGTGTGGTTGCGCCTCTGCTTCGGCGACTGGCCCTACCGCCCCTGTCTCCGGCAGCTCATAGCCGGCACTCGACGGCCCAGCTGCCCCTAATGACCATCCCCATCTCATATTCTCATAGCACATAGAGTAAGTCTCAAATTTCTCATTGAATTGTTATTTTAGGGCTTTAGATTTAGAATTATTTGATTGAATTTTAGGGCTTCAGATTCAGAACTTGGATTAGCATTATTGTTGTTTGGATTTGCTAATTTAGGAGATATGAAGAGGAATCAAGACATTCTCTCTTTTTTTTACAAAGAAGCTAACGGTAGAAGTGTAAGAGTAAGGGAAAGGGATTATCCAAGGAAGCGACAATTAATCACAGCCTTCTCAAATCAAATTGGTACGTTTGAATTTCTGTATGCCAACCTATGATTGAAATCATACCTCCGCCACCGATGGTACGCGAAAAAAATTTCAACTTTACGACGACACTGATATGAAATCCAAACTCTTGAAAAAAAAAGTTGGAAACAATCATTTGAGAAGCGGAAAAACGAAACGAGCATGGAGTATTTTGCATGGAAAACCCTGAAACCATTATAAAATCCTGCCTTAGCTGTGGCCACTGTAAAATGATGTAATTTTCTCGTAGGGGGAAAAATAAAACTGTCTTCCAAACCAGTTCCCGAGTCGGATGCTGCCCCCAGCTTTGGCAGCAAATTATATGCGAAATTGCAGAGAGAAAAGTTGGCGCAGGCTTTGCGATGGCCTCACGCGAAATCACGGGTGACATGCATCAACGCACGTAATAGTGTAGCAGATATAGAGGGGCTGCCGGAGGGAAGGAATCTTTTAGAGGGTAGTGTAATTTATGAAGGAATTTTAGAGGGATGGATAGAGGGGACGCTAATAGTGTTTTAGAGGGAAAATATAGAGGAGCTGTTGGAGTTGAGCAGGTGGCAGGAACTGTATAAGAGCCTCGTCGGTTCATTAAAATACTACTCCTTCCGTTCCACGGTATTTATCAATGGTTTCGAAAAAATACGTTTCATAATAGTATTTATTTATTGCAAATAACAAGAGTGTAGTTATTATGATGTTTTCACTCTTTGCTTCTCAATTAAATGCTTAACAAAAAGAAAAGTATTTAGAACATGATATTAAATAGAGGTATGATGGTATTTACTCATAGTTTTTTTTTGGAGCTACGTACTATTTTAGTCAGTGCGCATGGTGTGCTATGGAAAGCATAGCGAAACGAAGGGAATACTGTGGATAGTCTTCGGTTTATATAACGATTCAACATATTTTTTATCTTAATTTTAAACTTAGAGGCTTCCTCTAAATCCTCTATATTTATATTGTCTTTATAATCTTTATATATTTCAAGAATAGATTCTGTTGGAGAGAACAAAAATATAAGTAACGAATAATGATTCAGAGAATAAAATGTAAATATCCTGCTGACCGATGTTTTAAGTACAGTATTATGCACGCAAGCAAGCTTAATAAGGTTGTACTAATGAGGATTAACAAACACCTAAGTAGAGTACGTAGCGACCGATGGATGCTACCTGCCCTACGCTGCTTGACTCGATGCGTGGATTACGCCGATCTGCGTGGGGCAATAAATCGTGGCAGCAAATTATATGCGAAATTGCAGAGAGGAAAGTTGGCGCAGGCTTTGCCATGGCCTCACGCGAAATCACGGGTGACATGCATCGACGCACGTATAAGAGCCTCGTCGGTTCATTAAAATACTGCTCCCTCCGTTTCACAGTATTTATCAATGGTTTCAAAAAAATACGCTTCATAATATTTATTTATTGCTAATAACAAGAGTGTAGTTATTATCAGGGATGGAGCTAGAAAAAATATTAATTAAGGGGGCCAATAAAATTTAACTTTTGTATCGAGAAGATCAAATAGAAAATTTATAGCATTTTAATATGCAAATTCATATGAATTCAAGAATTTTTAGAACTTTTTCTCTATTTATCTTGCAAATTCATGTATATTTTTGATATTTTTGAATTTTTTACTATTTTAACATACAAATTTACATGCAGTAGATTTTTTTGGTAGTTTTTAACTATTTTAACATTCAAATTTATGTATATATAGGATCCTTTAGAAAATTTGACTATTTTAACATGCAATTTCATATGCATCGGAGAAATTTTTGAAAATTTTAACAAACAAATTCATATTTTTCTATTAATTTTATCTAATATATATAGGGGTACCCTCTTGCGTACATCTACCATGGGGGAGGCCATGGACCCCACCGGCCCCCTGTCTCCGTCACTGGTTATTTTGATGTTTCCACTCTCTGCTCCTCAATTAAATGCTTAACAAAAAGAAAAGTATTTGGAACATGATAGAGGTACGATTGTCTTTACTCATAGTTTTTTTTTTGGAGGTAAGTAATACTTTTTTTAGTCAGTGCGCATGGTGTGCTATGGACAAGCATAGCGAAACGAAGGGAATATCGTAAATAGTCTTCAGCTTATATAACGATTCGGCATATTTTTTATCTTAATTTTAGACTTAGAGGCTTCCTCTAGAGCCTCTATATTTATATTGTCTCTATAATCTTTATATTTTTTAAGAATAGATTCTATTGAAGTGAACAAAAATATAAGGAACGAATAATGATACAAAGAACAAAAATGTAAAGATCCTGTTGACCGACGATGTTTATTATACACGCAAGCAAGCTTAATTAGGTTGTACTAACGAGGATTAACAAACGCCTAAGCAGGTTGTACTACTACTAATGAGGATTAACAAACGCCTAAAAGCAGAGTACGTAGCGACCGATGGATGCGTGGATTATGCCGATCTGCGTGGGGCAATAAATCGAGGCATCTACTCCTACGCTAGCCGGCAGCTGCAGGGTTAGTAAATTGTGCTTGGCCAAGCCTGTCAATCTAACAGCAGGGGAGGGTACAATTCCCCAATCTCCATCAAAGGCCGTGGCCCCCACCAGACATATGTTTATGGCAGGAGGAGAGGGAGAAAGATGTGAGAGGGAGAGGAGAGAGAAAGATGTGAGAGAGGGAGAGGAGAGAGAAAGATGTGAGAGAGGGAGAGGAGAGAGAGTGTGGGGTGGTCTACTCTAAACATCTCTGTCAGGGCTGTAATTATTCCTTGTCCAAAGAAAAGCTGCTTGCTGGGGTCGTCCTCTGCCTGCCTCGCGGGTGGGCCCCACGCGCTGTGCCACGTGTGCGCGCCTTCAACTGCTTCGCGCCAACCGCAACCCGCCGCCTGGCGCCCAGGCCGATACCCCTCTCTCTCTCTCTCTCTCTCTCTCTTCTTTTTCGTCGTTGGTCTCTGCGGATTTCGGCCGCCGCCGGGCGCCCAGGCCGATACCCCCCCCCCCCCTCTCTCGCTCCTCTCTCTTCCTTTTCATCGTTGGTCTCTGCAGATTTCGGGCTGCTCGAGGTGCGTGCTGCGTACGGCCGAGCCGGGCACATGGCTCACAGATTATTCGATTCTGGGCTTCAAAAGATGTGTTCATTCTTTCCTCCCGGTTCATTGCTGTGTTTACTGATCACCCGTGAGTAGCTATGACTTTTCAAACAATAATCTGAAAAGTTAAGGGCTTTGAAAAAAAGAGATTTAGGCCTTGTTCTTTTCAGCGTATCGTACCGTTGCGTATTACTGTAGCAAATTTTGTTATTTTTATATAGCCCATATGTTGTCATAATTTGCGACGATTTTTTCGTGACTTATAGTAGTCGTTTCAAAGATTCTAAAACTATTTTTTATTATTTTTTATAATCTTTAGACCTCATTTTGAGGGCTCTCAAATTTGCTACAGTAATACGCAAACACAACGATACGCTGAAAAGAACAAGGCCTTAAGGTCATATTCTTTTGAGCTGATCTGAATGGTTGAATGGCTGAAATGTCTGAACTTCAAGAGCTTCTCGAGGTAGTCTCGAGATTCAGATCCATTTCGTTTGACTTGATTTTTAAAACGTTAGGACTCATCTTCAAAACAGCAAAAAAAGGACCAATAAACTCAAAACATATGTCTTTTCAAAACGTAGATAATTGTTAAGCTGTTAAGCCGTTAAGCTGATAAACTGAAAAGAACTGGACCTTAATTTTTGATAAATATTTTTTTAAAAGAAAAGGTGAAGGTCGAAAAAATTATAAAATATTGTTATAATAGCTTATGAAAAAAGTTTGACGATAGCTTTAGTTTTAATTCAAGACGAATGAAACATGCCCTAATGTGAAATAAAGATTGATGGTACTGGATTACAGTCGGTTGGGCAGAGCTATTCGATATTAGGAATGTTTGGTTAGTGAACTTAAACTACCTACCAATGTTAGTTCTACCATTTCCTCAAGAAATAGAAAATGTTGGTTACTTGGTTATACCAACGCGATTAATTTGGCTATATTGGCAACCCATATTTGACGAATCCTGTCGAAGGATTAGCGAGACAACACAAATGAACCGTGTTGCTGGCTGGAATGAGGGCCGGGAAAAACTGAGCTAATGCTTTGGAGAGCCAAATCCTTCGATCTGCTTTCTTCCCATTCTCGCTGAGGTGGGCAGGCTAATAAGCACAATCATCGTTGCATGATTGTACTAGTATATTAGTATATTATCAGTTATTTTCCTATTTCTGATTTTTATGTCTATTTCATTCAAAGTCCAAAACTCACAAAATAAATTTTTTAATGTATGGTATTTCCCTCCACATTTTCTAAAATTTTTATAATCCATTTGATTTTCTTGTATTTGTTAGCTTCTTTATTGGCTTGAATCCATTGGCTTCAATCCAATGAATTGGTTATGGCCTCAATTAGATATGACCGGTTCATTGGCATGGCAAAGGGTCATGAACTAAACACTCACATGTTTTTTTTCACATTTATAGTATATAACACGCTGCATTTGGATGGCAGCCCTCGCCCATCTCATAGATCCTACCAACCAAACGGTGAGAAGGCTCTCCTTCAAAAGGTGCTTGATTTCTGTGTCATTGTCATCATCGTCGTCCCTATCAATGTGTTGCCAAAGGCCTGCCGGTCGTCGCTGCGGAAGAAGAGAGCCTTTTGTCATCGTTGCCTTGACCTTGGACCCGTGACGCAGCCGTTAGCTCAGGCTTGCGCTATCTTGCCATCGTTTCCACAAGCTTGTCATCGTCGTTGCAACGATCTCGAGCTTGTGTCGTTCCCCCATTGTCATTGCCGTCACGAGCTTAGACCCCTGCTTCACTGTTGTCGTTGTGAGCTCAGGGCTATGTTGTCTCCCTGTTGACACCGTGTCACCTTCTCCAGTTTCATCTTTCGACTTGAACCCACACAGTCTTGTCATTGTCGTCGTAAGTCCACTGATTGTAGGATGGTAGCTTCTTGTGTTGCCGGTAGGGTTGACAATCTGGCTCAAAACTTGTGAGTAGCTCATTTTTCGTAAGGCTCGGGCTCAGCTAGTGGACCGACGAGCCCGAGCTCAAGTTTTTTTCTGCCTCGGTCAAATACCAAGTTGAGCCTAGGGTTGGCTCACTTTTGTGGCTCTACTCATAAAATTGTGGGTGTCTAAGTACAGGTCTAGCCCATCATCATGAGTAATTAGCTCATTCGCTCACCTACGACTATGGTTTGTCCCAACACAGCCCATCAAAAGCCCTCAAATGCTCAAGCTCAAGGTCTTTCGTGGTGGAGCCCCAGAAACCCTTTGTTTTTGTTTCCAAGTCCAAAGTGTCGATTAACTCGTTATTTATGTTCAAGAGCCCTCACGAGCCGGACCGAGCATTGAACGAGTCCGAGCTAAGCATCTTTCACAGCTCTTGTAATGATCGAGTCGAGTTTGACACTAGCTCGCTCATCCTTGGCTTGTTACCACACCTAGTTGCCGGTGGCCCACTACTCGAAGACGGAGGAAAAGAGTCAGATGGGGAGAAAGAAGATGACAAGTGGGTTCTATAAGGTATTTTTGGAAAGAAAATATAAAAATGTTCGAAACATAAAAAATTTGTAACCCCATTGTCACTTCACGGAGGCACACAAAAGTAACGCCATTTTCCTTCGACTCCAAGTCATTCTACTGAGTATCATTTGCCAAATTTCTCCGCTGCCCCGTCATGCTAGGGTTGAGCCTTTAGAGTTTAGAGGTGAGCTATATAAGCCCCTTACATGTAACATTAGTAAAAAGAATTGCAAAGCTTTTATGTGGTTTGAACAAGTATCGGGCAAGCTCAAGGTCAATCGTTTTAAGTAAACTTGATAAAAAAAATTTTAATTATAAAAAATGAAATTTGAATAGGTTTGACCAATCTCGAGTAGTATCACGTGAGGTTCATGATTAGACTTAATATAACATTATTTTATTTAGAAAGAATAAAGTTTAGATAAAAAACAAGTAGGCTAAGCTCCACCTCAGTTCGTTGGTAAAATGTACGATACTCAATTAGTGAGTGTAGGGTAAATTGACATTAATTTTATGTTTTTAATAAAATAACACCGAACACGATGGGAAAGGGTGGAAAAGAGCGGAAAATGGGTAAAAATTACGAAAATGACATTTGAGAACTCAATACGTTGTCTCGGTGTCATGTAGTAAAGACAAATGGGGTGTTATTTTAAAAAATCGCAACGAATTGGACGTCATTTCAACTATTTTCCGTAGGCCACACGTTCAGCAGTCAGTACTACCCGTGTGAATAAGGGCCATGCTCGTTTCGGCTGCGCGTTGACGGCGCGAACGCAACACAACGCGACGGCGGCGTACGCTGAAACAAACGACGTTAAGGTTGCACTTCTTGCGCCGCATCTGTAACAAGCGGAGGAGATGGAAAAAGCGGGCATTCGTCCACTCAATCCACTCCTCCCGCTGTGGCCTTTCGCTCCACATGCAAGAACAACAATGGCACCAAGGAAATCTGCAGAAATCCGATGCTCCTCCGAGGGATGGAGACGGAGATGGAGATGGAGTAGATGCAGGAAAGGGAGCAAAAGTTGCATCGTTTCGTACCCCCCCTGATCGGATCCCCTCCTCTCTTTTCTCCTCTCCTCTTCGTCTCTGCATGCGTGCACAAAGGAGGCATCGATCAAGGCACAGCGGCAGCCTACCTAGGCCTCCCCTGCTGCCTGCTGCCATGGCGAGCGAGAGCTGAGAGCTTTTTTCCCACATCAAAAGCCGGGCCTTCCCTCTGCTTGTCCCCAATTAAATTCCCCTGTGTACATGCAGGCTTTTCCTCCCCTCCCACGTTTGCTTGGCATGTTGGCCAAGAGCATCCTGCATTGCATTTGCGGTTTTTGCATCACACGATGGGTTGCAATTTGCAAGGTGAGGATTGCCCATTTCCACCCGTTCAGATTTTTATGATCAAGGTGAGCAATTTGCAAGACGGTATATGTTTATATGCCTCAAAGTGTACAGGCCGAGACATTGTTGCATTAGAACAAATAGCTACGGAAGGAAAGAAAAGACGGTGAAGGACGAAGCATAGAGCAATAAGCTTGATGGTTAAGGCGGCGGCGCATGGTGAAAGTCACCGTAGGAAACGAAGAGGAGGGGCGCGTCTACAGCACGCCCTGGCTTCCGCTGAGAGAGAGCTCAGGGTCTCCGGGTGGAGCGATCGAGGAGCAGGGCCGGTCCCGAATTTCGCTTAAATTCATGGAATTGTCATCCTGCGTTGCATTTGCAGTTTTCGCATCACACGAGGATTGTCCATTTGTCCATTTCCACCCGTTCAGATTTTTATGATCAATGCCTCAAAATGTACAGGCCGAGTCGCCGAGACATTGTTGCATTAGAACAAATAGCTACGGAAGGAAAGAAAAGACGGTGAAGGACGAAGCATAGAGCAATAAGCTTGATGGTTAAGGCGGCGGCGCATGGTGAAAGTCACCGTAGGAAACGAAGAGGAGGGGCGCGTCTACAGCACGCCCTGGCTTCCGCTGAGAGAGAGCTCAGGGTCTCCGGGTGGAGCGATCGAGGAGCAGGGCCGGTCTCGAATTTCGCTTAAATTCATGAAATTGTGGAGCTATATGGAGTTTCGTAATATACACCCTAATTGTTTTTTACCATTGATCTGAATCTGATGGTGTTTATAAGAGACCACATTTCTTTTGACTTTTCGATGATTTCTCCATTTCTGATGGCTTATTTTCGATGTGTAAAGGCGTGAACGCACGGCCATGCGTTGTAGTTTCCTACTTTGTGAAAAGAAGGCCGCCGTCTGCGCTCGCCGCTCTTGTTGACGCCCGCCGCCATTAGAAGCCCAATCCCAGGTGTTCGTCGGCAACTGAACTGGTCGACAAGCGGCCGGGGGACGCGCAACGGCGGTGAGGGACAGGGCGCATGGCGTTGCGCGGCCGCCAGCGATGGTGGCCGGAGACGCGCAGCAGCGTCGGTCGACAAGCGCGACGGCGGCGGCGGCCGAGGTCGCTCGGCAGCGAGTGTTGACGAGCACGCGTCATATCATCTTACGGACCTATATTAGCAATACGATGAACGATGAACAGTTAATAATGCTCTCACCCCATAGTGGTTGAGAGGGAGTACACTAGAGGTCCCCATGGAGCTATTTGGTTACCATCTCTACTCAGTTGGACCAGGCTCAGCTTGCCAGACTCACGACAGGCCAAGTTAATGTGGAAAAGATGTTTGGTTGTCCTGTATGAATTGAGCTGAGCTAGCTGTTTAGATGTCTGTCTCGTATGTTTGCTGTTTCACTGTCTCTGTTCCGAGTCTCCCATGTCCACCTCGTTCGCCGCCGCCTCGAGTCTCTACCGCCGCTCTCCTCCACGCGCCGAACATCGCCGCCGTGGTCGTCCTCGTCCTGATCCGCCGCCACTGTGCCGAGTCTTCACCGCTACCGCCCTGAGTCTCCGCCATTGCACTCGTCTACACGAAGAACGTCGCGGCCGCACTCATGCAAGCGTGGATCCGACGACCCGCGACGAGTCTTCACAGCCGCCACCCCCAAGTCTCCATCGACACGCTCGTCCCCACGCTGAACATCGCCGCCGCACTAGTGGCCATGTGGATCCAGCGCCGCTTTGGTCGTCCTCGTGTGGATTCAATGCCGCCGCGGTCATTTTGGCGTCAGCGTTTTTGTCCTGCTTCGATCCGGCGTCTCCACCCACTTGCCGTGTTTCGATCCAACGTCGCCCATCTCCCTCCCTCGCTTCCACATTACGCACTATGCTTGCCAGGCTGGATGGAGGTTGTTTTTTTGGAGCCAGGCCAACAGTGTTTTTGCATGAGTTGAGCCTAACTCCGAATCCTGTGCATGCATCCAATTGCCTGTCTTGTACACGACTTAGCAAGATCAGCCTGGATGCACGCAACCAAACAACCCCTATATATTTTCTAATGAAAGTGCAGTTTGAAAACCGCCAGGCAATTTTAATCTAAATTCAAAAAAAAAATGTGTTTGAAGCGTTCAACATTTAAATTTTAGAAAAAAATTTCGTACGGAAGTTTGACCTTACCCGCATTACCCGACATTTGTAATTTATTGAACATGCTGTGGACAATGGCTTTAGACATTTTCCGAACTTCGCTAGAAATTCAAGAAATTTTGCTTCAACATCGCTTGATCTTCTGTATATGTGCCGATTTAATCAGAATAAGCACAGATAACGATATTGATGTGTGTCATTCGGTTGACACGTCACAAAAACTTAGATTTGCTGGTCCTAATGATAAGTCGGCATATGTGTACAACGTATACATGCTACTCCTATTTATCATTTGATTGTAGATATATACTTTCTCAGTTCAAAAATATAAGATGTGGTTTGATTGGCATGCTTTTAAAAACAATACTTTCATACTTAATTTTTCTTATTGTATATTGTTTGTAACTACAATATTATGACCATTAGAAAAATGCTTTCAAATATAAATCCAACTATGTTATTTATGTATCATAAAATCTACATATTGTTTCCAAATTATTGGTTAAAGATTTAAAACTTCTAATTTTAAAACACGTGCATGTCTTATATTTTTAGACGGAGGGAGTATAAACTTTCGTCAAGTGTGCACTGAAGAACCAACGCACCTAGAGTCATTCCATAGGCATATATAGCGGTTGGTAATTAGAAAAAATACACATAATGTTCTATCTCATCTCCTAAGGCATTTCAAGAAAAAAAAATCGTACATATTATCTCTATTTCTTCATCCGATCACATCTTTCTCCATTTATCTCTATTTCTTCTCTGGCTCCTTTTCATGCTTCATCATGGCCATCTTTGAACCCTAGTCTTCATCTGTATCGCCGTCACGATCTCTACGTACCCTTGTATATAGAAACATTTGTGAAAGGACCGAGATGACGCCTAGAGGGGGGTGAATAGGCGTGACCACCAATTCAATCTTCAACGGCGCTGCGGAAATAAGTTCGGACAGTCTTTAGTAGTTGGCATCAATCACCAAAACAAAATTAGGGGCCTAGATGCCTTTTCAATTTGGCAAGGAGAAAAGAGTCGACCCCCAAGCTACGATACCAATAGCTATGCCCTATCCCAAGCGACGATACCAGCAACGTGTTCCCATCGCTGCCTCTATCTTTTGGATCCTTCGACGGTGGTGTCGACGAGTAACACCCTGTTGACTGGCTAGAGGTGTACAACAACGAGAAGCTCGTTAGTTGTCTGCCGGAGATATGCAGATGGATGGCTGTGTTTGACGGACACCTCGTCCGACTCCTCTTCTAACAATCGTGCTTCAACCTCCTCCAATTTTATTTCGCACTTATTTACTTTATGTTGGGGAGTAGACATAGGATCCATGAAGTATACAAAACCGCTACATGAATTCCGGTGATTTCTTCAACAACGACGGTGGAAAGTTGAAATACGGCGGCAAATGTATCCATACTAGGACGATCTGCGCGACCACGGCGCGCCATAGGCTATTTTTTTTTAATGTTTTGCAGGTGCTATGATTAATGTTGAAGGTTATGCGATAAGATAAACATCCAGTCTTCCTCAAATTTGTATAAAAAAAATTGATATTGCATCAGGTTAAACGGAGAAGAGCCCAAAACTAAATGCACAACCAACATATCATTATTTATTTTACTGTCCAAATTAGTATATACAGAGAATAATGAAAAATAGAGATTTGATTTATTAGAATTCATTGGTTTCTTTGACTATCTGCAATAGACAATTATGTAAATAAATTCCAGGATTGTCGCATTAAACTTATGGAAAAAACTTAGTTTATATAATAAAGAAACAATACACTGGAACATTGCAGACCCGATCCACAAATACACAGAACAAAACCGAAGTATAAAATTTAACATGGACCTCTGGTTTTACATATGTGTGCAACAAAGATATATGTCATGGTCGAATGATAAACTTTGCAACAGAATAGGTCACAGATGGTATTGTAGTTAATAAACTACATGAAACCTGCTGAAAACCAAAAAAGAAATTGCCACAAAAAACTATCCTTGACCTCACTAATCAAGGTATCCCTAAGTGATTCCTACTCAATATATTTTCAGCTTGCTAATGAAGCTATCAATCAAGGATAAATTTTGCGCATTAAAAAGCATGACAAGTCCTTCAAAAGGAAACATATAGCACTTTATAAGATCCTGCATAACATAAGTGCAATCCCAAAAGTGTTGCTCTCAAAATCTCATGAGGAGCTTTGAACTCTGCAAATTTGAGCCATTAGGACTGGTCAGGGACAGCATGCCTAACACATCTATCAGGTAGAGGTATCCAGATTTCTGGAAAAAAAAAAGAGCGCACACACCATCTTGCCAATTTCCTAAATGCATTGAATAATCGATGAAACGTTTGCATCTAAAGGAATAAAGCATCTATGAAAACCAAGGATGAGCAATAGTAGGAAATAATGCATAAACGATTTTGGGATGACATATCCTTAGGCATATATGATGTTAATATGCCTGAAACCAGAAGCAACAGCCTTCTAATGAAGCAGGCAATACTTGATAAAGAAACAGTAAAGCTAGTAGTGACAGAAACAAATGAAAAGGCAAGTAAACACTCAAAAGCCATTAGACAACATCTTCATGAACCTCTTAAGAAATGCTATCTTTCTAGGCAAATGGGAGAGGAGACATGTCACATAGAACATACCAGTTGATCAGGAAAGAATGAACTATTCTTGCTGCTTCATGAGCAGTAATAATGCCTATGTGCATGTATACCTGTGACCATTAGCCACAAATCATGCAAGCAAAGCATTAGGTAGCTCCAAATGAAGTAGATCTAAAGAAGGATAGACATAGTAAACCTGTCATACAAAACCAGTAAAGCATTAGGCATCTCCAAACTAAAAAGAACCTAATGTGCAGTGGCATGAACAATCATTTTTTCCATCATCTATTAACTGAACAAAAGAAAATAATCATGCAATATATAATACGACTCTTTTGTGCTCTTTTTATTTTCAGAAACATGTAAAAATGAGGATGGAGTGTGATCAAATAAAATACCACTGCTGACAAGTTTAAAGTGGCACAAACAATGGTCTTCAGAAAATGCAAAGCTAAGCACAAATCCTGCAAATTGCATCAGCCCTATAAAATGTAATTTACTCAGTTTGGAGCAATAGTACCAGACAAAAAATTGTATTCAGATTTTGCATGAAATGCTTCTCTTTTGTTTTCTGTTTTGTGAGTAAAATTGACTGTATGCAATTGTTCATAATTTACCAGCACACATTTTGGACAACAGATACACAAAGCACTGGAAGTTGTAAGACAACCCTCCTAGCTCAAACCAGCATAGAGGAAGATTAGAAGAATATAAAGATTTCACACATGTGAATTTGCGAAAGAAGTGTGTCTTTCAGCAAACAATTTAATTAGTAGCTGATCATTCCTAAAGTCGTCATCTGAGGGCCTAATCGTAAATTTGCTGTGATGCAAAAGAACTTGTAAGTCCAAATTGACTCTATATTTATGACCCCGAGGCTACGGCAGCACTGGGGCAGAGCAGCAACTCCGGCAACTAGCGGCGGCACGACGGCGGAACCGAGAGGGGAAGGGGAAGACAAAGGAAGGGAGAGATAAGGGGACGGAGAGCGGCGGCGAGGCGGTGGAGGAGCAGCCGGCGACGACGGAGCGGCAGAGTCGGCTCGGGCGACCCGGCGACGGCGGCGGCAACGGCAGCGGCGAAACGGCTACGGCCGATGGAGGAAAATCGAGGGCGGAGAGAGAGGGGGAAGAGAGAGAGCGATGATGAGAGGGGAGGGAGCAACCGACGGTGAGGACGGCTCAGCAACGGCGGCGAGGCGGAGCTTTGGCGGCGGCGCGCGACGGCAACCGAAGGTATTAGTTTTGGTTAATACAAGTGATCTTTTCTCTTCGTCAAGTTTCAATGGACGGTCCATGTTTTTTGTTTTTGAAAATTTAAATGTTCCAAATCAACAGTTTATTCCTTGCGATTGCTATTTGAACTGTATATATTTCTTCAAGCGCTTGAGGCCATGTTTGGTTCGTTTGATAGTTTGGATAAGACTAAAATCTGAAAAAGTTGAGGACGGTCGAAAAACGGCTATAAACATATTAAAAATAGTTTTGAGATATTTTAAAAAAACTACTTAAAGGCTTACAAAAATAACAACAAAATGGCACAACATATGGTTTGTACAAAAATAATAAAATTTTAAGATGTAGATTTTAATCTAGTTTAAGTTAAATTAAATTGGGCCTCAATCAATGCTACTAGAGTCAAGAGCCCTGTAAAGATCCCATACATGCCGTCTTAGTTTTAGGGCCCGTCTCTCACTCTCTCTCTCTCTCATTGTCGTCCGCGTGTCACTGCCCTCACCCCTCATTGCCGCCAACTCTCCAACCATATCCATGCCATCGTCCCTCCCAACCCACCTCTACCATTGTCCCTAAGGATGAAATGACCCTCATGTCACCATACTAATTTTTCAGCTCCATAGGGACCCACTATTTTGTAAGGCAAAACGACACAGGGGAGTTGCGTAGGGGAGTGGCGGTGGTCTCGTGACTTGGCCACTGCACAAGCCATCGTGCCTTCTTTAATATCG
>SPJY01037268.1:183368-227335 GCA_005191435.1 Raddia distichophylla | reverse complement strand
AGTTCTGCACGACTACGTGAAGACCCGGACGTTGGTTTCCCGGAGTGGAATAGAAGTCGTGATCCCCAAGAATTGGAGTATACATTATCTACCTCGGGATGTATTTGGCATGTATACGAGTTCGTTACGAACACGTAGTTAGCCCGGCCCGATTATCTCCCGGTAGGTCAGTTGTTCAACACTATATAAACCGAGCCCCCACGGCGTGTAGAGGGCATGACTTAGACGTCCAAGATCATCGGACGACACGAGATCATCGCATACTACTCTCTATACACATTACTCGCCGAGACCTGTTCATCTCGCCAGGTTCCACCTTGTAATCCTCTTTGATATAAAGAAAGGCTGGACGTAGGGCTATTATCTCTCCCGAGAGGCCTGAACCAGGATAAAAACCCTTGTCTCCCTGGCCGTCACTGGTCGCTGTTCGTGTTGTTCGGCGTGTCTCCTATCTCCCCCTCTCAAGAACCTTTAATCGACTTAAGATCGATATCTCAACCGTCGACAACTTTGTAGTTATTTTGAGGGGGTTTGAGTGGTTCTCCTTAGAGTTACTATAATTTTTTTTTGTAATCTTTTGGACTGTCTAGACCTCTTTTGAGAGTCCATCACTTTTTCAAATTGAAATTTTCAACAACTTACGCTTGTAAAGAACGAGGCTTAAAAGTATTGTCAAAATTACTATAAGGTATGACAGCGATTGGCTTATATAAAAATAACATTTTTTGTGACAACTTCTAAATTTAACTTAAGCTAAAAAGAACAAGACCTAGAGAAACTCCAGTTGCCTTGGAAAAACACTGCAACACTGGATAGAGGAGCTGCTGAAGGGAGGAAATTTTTTAGAGAGTAGTGTAAATTATGAAGAAATTTCATAAGGATAGATAGAGGGACGCAAATAGTGTTTTATAGGAGACATAGAGATTATTAGATGGTTTCCTAGAGTTGCTCTTGCAACTTGTGCCCCCATCCAAGATTAGAACGAGCTTGCCAGCGGATCAAGCTGTAAAGTAGAATCTTTATTTTGTACCCTCTCCGTTCTTTTTTGTTTAACGCTTTTGACTTTTAGACATTTTTTTGACCATTCGTATTATTTAAAAAACCATGTAAATATCATTTATTTTGTTGTGATTTGTTTTATCAATAAAGGAACTTTAAGCATGATTTTTTTTTTGTATGTTTGCACTAAATTTTTTTAATAAAACGAATGGTTAAAGGCGTATCCAAAGGTCAAAATCATCAACCTAAAAAAGAACGGAGGGAGTATATGCTATGATTCAAATCACAAGTCGAGTGGATCTCACCCATTCAATTTGTCATGTGCTGGACTGCGTTTGCGTCCAAAACGAGGCCGGACTTCTTCGCTATACGCGAGGGTTCGGTCCATTAAGCCGACCACATGTAGCCTTAATAAGTACTGCACCCAGTAGCCCAATACGGCCCAGTTCATCTCGTCCCCTCGCACGCCGATGGCGTCTGGCCCCGGGTCGCCGGCGGCGCCCCTCGCCGGCTTTGCGTCGCTCCTCGCGGCCCGGCACTTCGCCGCCGCTAGGTCGCTGCTCCCATCCCTTCTCACGCCCGTCGTCCTTGCCGTCCCCTTCGCTGACCTCGCCGCCGCCTCCCTCCCGAGCTCGGCGCCGCCGCACGCCGTCGCCGCCTTCTACGACATGCTCTTCCGCGCTTACGCCGACGCGGGCGCCGCCTCTCGTGCGGCGGAGGCCCTTGAACTCAGCATCTCCCGCCTTGGCCGCCTTGACCACCGCTCCATCACCTCCTCCCTCCTCTCCCTCCGCCGAGCCGGCCACCTCCCCGCCGCCGCCGACCTCCTTAGGCGGTCGCTCGCTTCTTACCCGGAATGCATCACGCCCCTCTCCGCCTCCGTCGTCGTCGATGGCTTCTGCAAGTCCGGCCTGCTCGACGACGCCCGCCAGCTGCTCGACGAAATGCCTCGCCACGGCGTGAAGCCCAGTGCGCTCTGCTACAACTCGCTGCTTGACAGATACGTGCGCGATAATGATGAAGGCCGCGCTGAGGAGGTGCTAAAGGTGATGGAAAATGAAGGTATCGAGCCAACAGTCGGGACATACACAATCCTTGTGGATGGTTTCTCAAAGGGCAGGAATATCGACAAGGTTGAAGCAGTGTTTAGTGACATGAAGAAGAAGAATGTCGCTGGCGATGTGCACTTGTACACCGCTGTTGTCAATGCGTATTGTCGTGCTGGGAATGTGAGGAGGGCGTCAGAGGTATTCGATGAATGTGTTGGCAATGGCGTCGAGCCGAATGAGCGTACATACGGAGCATTGATAAATGGTTTCTGCAAGATTGGGCAGATGGAGGCTGCAGAGATGCTGCTGGTGGATATGCAAGGGCAAGGAGTAGGGCACAACCAAATTATTTTCAATACGATGATCGATGGTTACTGTCGTAAAGGCATGGTGGACAAGGCTCTTGAAATAAAGGCAGTCATGGAGAGTGTGGACATCGAGCTGGATGCGTATACATACAATACCCTCGCTTGTGGGCTTTGCAGAGTGAACAGATTGGACGAGGCCAAGGAGCTGTTGCACATCATGATTGAAAAGGGTGTTGCGCCAAACTTTGTATGCTACACTACATTGATCAGCATTCATTGCAAGGAAGGTGACATGGTGGAGGCAAGAAGGTTGTTTCGAGATATGGCAGAGAAGGGTTCAAAACCAAGTGTTGCAACCTACAACGTCATGATTGATGGGTACATCAAGAAGGGGAGCATCCGTGAGGCTGAGCGGATAAAAAAGGAGATGGAGAAGAAAGGGCTTGTTCCAGATGTATACACTTATGCAGCACTAGTTCATGGGCACTGTGTCAATGGGAAGGTGGATGTGGCACTGAAGCTGTTTGAAGACATGAAGCAGAGTGGAAACAAACCAAATGTTGTGGCATATACGTCTCTTATATCAGGACTTGCAAAGGAAGGGAAATCAGAGGAGGCATTTCAGTTTTATGATGAAATGTTGGGAGCTGGATTTACTCCAGATGACACTCTATATTCTGTTCTTGTTGGGAGTCTTCACACAGATAAAAGGAGAGATGCTTTGCCACAAACAAATTAAGGTCTGACAGGCAGTGTTGTTATTAAGAGAGCATATCATAAGTTTGTGGAAGTTGCATTGTAAGAATTGAATGGATCAGCATTACATAATGAGCCCCTAATGCTAGTTAAATTTATGACATGCAATTGACTACCAGTTTGCTGCATTTATTTGAGATGGCATATATTGGTCTCTCCGCCAGCTGGGGATAAAAGGAGGAAAGGAATTCATTCAAAGCATGTGTGGGACTAAATTGCCCGTGGTGTTCATTTCAAAATATAATGTGCATGGAATTCTTACAAAATAAGCAATTCTTGTACATGTAATGATTCACCCTGAGAAGATTCTAAAACGCCACGCTTCAGTTTGCTGGTACTGACATATAGATATGTGCAGTAGTAAACTTGCAAGTGTGCAAGAGACTCAGAGAATTTGGCTGCTTAACTTGATTTGTGTATGTGTCACCAAAATCGATGCCCATACACATGTATGTACCATATACTTTCTGACTTTCCGTGTTCATAGGAGGGATCATTTCATGCTTGAATTGCAGATTGCTCTTCCATATGGTCACCAATATCAATCTTCTGCACTTGGCCTTGTATCTCCAGGGCTTGTTTTGTGCTGTCATCGCTCTACAACAGTAAGCAGATCGTTGCAAGCTCTGGTCCCACAATACCAGCTCAATAGAGAGCATCGTCACGCAAATATTTCTTCTACGCAACAGAACTGGAACACCGAGTCACTGACCTTCTCTGAATCTGCGAATCGAGTCGGTAAGCCGCCCTTCTCTTCCTGGATTGCAGACCTAATCTCCCTGATTTCCTTGAAGCAAATACCAGAACATGAGTGGGGACTCTAGGAGGCGCAACTAAAATGCTGAAAAAGAATGAAGTTAGAAGAAAGATGCCACACCGATTTCAGCTGCTCTATCTCAGAATTGAGCCCGTTCTTCAGCTCCAGCAGCTCCTGCATGTGATGTAACCCAACTGTCAGAACTCAGCACCGAATCAGATAACATTTTCTACTGAGACATCAAGCTGCATCAGCTGCGCTGGCTTATAAGGACTGATCAGAGACAAGGAGAGGGCAGAGCTACTCACACCGTGGCATGTCTTGGCCTGTGCCTCGAGATTGGATCGCCAGTCCTGCACCTCCTGAAACAGAGTTGTACCCAATGTTCATTCATCTGAACATCTTATCTGATCATCAAACCATCAAATTTCCCCAAATCGGAACCTATCTCCCAACACATGATCCCTAGCCTGCATTTCGTAATTGGACTATCCATAATTCTTACCTGTCTGAGCCTCTGGATCCTGCCCAGCAGTTCCCCCTGCGACGAGGTCAGCTCCTGCAATCAAGAAACCACAGAGATGAACCAACCGTAAACCAAACCCAAAAAATGGAAAATCTCAACGCAAGAACCAATGCGCGCCCAGGAAACCACCTTGATGCGCGCGTCCAACTGCTCGACACCCGCCAATTTCTGCAGATCGATCAGGAACAAGAACCAAGAAGAAGAGCACATAAGTCAGAGCTCTGATATGATCGGAGAGCTCTACGTCGATGATCCAGGCTTCGATCGCCGGAGTGGCCACGCACGTACCGGACGAGGCGACGGCACCGGAGACGGAGACGGAGACGGCGGCGCCGCGGCGGTCGCTGCCATGTGGAGGCTCGATCCGCGGGAGGCTGGGAGTGGGGCCAAGCCAGATCGATCGAGCACGACGGCTTCGGCTGGCTGCCTCTGTACTCGGACTCGAGAGGTTATTATTATTAGATTCGAACGTAAGCAAAGTTGTCGGGGTTGTTGCGTGGTTAACCCTCACGAGCTCTCGGTTTTCTTCTTCACTTTACTCGCGCCAAAAAATTAAAGCGGCGACGTCCTTTCAGGTACGTGGTTTGCTGGCGGCAGTTTGTTTCCCGCGCTTCAAAGGCATGTTCATGTTACTGACAAGACAAATATTCCTGCACCACATGTGACTATGTGAAATGGCGCTGACAATTAATTCCTACACTACACAGGTTGACCAAAGGTACAGGGGCAGTGGCAGAGCTTGACACAAAATTAGAGGAGACCAACTTTACATTAGTTAAGTTTGGAGGGGTTGAGTAACTAAATTATAACTAAAATCTTCGTAAATAATGACAAATTAGAGGATCTTTTTGGCCGTTTTCGGTCGGTATTTCCAAACGCAAACTTTTGAATTGAAAGAACATCCAAAAATGAATTAAATGTGCTCATTGAAATTTTAAAACAGAATGAGGAAACCATTTTTTTTACTGGTAATGAAAAATATTAGGTGTCGTCAGTATGATCGATTAATGATAGTATTCGGCCGTGTAGAGGGGCATAGCTTTAACACAAACAAAACAAAAGGCAGCACGCAATTTACATCATCAAGCCCTTTACGGTAACATTACAAACTTTTAAGACGTGTCTATTTCAAATGCATATATTATATTGTAAGTGGCCATCAATTTTCACAAAATTAAGCACAATAAAAAAATCACATATACAAAAGTCTAAGGCCATGTACTATGTTAATATAGGTACCTTTGTCTATAATGTCACACTGTCATATAGATAATATTAAAGACAACATATATAATATATTATCATTTTGCAATCCATACGTAGTTCATTTTTTATTTTATTTTTTTGCAAAAGAGGGAGTACCCTGATTTCCATTACTATCAGAATAACGGAAACAATATCCCAAACAAACAGAGAATTAAAATTACGGGAGCACTACACGACTAGTGACCTCACCAACCGAAAGCATTTACAGCTAACCACAGCCACCGGAGAACGATTGAAAGTAGCATGACAAAGACAGCACAAAAGCTCACAGCAAAAAACAAACTACCAAAATAGACGCAACAAGAGTCAGGGCGAGGACAATCAGTTCTTCTTTTCCTCATCCATCCTTCTCTTCTTGGCATGGCCCTCCTTGCAATCCTGGTATTCTTTGATCACTTGGAATATTCTTGCTACTCCCAATTCCACCAGCTCCTTGTCGTCTGACTTTAGAAAACCTGTCCAAAGATTAACAAAAGCAAGCATTTTGTAAACCAACATCAATGGATCTTTGATACAACGTTTCCCAAAACAGCTATCATTTCTAGTTAACCAAATAGACCAGATAATAGCAGCAGTACAGAATCCACTCAGCTTTGAAAGAGGATCCTAAGGCCTAGAGTGGGGGTGAATAGGCAATTTTAATTTCTTTTCGATTATTCTTGGTTAAGCAACAAGTTAAGAATGACCCAATCCTAGTTGCAAGTCAAGTAAGCGGAAGCTATAAATAAATTACAAAGCAACTACGACATGGCATTCAAAAGATCACAAGCAATGCGAGAGAGTAAATGCGGAAATTAAATGAGAGAGCGACACGGTGTTTGTTTGACCGAAGTTCGGAGCCGCAACTCCTACTCTCCGTTGAGGCTACCCCTTGCGCACAAGGACCGGCTCGCTCTCGAGCCTACCGCCTCAAGCTTCATGAATCTCCCATTCCAATTGTAAAACCAGAGCCAGACCTGCTCAAAGCTTTTTGGAATCGTGTTAGCATCCAAAATGTTAGCAATAACTCCCCACAAGGTCTTTGCCAACTTGCACTCAAAAAATAAGTGATTGCAAGTCTCTATCTCATTGCAAAATTCACAAGTTTGACCACCAGCCCAACCTCTCTTATACAAGTTTTTCTTGGACAAAATTGCATTCTTTTGACAAAGCCATAGGAATATTTTGATCTTAAGAGGAATTTTTGCTTCCCAGATCCTCTTTAGATTTCTACTACCTTTTATACAATAAAAGGTTTTAGACATTGAAGCCACTGTGAAAATTCCCTTTTTTCTCAGGGATCCATTTATAAGCATCTTTTTTTATAGGGTTATGAGCTAAGGACAGAGCCTTCAACATGTCATTCCAGCAAGGATTAGACTCTATCAAAATCTCTTCTGAATCTCAATGCCTCTTTATTATCCAGAGCTTCTGCCACTGAACAATTTAAATTTTGACAGATGTCAAACAACTCAGGGAATTGATCACATAACATTTTATCCCCATACCACTTATCATACGAAAAGCTGATTGATTTACCATTTCCTACCTCCACTCTCCTATTTTTCACATAAAGATGTTTAATTTTCATCAGATCTTTCCAACAAGGGGAGTCCATTTGCCTTGTTTTAACAAAGGCTAGCCCCTGGCCCTTGCAATATCTAGCCTTAACAAGGTCTATTTACGTGCAATGTTCATTTACGTAGTTCATTTATGTGCAATGTTCCTCTTTCCTATTCTCTAAAGGAATGGATATAGCACAGTCCTCTATGCTCAATCATCTCTTCCTTTATTCCATCTCATATTGTACATGCATTGTGATGCAGCCGATGCTTATAGATAGCTGACATGGACTGTTACACAGCATGCATGCTTTATGTGGGAAGGGGTTTATGTGTCATATCTCATATGTTATCTCTAGATTTAGAAGCTTCACTATGGCTATTTAGTACTAATTGTTGAAGTTTGGAAATGTTCAAGTGCTATTTGCACGTTATCCAATTATGAAAATGAAAAAAATACGTGAGGGCATGTTTAATGGTGAACACATTTGATGTCTAAAAGGAGTAACCAACATTGTAGCAATAGAGTAGAGATTAAATTATAAGAGAGAGAAATATATGGAGAAGTAGAGTAATGATTAAAAAGTGGATGAATAGAAATGTGATAGTTCACAAATGGGTTGTAGCGTTAAACATGTCCTGAGAGTCTTTACCGATGAAGATACCACAATGGATAGTTGCAACGATGTGTTCTTTGAACCGATGGCTCACGTGGGCCTATAGGTGAGGTACGTACGTATTGTGGATCTCTTTACCTTCAACAAATGAGGAGCATCTGTGTCCCAAACTGTACGTAGATACGTGTTGCCAACTTCATATTTATGTTTGAATGCGCAATATTGAAATTAAACTAAACACACGTTCAATTACAAAAGGTTGAGCTCGCATATTAACAAATTACAGCTATTATACGCTATATATATGTACAGTGCTCGAATCACAACACAATCCCGAAAAAGGAAGATCGATCATTAATGTTGAAATTTGATCCGAATTCTAACGTGAGTCTTGTGGGGACGCCTAGAGGGCCCACGGTTCGGTCATGGTGATTAGCGGATTTGTTTCCGTATTTGACTGCAGTCAGTTTTGTCCACCCTATATATACCTCTTGTAAGCCGCACGGGAAGATAAGTCTAAATTGTTATTCCCCTGCTTTTGTACTCTCATCTGATATAGTGGATTTTGCCGGTCGGCGCCCGTGGTTTTTTCCCGCAAGGGTTTTCCACGTAAAAAATCTTGTCTCGTGTTCGATCTTTGTTTTGCTATATTTGCTAACAATTAACATATGTAGACCTCAATATGCTACTCCATAACATTCTGTTGTATTTATGTTGGACCAGATAAGGTTGGCATCGAATTCGCCGTCTTTCCTAGTTCATTTCCCCCTCCTATCGTATAATTATATGTGACATGCATTGGTTCAGCCAATTGCAGCTCAGCCGTTTTGCCCGATCTATTCTATACCGTTTGTTCTCCGAATATTTGTCCAAGCCAGTGGACGTACATATCCACGTGCAGGCTTGACGCAAACCCATGCATTAAGGCATCAACTAAGTAGTCAGCAAAGTAAAATTGAGCTAGCAACTGGCCTAGTTCATTCATCGGATCTAGGAGAAGTATGGGTGGGATACTGGGATTCGAATTGAGAGCATCTGATGTTGCATGGCTGATTAGCATGTAAAATTAATGGCGCGAGATCGATCAACGAGTATGCATCAGATCTAGCAATTAGCCTTGCTACGAGGTAACGTCAAATCGCAGATGAGAGAGAGGGAGCTAGGGAACAGTGGCACATATATTGAAAATTGAATTTTATTTTACACGGTAGTCGACTGATAATCTAAATTGCATGTACATGTGAAAGACTTTAGTACAAATTAAGATGCTTAAAGCAATAACTAATTGTAGGGGTTGAATGGTCTACAAAAATATATGCTCCCACATGAAGTGGAGCATTATGTATAGGCAACAATTGCTACAACACTTCACATACTTTTAGATAAGTAAACGAGCTCAAGAAATCAAGTTAAGCTCATGTACACCATAAATATGTTAAATATTAGTTCAGTTATGGTAAAACGGGTGATCATACAAAAAAAAGAATGTTCTGAAATATCAGGAAAATAGCACGAAAAGCCGAAGCGTTTGACTTATACAGAGAATTGAAATTTTGTTCTAACCTCGACGGCGGTGTACCGCTTAACCATTTTTTCTATGAGCAAATGGGCTTTAAAGAAGATCGACAACTGGCGTCGGGACTTCCTTTGGAAAGGAGATGACCAACAAAGCTCAGGTCCAGTCTTGGTCATTTGGAAAATTAAGGGTGTGTAAAACTAAAAACTATAGTGAGCTAGCTGGGAGTAAAGGGTACTTTCAATGCTTCGGCAGAGCTCTGCTTCACAAGAACAGGCTTTGAACCGGTTTCAGGTTGATAGATGATTGACTCCGTCTCTGATTTGTTCAGAGCAAGCACTTGCATAAGTGTAGGGGATGATGGGTGGCAAGCAAATTTCTGGGAAGACGGTTGTGTTGGACTTTTGACCGTTTAGCTAACCGTTGCCAGACCAACCTTATAAGGTAATTAACCACACTAATCGTGGTCATTATCACCAGCCCTAATCATGGTCATTAACGTCCTTAATTACAGTCATTTATGCCCCCTAATCAAGCGTCCTGATGGGGGTGCACAACCAACTCATGGTTGCGGCCCCTCTCACCCAGCGTCACATTAAAAAGGGAGTCCCAGCACCTCACTATTCCTAACGCAATATGAGTCATCTCGCTGCCTGATACTCCTATTCTCTAGCCGATCTGAGATTGCCGCTGAGGTGTGGGAAGGCCGCCGCCGAAACAGGGTCTGCATCGACGAGGATCTCTTTCTGCGTCCCCTTCGATTTTATGTACTGAATCGTCACCAAACAGACCTCTACGCCTATATCTCGATCTACCCAATGGAAAGCTCCAGCAACAGTGAGAATCCTAAGCTCTTTTGTTTTCGGTGTTCAATTTCTTGGGCTAAAGATCATGTTTAAGTCTTCCGCATTATGTTTAAGATCTAACAGGTTGGTGATCACAAGGTCAATCCCCTAAAGTATTAGCTCCAGCATGCTATGTCAGCTCGTCCAAAGATGCAATGACTGATCAGCAAACCATTCAAGAGGGAGTTTGGATTTCAGATTTCTAGGGCATATATATCAACCGTGGAAGAACTCCAGGAGTTTATTTTTCTTTGGATTAATTAGGTGCCATCAGGTCTCCCTCTGGCTGGGTATTGAAGATCAAGCAACCTAGAGATGGTGATTGGTGGCTCTAGACGAGGAAGAAGGTAAACAGATCGATCAGCGCGCGTGTCGAAATTTTGACGGCATCATCATTCAATTTACAGCTGGAATTAACATTTGGAAAGAAAGAAATGAGAGAATTTTTCAACAAGAGTACACCACTTTCTTGGAAGTGACTCAGCTGATTAGAGTGGACCTTCTTAACCGGGTTTTGGCTTTTGGGTCAGATGATCATAAATAGCATCGATTGGCTAGGACTTGGCGATGTGCTAGAGAGTTTTGGCTTTTCCCCTTTTTTTCTCTGAATTTTCTCTCGGCTGTGCTGAGTTGAAAAAATTCTTGTTTTGTACCTGTTTGACTTTTTTTTTCTTAATGGAAACGACAGTGCTCTGTCATTCGTTCGAAAAAATATAAAATAGAAAAGGAGTTTTTTACGATACACCCGGTATCATGGATACCATTGATTCTCGTCGATCCAGCGGTTGACGTAAGTCTCCCCACCTTGGGGGGGCGGGGCATCCCCTCAATCCCGATCCCCTCCTCCCTCGGGCCAGCCAGCGCCGCCGCCTCCTCCTCCAGGCCGCCGCCGTCGCCTCCTCCTCCCTCGGGCCAGCAAGCGCCGCCGCCTCCCTCGGGCCAGCAAGCGCCGCGGCCGCCGCCTCCTAGACGGCCGGCGCCTCCTCCTCCAGGCCGCTACCGGCGCCTTCTTCTGCAGGCCGGCCACTGCCTGTCCGCCTCATCCTCCATGCTGATTGAGCTTGGGCACTAGAGGTAATCATGTTAGATTCTTCATCCTTGTGCATTCTGCATGCTGAATGATGGTGTTGTGTCGATGTATGTAGCACCCCTTTCAAATTTTAGGATTTGTCGAGAAGATTTGGGAATTATTAATTTTTTATAGGAAAAAATGCATTTAAATTCTGATAAAAGCATACTATTGATGAAAAAATGATATTAAATTACGTAAACACGAAAACATGTGGCACAAAGGTTTTGCCAAAGTTTCAGGTAGAAAAGGAAACGTTAGCTATCGATCACCTTGGATCATGTCACCGATGAGAGGTAAACCCAAAGTTGTGTTCTAGAAAGAGGGCCAAATGAAGGATATGACTAGCAAAGTTCGATTTTCTTGAAAAAAAAAATTTTTGTGGTGTTGTGTCGATGTATGTAGCACCCCTTTCAAATTTCAGGATTTGTCGAGAAGATTTGGGTATTATTAATTTTATCGGGGAATAGAGAGATGCCCACAGGGGGGAGGACGCCGGGCTTCTATGGGACGGAGACATCAGGGCCTTGTCGCCGGCGTGCTGCACATGGGGGATGGCCCCGGACTTCGACTGGAGGACGGCCGAGTGCCTCGTTGCCTGCACGCCGCTTAGGGGACGATGGCCCCGGCCTTCCAGGGCGGAATAGGGGTCGGCCTCGCCGGTGGCGCGAGGCTCCATTCTTGCTCTTTGCTGCAGGGCAGCGCCTCCAATGCCGGTTCTCCATGCCGGTCTTCCATGTTCCATGGTTCGAGGGGGAGGGGAAGAGGAAGATGGGGATATCTCCATGCGCTACCCTGTAGGGCAGTGACTCCCCCCTCCATGTCGGGCTTCGAGCGAACGAGAGATTAGGGAAGGAGTCGGCAGGGAACAAAGAGGATGAAGGAGGCGGTGGGATTTGACAAGCAGTAGGATTAAAATCCGATTGGAAAACAAACCTATAGGATTTGGCTTAAAACATACACGTGATTATGATGGTCCGTTAGATCAGAGATGTAGAACTGCTATCAATCTCACCCCCTAGGGGGGGAGAGTGCCTTACTGGGTGTACCGAAGGACTCCCCAATAGAAAAACCATAATTAGCCATAAACAATATGTATATGTCGTAAGCTAAACATGTATGCAGGACCATGCACGCCGGCCGTACGTATGTGTTGATGATTGCATGAGCACGACGATCAAACGCTAGCTCTAGCTTTCGGACACGCCACACGTGCAACTCTTGCGTCCATTAGCGTTAATTTATCCCGGTTTTAATTAGACACGGCTGCTAATTGAGAATCTCTGTAGCAACCAAAAGCTAGGTTACTTTCGCCATCAACTGCCAGTCGGCCACCTATACTAGTCTTTTTAATTTGGTGCTAGTTTTTTTCCTAGCATGTTGGCTCGGAAAAGAATCCTTGGTTCTCATTGGGTTCTACTACCTTTCTTTTATACAAAAATACTAGCGTTAAGTGCGGTGCAATTACTGTACTCCCTAGATTTCGTTATGTTTATTCATAGTGTACCATACGCACAGACAAAAAAATAGTAGCTCTAAGAAAAAAAATAATAAAAACCATCATACCCCTATTTTTGCTAAGTGTTTAATGAAGAGCGGAGTGGAAACATCACAATGACTATATTTTTTATATTCCCAATAGATAAAAATTATGAAACGTATTAAACTAAGACCATAAACAAATATAGTAAAACGGAAGAACCAGGGAGTATACATCATCTAATGTTATCCTTGCACCACTAATTACATGTGGATATATGACACTGCTGTTAAATTTTGCTTCCCTACCTAGGGGTATTTGGATTTCACAAAGTATAAGCTACAGTAAAAGTAATATTCGGAATATTGATCGGAGCATCATTCCATTCTTTTAGGCTGGTACTGGCTAGGTGCTACAGTAAAAGTAAAAAAAACTTTCGCTTTATAAAGCATCTGCAGGTGAACCCGTGGTAGTTGGATGATCGATCGGACAGAGCCACGGCCGCACGATCCAGATCGGAGGGCCTAAATTAAATGGCCGGATCGATGAATCTGCTTGGAACTGAAAGAGTGCAGTTAGGGCACGCACAGACGTAGTACGTACAGCGGTACAGTTGGTCGTACCAAAGTTTGTCATGAAATGAGATTCAACATTCAACAAACAACATGTACAAGCGAATTAAACCGATTTAACTCCGCACACTGAATTCGCGGTGCAGACGGCGAGCTGGTCGTATACATATATAACGGCATTTCATTCGATTTTTGACATGGAAGAAAAAAGAGAGGCATATATATATATTCATAGATTAATTAGTACAGTGGACTCCCCTCACCAGGCGTACGGCACTGCCGTACACCATACATCACACAACACACAACCAGTACATACACACACTGAGCCCCAAACCAACACAATTCAAGCTGCAGCCTGCAGACACACAGCCAGATCAGCTATAGCTAGCTAACTCGCACACCGATCGACCACGCGCACCTGCATATGATCGAGCATGCATGCTAGCTCTAGCTACCATTATTTCATAGATATACATTCACATTTCTATATAGATACATACACATATACTGTATGTGCATATATATATGTGGGACGAAGAGAAGGTATATAGTGCAGATATATGCATAGTGTGGGTGGTATATATATATATAGGGAGCTGAGTTGATATTTGATGAAGGATGGAGTGGCGTGGCTAGGTAGCAATGGGATGGATTTAGGGTACTTAGGCGTCGATGACCTTGAAGTGGTCGCGGTTCTTGACGACGACGTCGTACATGTGGGTGGAGCGGAAGCCGGAGAAGTCGCGGGGGATGGAGATGAGGTCGAGGCCGCCGTCGCGCTTGTGGAGCTGGACGATGGCGCGGTCCTCGTAGTAGCGCTCCCACCCCAGCGTCGCCAGCCGCCGCTCCAGCGCCTCCATCGACCGCACCACCTCGTTCGTCGCCACCCACACCAGCGCCTTCCGGCTCTCCGCCTGCTCCAGCTGCATCACCCCGTTCCTCCCGAACACCCACACCCCCGCGCCCCCCGACATCCCCTGATCGATCGATCGCCTGATCTCACCTCACTCGCTGCACTGCAACTGATGAACGATCGATCAGTACTGTACTGCCTTCTTCTTCCTCCTCCTCTTCTTCCTCCTCCTGCTAGAGCGAGCTCACTCTGCTCACTGCTCACTCACTCGATCGCTAGCTGCTGCTGCTAAGTGTACACTTGCAGTTGCAGATCAGATCACTGCTGCAAGTGCTCTCTCTCTCTCTCTCTCTCTCTCTCTCTCTTCTCTCTCTCGATAGCTGGAGGTGGATGATCTTGCTGGGGCTTGCAGGTGAACTAGCTGCTGTTGCTGTTGCTGCTGCTGCTGCGGCGCGCGCGATGCGTATATATAGGCGGATGGGGGGGGCAGTGGCACGCACTTCAAGTGAGGGAGGAAAGCCATGCAGAGAGGGACGTCTCAGACTGTCAGCTCATGCTCCTCCAGCTTGACAAGAGACCGATGGATATGGATGGATGCGTATTGGCAGCATCGCGATGCCATGCCGTCGACGTCGTTGTTGGTCGCCATGCGCTAGCTTAGCTTGCTTAGCTAGGAGTAGTGAGATTCTTCTAGATCGATTCATCGGCTATGAGTATGCATGTAACCTACTGCTGCAGTGCTGCTCATAGTCATCAGCAAGGCCGATCGCCTAGTTCCTATAGCTCGAGCCACCTTAGTTCATATGATTGATGCGTGTTTCATGTCTGTCTGTACTAGGTATCGATCATCCGCATGCGAGATCGAGCACCTACCTCGTGCTAGCTAGTCCCTACAGGGCAGAAGATCTACGTACGGTGCAATAATCAATTGACAGATGGTCGGTGCTAGTTCAGGATTAGCAATTAAACCGGTCGACTTGTCCACAATTTGTCAATTGAGATTGATTGTAGCACAAACCCAAGCGGTTATACGGAGCTCTCGAGTTATTTTTAAATTTTTTTGCGGCGTCACTGGTCTCTACACTAATCTCAACAAATGTATTCTCTGCCTCTCAACCATATGGGATAGTCCCAATTCCTTTCTAGAATCGATTTGGGGTTCTTCTTTGCCACTATCTAGAGATCATGTTTCAACACCCGAAGACCGAATAAAAAGCACCATGATCCACCCGCTCATCGACAAAGCGAATGGCTTTTCAGATGGAAGGGAAAACTATACCCAAAATAGGTCGACTCGTCCTAGTGAACTCCATACTTTTTATCCCTCCAAACATACTTTGCTTCGGCTTTCTAGCTCCCTAAATGTACAGTCAAGAAGATCAACAAGAATAGACGATCCTTTCTCTAGATCGAGGAGAGGAATCTGCTTTAGGAGGTCTCTCTCTTGTCAGATAGGACATAGCTTGTCGTCCCAATTGTGCCTAGCTAGGGGTCTCAATATCCCTAGTCTCTTAAGGTTTGGCTAGCCCTGTGACCAGGTCAGCTTTACTTGGAATGGAAGGACCAACAAAAGCTGCGGGCAAGCACCCCTTCACCTTGCGGCGAGACCTACAGGGAACTCTCCCACACTGCAACAACGATCAGCATATTTCCAAAAAAAAAAGCTATGATCGCCATCAACGATGGCAACAAAACCTACTTCTCACACAACAGATGACTTGAGGAAATTGTCCCTCGACGCCTTGTGACAAACCTCTACCAGATTACTAGAAATAAAAGGGTACAATGGCCAATGCTCAACATCAATTGTTGGGTAGCCTTAGTTGTTGGGTAGGGATCCACCACATTACACATGACCCCATCGTCCGTGATAATAACATTCAAATAGCTTTTGGCCTTTACTCAGTCAAGTCAATTTGCTCTATTCAATTCTTTGGAAGTACCACCTTTGACCCACGAAGAACATTTAGAAAGCTCACATTGAGTATAAATGCAAATTTTCTGCTTGGATACTGAGCCATGGGAGAATCCATACTACAGATTGTCAACTATGGAAGGATGATCGCACCGACCACTCTACCCTCGGATCTTCCTAGGTAACCATCAACCATTTAAGTGCACCTTGCCCATTTTTCAAGTCTATTTGAAACGGGCTCCTTTGCCTCAACTTTGATGGATTCTTGATCTGCTATTCTGATGCAATACAACAGTATTCATTCCACATTCCATGGATGATGGCAATTCAACTAGTATCAGCCTCTACCCCAAGAGTGTTCATCGGGACTTGAACGGAGTAGTCATCTATGGAGTTTGGAACATGTGGAAAGAGAGAAACAAGCACATTTTCCAATGTCACCAACCATAGGTCTAGATTGTCTACTAGGCTACAGATGACATCCTCACCGCTTGTTGCTAATTTCATTAACAACATGTAGCCAGTAATGATCCTCCTATTTCTCATACGTTGTACAATTTTTATCTTCTTTTCCTTGTTTGTTTTTAAAAAAAATATAGCACAGTCACCTGTAGTTTGATAAAGCCTAATCAATTTTCTCTTGTACAACCCAATATCAAAGCCAAATTATGAGCTTTTTCACATTCGTTCGACTCATAAATGCCATATATAACCAATCATATTGGTGCTGTTTTTTCTTTAAGAAAATCATATCGGTGCTGTATTCTCTTAGAACTCCAATTCTCTGGCCTCCATATAAAAATATCTGGCCTATAGTATCATTGCTTAGGTGTGCCCCGCTGCTCCGGCCTCTTTAATCCCTCTTCATGCAGTGTATATATTATGTCTTCATACGGCATTGCTAAGTTCTAGCACCATACATGTGTGTGTGTGTGTGCGTGCGTGCGTGCGTATCTTAGGACTATATATATTATAATTGGCTTATGATTTAAGAACAGCCATATTGATTTAGCTAAAAGGTTTAATTTTATGACTTATGACTAGCTTATATGATTGCAAGGTTTAGTTGACTTGTGACTTATATGATTGTAAGGTTTCATTTCGATTATTTTAGAAAACAATCAGTAGTACATTATTGATCGATATTATTTCATTAACCTAGCTTATAGCCCCTGTTAACTGAAAATTGAGGCTCTGTCCTTTTCAGCTGATCTTAATGGCCGAACAGCTAAATGGCTAAAATGACTAAGTTTCAAGCTCTTCTCATGGTAGTCTCGAGATTTGAATCCATTTCGTTTGACTTGCTTTTTAAAGCGTTAGAACCCACCTTCAAAATAACGAAAAAATGGACAAAAAAAAACTCAAAGCATATGTCTTTTTAAAACATGGATAAGTCGTTAAGCTGTTAAGCCGTTAAGCTATTAAGCTGAAAAGAACTGGGCCTAAATAGCACTTAATTTTGGGTGAACTGAGACTGATCGAAAGCTCAAGGAATGAGCTGCCCATGTGAGTATATGGGCCACTCTATATGTCTATGGCGAACTGGCTGTAAGCGAATTTTCAGGTTAATTAAGACGTTACAGCCTTCTGGAGATCTTACTTTGCTGTCCGACTTTCAGTGAGGGTGATAAGCAAGCCTGGGGGGACCTGTCAGTGACATACACCAACGTTGCTTTTGCGAACAGTACAGGAGCAATTTGGCCATCTATGTTCCTTCTATTTGACAGCAACGCTTGCTGTGCAGATTCGGTACATACTACGCTTTCATGCCATGAACCTGCTTTGGACACAACTAGTTAGGCTACCACATCAGCAACTTTATGGACGAGGAAAGCTAGCGACCTTTCTCCCCTGAGGCCTGCTATTCCCCGCGAGGGTCTCGCGTGCAGAGCATCCCAACAGTTTCTCTATGTCTTTTTTTATAAAACACTATTGCTGTTTTTCTTTACCCACCTCTATAAAATTACTTCACAATTTACACCGCACCCTAAAAAATTGCTTCCTTCCAGCAGCTCCGCTATATCTGCTACAATATTATAGAGGTGCTGCTGGCGATGCCTTAGTTCATTACATTAAGCCTAGTTAAAGTTTACTGCTCCATCCGATTAAAAAAATTGTTGTTTTGCTCAATGGCATAGTGCTAAAAAGCATGATCATTAGTTACTATAGATTTGTTTTTGTAAAACATAATAAGGTGACACTATAATTAAAATACTTTTTACAGATGAATTAAATTATACTTATGTTGTTTATGTATATATCCGGCCTAAATATTTAAAGAATATAGACCAAGTTACGAAAGTTAATTAAATTGCATGTACCCAAACTCTAGCTTTTCTTGATCATGCATGGAGGAAGTTAATTTCGCTCATGGTTTCTCCACGTAGGTAGATTTTTCTCTCCGTAATAAATGGAACAACGAAAAAAACACAATACAAAATCAATTCTAAAATTGAAGCTAGGTTATCCGCTAGCTTGAGCTAGGCTAATTGCTTTGGAGGATAACTCTAGCCATGAAGATGTTTAAAAAATTGTTTTAGAGCCTTAGATATGTATAGTAATGTAATTGTTTGCTTGTTCCTACTAGAAGCATGATCAATCAATGAGTGGCCTGTTGATACTTTCTTAGGACTAGGAGTGGAAACGAGCTGAGTTTGAGTGAGCCAGAGTTGACTTGACTTGGGCCCTTTCAAGTGACCGAGCTAAGAAGAAGGCTCGGTCCTAGGCTCATTTACATGCGCGAATCGAGCCCAAGTGAACTAACGAGTTGCTCGAGCTAGCTTGCGATCCCTCCCTAGCTTAGACACAACGCCGTTGGCAGAAAGAGGGTAGTAGGATGGACAATGCCGCTAGTGCTGGGGAGGGGTGGAGCAACCACCAGTGGTGGAGTAGGGCATGGACGAGCACAGGAAGGAGGGGAGAAGTGGCCACGGGAGGTGGGGTGGGGCGGCAACCGGAAGGGGTAGAGACAGGCAGGTTTGGAGGTATGGAGGAGTGGTGACGGTTGGACGAGTGGATCTGAAGGTGGGGACATGCGATGAACTAGCCACTGGAAATGGCGTGTAGAGAGGTGGCCAGAAGAGGTGGGGAGGGACGGATTCAAAGGTAGCGAGGGCGACGATTGGAATTCCTAGGGGAGGGGGCCACGATTCGTGGGAATGAGGAGGTGGGGGAGTGGCCAATTTGGTTAGTTTAATAGCCTAGAGACGTGGGTCTAATGGAGTGTGCTATGGTGGACAGTTGTCTTTTAGCTGCCCAAATAAGCAACCGAGCCACAAGCAAGCTAACCTTGGCTTAGCTTAGCTCAGGTTTGTTTTCACACAAGCTGAGCTAGAAACCGAGCTGAGGCTGAGATGATAATGACCCTACTCGGGGCAACTTACAATCGGTTTAAAGCAGATGTAACCTTCTTTTGGTGATTGTAGCTAGGTTGCACTACAGTCTTTAAAATTGGACTGATATCTATAAGTACCATATATAAGAAACTTATCGTTTATTTCAACAGACAAAATGGATGTAATTACTTTATATTTAGAGCTATCTCTCTAACCTTGAAGGCAACGCCAAGGAATATGTATGGTTGGAGGTTACCTGTCTTAGAGCCGTACCATGAATGCTGTAAAAGGCATGCATGGTGTATCATGTAGATCTTTTCTTACTAAGGGCGCGTTTGTTTTAGCGTTCGGCGCCGTTGCGTTGCATCGCGTTCGCGTGGTTTGAACGTGCGGCGCGCGGCGGCGAACGGGACGCAACGTGACACGAAGCCGAAACAAACAAGGCCTAAAATGCAACAAAGAAAATCCAATATATACATCAAAAGTCGGAACTAAATTTAACCAAGGTGACTGCCCTTGCGCGCCCCGCGGGCCAAGCTGTCATCTAAGTAGCCTAAGCCCAATATAAATTGAATTTTAAAATTGCAGTTGGGTTATAAGCCACGACAAGATAAGAAGTATTACTGCGGACAAAAATGAATGTAATTGTCCATTTATCTCGATGTAACAGTATAAATTGTTTCTAACTTTGAATACCACAATAATAATATTAAAATTATACTACAATGGCAGCATATTTTGATTCGACGTAAAGCATACTGTCGCTCCTGTAAATGTGCACGGTGAAAGCTGAAAAGCCCTTGCCCTGATCGTCGGGCAGCAACACCCCAATCCTTAACGGCTAAGCTCAAGCCGCAGCGCGAGTGCGCAACGCAACTAAGCAAGTAGGGCGCGGCCGTGCGCAGGATCATGTGAGCTCGGCGATAAAGATCTCCTCCATATCGATCCCGCGGCAACTTCCCCCCATGACAGAAATGGCATGCGGATGCGGATGCAAATGCAGTGCATGGGGGGTGGGCATGGAGATGGAGGGGAATCGGAGTTGCGGCCGCGGCAATAATGGCGGGGCGGGGCGCCATTGCCATTGCCATCGGCGGGCAGGTGCGAGACGTGGACCAAGGAATATGTGTGTGGCAGTGTGGGCGTGCGCGCGGGGGGGCAAGGGCAAAGGCAAAGGCAAAGGCAAAGGCAAAGAGGCAAAGGCGAGGGGAGACACGGGACCGGGAGGGGCGCTGTCGCACGAGGGCACCACGTGAACGCGCCGGTCGCCGCCGCAGCTTTCCTCCGCCCCCTGGCGCTGTGGCGCCGCCGTGTGGCACGGTGGCCTCCCGTCCCGATGGCGAGCGGGGAAGGGAAGAGTCAAGACGCGGCTCGCCCCGCCACCCGGGCGACCGCATGGTTATCTGGAGGATTCAAGAGAAGACTAGGGCGGCCGGAGCGCATCTGGTGTAGTGGTATCATAGTACCCTCCCACGGTACTGACCGGGGTTCGATTCCCCGGATGCGCATGGCAAGATTATGATTAGTGTTTTTTTTTTTTTGCTTTTGCTAGTAATCGGGCTGGAAAGTTTCGGTCGATTTTCGTACATCCGTTTTCCTCCTCTCGTTCATTGCGCTCTCCGTTCATTGCCGCTGTCTTAAGGTGGTTGGTGCAGTGGAGGAGGGTGGATGAGAGCTGGAGAGGGGAGATTAGAGTGGGTGGAGGAGTTTCAGTCGATTTCACATCTGTCTTCCTCCTCTCCTTTCATCGCCACTGTCTTAAGGCGGTTGGTGCAGTGGAGGAGGGTGGATGGGAGCCGGAGAGGAGAGATTAGGGTGGGTGGAGGAGCTGCGGCGTGCTGGCCGTGGGCGAAAGGCGGAGGCGGCGGGGAAGGAGGAGGCAAAGCAGAGGAAACGGGTTAGGCGCAAGAAAAGGGAGAGAGGAAGTGAAAGGAAGGTGCTTTATCTAGACTGTGAGAGTTAGGGGCTGTTTGTTTCTCGGCCACAGCCGGCCACGCCGCAGCTGCGGCACGCCACAATTTTCTTGGCTCTAGTTTGGTTGGCCGCCACAATGTTCAGCACGCCACAGCTGTCCAGTCATGCTCACGTTCATTTCTCTCGTCTAAGCTTGCCTACGGTGCGGCGCTTGTTTCGTCCGCCACAAACTGCGGCGCCGCCACAACTACGGCGTGGTGTGGTGCGGCCGCAACCAAACAGCCCCTTAAATCCTCTAATGTCAAGTTGGTCCTAATTTTTTTCCTCGTTGTTGTGTGTATATATTTACTTATTTGATATCTAAATGTAAGTATGTATTTTGTTTTTGTCGTCGTCTTCTCCCTTCTACTTTATCCGTATTTGAGATATAAGTCTCTGATTTCCCTGTCACTTGTCTGTTTTTGCAAGCGAAATATCTAACCTTTTATCTCTACTTCTCTAGTCAAAGCATATCAGCATATTTTACTTTTGGCCCAGAAATGACTTTCCACCCAGAACAATTACTAGTCGATGTTGTCGTGCTCATGGCATTACGGGGATGCTCATCGACAAAAATCTTCCTACAAAGAGACCAAACCTACCTGAAATTCCTGAAGGACACCCAGGGGTTTAAAATGTAGTAAATTCATGAACAGCCTAGCAGCACGAAATCAAACTCCAGAAACCAGACACTAAACAGCATCGACGAAACAGCTCCTGTAACTCGGCATGCAAAAACCGATCGATTCTCAATGATCGACGGCAGAAATTGTAGCTTTGATCATAATCCAAACCGTTAGAAGGCACTGCACTATGTAGCAGGTACAGACTTGCAGTATGACAATTTGTATCCCCCCAGAACCCCCGGAGAACAAAGCATTTCTACTAGGAAAGATGGTAGACCAGGCTTCCGCTATTTGTTTCCACTTTTCCTTCAACTAGGCAAAAAGCTCACATCCAGGAAGATGGAATTTTTGCACAGTGCATGTCCATCACAAGCACAGAGGAAACATCTATCAGTGCCGCAGCCACACCAAACCTGCAAGCAGGGCAATATGTAATCACAAGGTTTAAACAAAATATATGATCTCCAAAATACAAACCTGCAAGCAGGGCAATATGTAATCGGAATCACAAGGTTTAAACAAAATATATGGTCTCCAAAATACTACTTTGACCACTATTTACTATTACAATTAGTTATAGGGGATATTGATGATTTGCCACCCTAAAGATTGAGCTTTGATGATTTGCCACTCTGTGTCTACGACATAAGGACCCACATGTCATAGACACGTAGAGTGGCAAATCACTAAATGACTATGTTTAGAGTGGCAAATCATTAATTATTTCTTGAAAAAAGTCTACTTACCCCCCTGAATTATGGCCTCGGGTGCACCTAACCCCCTGATCTTCAAAACCGTCTAACCAGCACCGCGAACTATTGAAACCAGTGCAAATAACCCCCCGCAAGCAGTTTTGAAGGTGGTTTTGCCATGCTGGACGCTGAGGTGGAGCGGTTTTGCCACATAGACATAAATTTTCTTTCTAGATGTATTTTTAAGTGTTGGTCCCACATGTCAGTCTCATACATCTTCTTCCTCCTCTCTCTCCCCGTGCCTCTCTCTCCCTTTCTCTCATGCCCCTCTCTCCATCTCTCTCTTGTGTCTCTCCCCAGCGCCAACGGTGTGTTGGAGACGACGGCGACGGCACGGCCAGTGCGACGGCGGATAGGGACGGCGCCGTTGGCTTGCTGGGGCGAAAGGGAGCAAGAGAGGCGGCGGAGCTAGGCGGCGGACGGGGACGACGCCGTCTGCTTGCTGGGGCGGGAGGGAGCAAGAGAGCCTGCGAAGCTCGGGGGCGGCGTCGGCGGAGCTAGGCGGCGGCACTGGGCGAAGCGCGGCGGCCGCCCAGCGCCGGACGGAGCTTGGGGCGGCGGCATTGGGCGATGAGAGAGAAGGGGACGGGGAGAGAACCCGAGAGAGAGAGACAGAGACAGAGGAAGAAGATGGAGTTAGTGACTTACATGTAGGACCCACACTTTAAATGATTTTTTAAAAAATGCCACATTTTCTATCCACATGGCAATACAACTCCACGTGGGCAGCCAGCATGGCAAAACCACCCTCAAAACCGCTTGCGGGGGGTTATTTGACTGGTTCCAATAGTTCGCAAGGCTGGAGTTATTACGGGTTTTGAAGATCAGGGGGTTAGATACACCCGAGGCCATAGTTCAGGGGGGTAAATAGACTTTTTCCTTATTTCTTTATATAAAGGCCAGTAAAATTATAGTATTATGAAAGTATTTTCCAAGACTAATCTACATATAAGAGTATCATGTACCAAACTTAAATAGCTAAAAAGATGTTTATAGCTAAAGTTTCAAAACTTTTGACTTCCACGTATCTCACTATAGTAATTTGCGACTTGTGGGAGTATATAATTACTGCACAATAAATGATAAGGTCATATGGAACAGTAAACCAGCATATTATTTTCTGCTTTGACTACACAGGGAGTACTAGAGCACCAGATTTCTCCAAGCAAACTTTGACTGTTAAGTTTGGCAGAAAAATGATTATAGCAGCTCAAGCCAACCTAACATCCACCAAATGCTTTAGTTAAAAGTAAATGGAGGATTAAAATCACAAAACAGAAGCCTGCAACCCAAAATTCAGTGCAATATCATTACCACCCAGCCACTAAGATATATAATTCAAGAGAGGAATCCCCTTTGGCACTCGTCTTCAGTCAAATAATCTGAAGCAGTGAAGCCTGAACCGATAATCGAGCATATCAATGTCATATATAGTTTCAATATTTCATGATAACTAAATCAATAAGGTGGCATACAATTTCAAAGGTTCATGTTAACCAAGCCAATCAGGTCACATATAATTTGAAGGGAACATATCCTGTGCACATGGAGCACTTGTGCACATGTGCAAACATTAAATCTCAGCCGTTCACCTCCTATCCATGGAGGAGAGGAGTTTTTTTTTGCATGGATTAGGAGAGGTTGGAGGCCTGGAGGGGTGAATTGCAAAAGTTCAGTGGCCGATGGATGCAGGCTGGAGAGCTGAGATTTAATTTTTGCACATGTGTACAAGTGCTCCATGTGCACATGATATGTTCTCTAATTTAAATGCGTTAAACAATCAAAAGTTTTAATTTTTTTAGCATTAATTATCATATGGTTAAAGGGGGTTAAGCAATCTTAAGTTTTGAAGCATTCATGATAATCAGCTCAATAAGGTTGGATATGATTTAAAGGCACTCCAACTTCATGCATCCGTCAAGAAATAACAGATACGACCATAGCAAAGACACTACTTACATCCAAATGTTCACTAATCTATGTGAAAAAACGAACTATGTCCATATGGCAATATTGAAGAGTTCAGGGGAAAACCAAATCCCTCCTCTACAAGATTTGACAATCAAGGTAAATTATCACATAGAGGACAAACATGAACATGACCATTGGTCAAGAGTCCCGAAATGACGAACAGGGTGACCATTTACACCATCTCATTGAGTTATTGGCATCAAGAATATGTTGCACTACCTCCGGTCATAAAAAAAGTCGTCATTGACTTTTGCACATGCCTTTGACCATTCGTATGTTATAATTATTATTTAATTAACCATGTTTCTCTGTACAACCCAGTGCTAGGTTCTATTAACACACGCTCAGAACTACTTTGCTTGATTAATTTCACACAATTTGGCAAATAATGTGATATTGTGATCCAAATAACCACAATTTAATGAACAAGTCAGAAACAACCAATTAGCATTGACATGAAATAAAATTCGGGCAATGATGCCAGCTCATAATGCATTAGCCATTCATTGAATTGACAAAATAAAATTGAGCCATAATCTCATCATGTAATCAATTAACCATTTAGTACATCGAAATGCATGTGACTGAAGACTAGAATAAAAACTTTACGGCATTATGTTTCTGAATTCACTCATACGATCCAATCAGTCAACAGTCACAGGATAACAACCACGTGTCTGCCCTCACCTCACATAAGCTCCTCCTCTTTGCGGAGGTACTCGCCGGCGTCGGCCTGGTGCAGCACCACCACGGCGTTGGTGTCGGCCTTCCTGCAGTCCTGCGCCGACCTGGCGGCGATGCCGAAGCCGAGCGGCACGTCGGCCATGGACATGACGACGACGCCGTCGCCGGACTTGGTGTTCTCCGTGATGCGCGCAAGGGAGGACTTGGGCACGGAGTTGCCGAAGAGGAAGGAGCGCTCGGTGTCGGGCTTGAGCCAGACGCGGCGGCGCGCGTGGGCGGCGAGGAGGTCGAGCGCGTGGACGGTGAGGTGGAAGGCGCCGCCGTGGGTGAATTTGCCGATGGGCGTGCCGACCCCCGCGAGGCGCGGGCGGGCGATGGCGGTGGCGCGGCGGACGAGCGACTCGGAGGCGTAGTACACGCGGTTCCTGTGGAGGCGGAGGCAGTAGCGGCCGGGCTGCTGGTCGGGGCCCTCCACGGCGGGCCGCTCCAGGAGGTGCTTCAGGTTGGGGCCGGTGAACTTGAAGAGCTTCTCGAAGACCATCGTGGTCTCCTTCTCGTCAAGCGGCCGCATGGCGGCGGCGGCGGCGGCGGCGGTGGAGGTTGGGGTCTTGGCCTCTTGGGGACGGAAGCTAGGGTTTTTCACAGTTGCGGGGAGTCTTCTCCTTTATCAGGTCAGGAGCTGACGGTTTTATTATTGCCCGTTGGATGGAAGTTTGGAACAATCCAACGGTTGGCCTCTTTACGTTACCATTCATGATTTTTTTTAGGAAACCATTCAGGTTGGTCTTGTTCGTTTGTTTTAGCGTTAGATAAAGTTGTTAAACTGTATCTAAAATTGAGAGTGCTCAAAAGTAGTCTAATAATTTTAGAAAATAATTAGAAAATAGTTTTGCAATCATTGGAAGAACTACTAAAAGACCCAAAAAAATCATTGCAAATTACTACAGCGCATATAAGCTATATAAAAATAACAAAATTTGCTACGGTAAACCCTTTTTGAACAGATTTTGGTGGTGAGTTTGGACGTAACGATCATCCCAGTGTGTTTTATTGCTGCTGTGGAGAATGGGGCTTTCTTTGGGTTCAGAGGCTAGTATTGTTAGATGGGCCTCGTTTTGGGCCAACTAGCCTCATATGGCGATGGGTTCTTGGTGCAATTCTAGCCCTTGGGCTTAACCTTAATAGCTGATTTAAAACAAGGTTGCGTAGCTTCATCAAATAAAATATGGACCATTTTTTACATAGAATCGGAATATTTTTCAAATCACCCTTCCTATCCGGCTATCCACATCTTCTTCTTTTTTACCTTACTCTTCACACCCATTTGAAGCTCTTAATATTCATGAAGTCCCTGTACTCAATCTGCGTCATCTCGCCTCCCTTCTCTGGGTCGAAGAGGCACCGGTAGAAGCTGCATGCATGGATCGATAGACCCAAAGTTTAGCTACCATGTGTCATAGTGTCAAACATCATGAAACTACTTCAATACAAAGAGATTGACATCGAAGAGTCTAATTAAGTTTGAGCACTGTGATTAGCTCACCTCCCGTCCAGGCCGATGACGAGTATGGTGTTTGGTCGCCGCGGGTCGAAGGCGACCGAGTACTTTACGCCTTCGCGAAGGCGGAATTGAGCCAGCGACCATTCTGAGCTGAAGTAGGCTGGCAAGAAACCTGAAGCACAGCGATATGATGATGAAGCTAAAAAGAACATGTATAAAGGAAATATAAGCTAAATATGATGATGAAGTGTCTTTAGCTCCTGAAATTGTGAAATAAATACTTCGACAATTGAGATGTCACAGGCAATTGAGCTTAAAAAAGCGAAAACAATCTAAAAATAATAGTAAAAACATTAAAAGTTAATGTTGATGTCCGGAATACACCTACAGTCAGCCCATCAAATCTTGCAATCCCACATTTGAAAAATTAAATCCAAACGATTTTTTATTTTTAAATTCATCTGAATTTCGTATTTCGAATGTCAAATCATTCGGTTCACCTAAACGAAGAAACAGCATACAGTTCACCCACACGAGCTAGTTTTCGATGATCAACAGTTCTATCAGGTTTATGATCAGTATGAAAAACCCAAGAGAATTAAGGATGAGTAGCAGTGTAGTAATTAAATTACGTTTCAAAAAAGAGGAGCCCTGTTTGGCGCTTCCTACTGGTGGCGGCGAACTCGCCGTAGCCTGCACACCGTCGACGGCATCCTCCGGCGGCGTCGCCGATGTTAAATCGACATTGACGCTGAAAACGTGCACCGTTGCCTTGTCGCTGGAGACGACGAGCCACCTGGAGTCGGGGGAGAAGGCGATGCAGTGGATGCCTGTGGTGTCGATGCCTCTCCTCAACTGCAACAGCATGGACATGAAACTATATATGATCGATTTGTGGTTGGTAACACGGCGCATTTGATGTCCCGGCAACGGAATACGGTATGGCATGTGAAGTTAAAGCCGGAGAAGGGTTAAAGACCAGATTTTTTGAAATTTTATCTGTTCATATATGTTGTTAAACATTTATAATGGACACATGAAAATTACGGTAGATTTTTATCACTCAAAGATACTTGTATATATGATTTTCATGTGTAAATTGCAATAGTAGTATTTGGTGGCCAAAATTGTATTTTGGCAGTAGGGGCGAAGCAACAAACCGACTTGACATTAGGCGATTAAGACTCAGTCGATTTTTTGGACCATAGATCAGACACCTCCACAGACATATTTAAAAATGGACCGTGACAAAATGGACCGAGACTTATTTAAAAATCGGTCACCGGATAATTAGCAAAAGCATTTTTCCCATACAAGTCTTTAACATACTCGGTGTCCGATTTACTAACATAATTTGATGCAGGATTATTTAAATTTATTTAACCGATGGTAAAATTAACGTACTCCATTACGAGTATCAAGTAGTGTGTATACCTCTTGCACCATCTTCCCGTCGTTGGTCCTGAAGATGCGCACGAGCGTGCCCCTGGAGCCGGCGGTGGCGAGCAGCTGGACGTCGCGGGAGAGCGCGAGGCAGGCGACGGCGGAGGTGTGCGCGCGGACGTCGAGGCGCTCCGCCTTGAGGCGGCAGAGCTGCACCGCCCCCTTCTCCGGCCGCGGCGCGGCGAGCACGAACTGCGGCGAGCCGGGGTGCGGCCGAGCCAGCGCGCACAGCCCCAGCGGGTTGTGCCCCGTCTCCACCTCCTTCACCATAGACGGCCTCGCCACATGGCTGGCCATGGCGTACACGGCGCACTTGTGCTCGCCGGCGACGGCCATGTACTCCCCCAGCAGCCGGAGCCCCAGCACGGCGTGCCGTGTCGTCATGCTCGTTCTCGCCCGGCCGTCGAGGCCGGTGCAGAAGTGGATCGTGTCCTCGCGGGCGGAGCTGTCGTCGCCGGCGGCGGCGTCCCGGACCACGACGGCGGAGAACGAGTCGCCGAGCGCCTCGGCGAAGGCCACGTCGCCGGCGGCGGCGGCCTCGGAGCTGGCCGGGGAGAAGGGGACGCGCTTGCCGAGGACGGGCACGACCGGGCTGCAGGAGAAGGCGCGCACGCCGGCGGCCGTGGCCGCGATGAAGCAGGTGGCGTCGTGGTTAAAGGCGACGTGGACGAGCGGAGCCACCTCGGCGTCGCCGTCGCCGGACGAAGACGCCATGATCGTTCAATCGAAGCTGAAGCCAATTGCTCGCCGTGGCGATGAATCGAGCTCGTTGTTCGAGACTGCATCCCCGTATATATCTAGGTTATTAGGTTCGTACGTACGTGCATGGAGCGGACAATGTACTATAGTTTCGCACAGGAATTCGTGTCGTGTTTGGCTAAACCGTTGACTGGTGTAATCCGATTACAATAACGCTCGTGGCATATTGGGACTCTTGGGTATTAGTGGATGAATCGGAACAGTAGTTTGAGCACTTCTAGCTTTTTGTTTTTTGAGTAAATTTGACTATTTGAGTAAACGGCCCTGTCAGGGCACGGTGGTCGGGGTAGTAGACGGCAGCGGAGGCGGAGGCGGTATTGCCGGGCCCGGCCATCAAAACAAAGAAATATAGTGGTGGACGCTTGGAGCAAACAATTTAGATAAAGGAATAGTTCAATTATTGCCATTTGCAAAGATTGTATTTAAAAATCTGCCCCACTTGTTGATGATATTGCGGGTGACTGGGCCGTATGTCCAAGGCTCGTGAGTAAATTTTTCCTAATTGTCAGCGTTTTAAATTCTCGAAAACAGGTGGTTATGTACGCCGTCGTGTCAATGTGCAAAACGACTGTTAAATTCATAGAAAAAAATCGATATATGCACTGCAAAGTGACGGCTTCTGAAATGTGCCATTATAAAATGGTTTATTGGGCTCGTACCACTAATAGGTTGTGATTCTCCAATATATGCCATTACGAGAAAATTCAGACCCGATTATCCCTAATATATTCCTAATCCATCTTCCACCTTAACCTCCCTCTCTTTCTTCTCGCCGTCGCCGCCTCTATGCGGATCCTGTGCCGCCGCCGCCATGGAGCTCGCGCTGCCGCCATGGAGCTCGCGCCGCCGCCGCCGTCGTCATTATGGAGCTTGTGCCACCACCGACGAGCAAGCGGCAGACTTGGGCAGCGGAGGCTGCAGTGGCGGTGGTGTCGACGATCGAGGCGGCGCCGGGAGAAGACGCGCAAGACGGTGGGAAAGCCGAGCGGGGGAGGAGGCGATGCGAGGAGGAGAAGATGCGCCTAGTGGCGGGGAAGCCAAGGGGGAGGGTTGCAGTTGCAGCGCTGGGGAGAAGGCGGCATGGGGAGGAGCGGCGCGAGGAGGAGGCAGCGGAGCAGAGGAGACGGTGGGGGAGCAGAGGAGACGGTGGGGAAGCCGAGGAGGGAAGGGGCTGGCTACGGTGCCAGAGAGAAAGGGGCCATTGTGGTGCCGAGGAAGGAGAGGGAGAGAGGGGAAAAGGATTAGGGAGGAAGGAGAAGGAAGTATTAGGCAGGAAGGAGAAGGATTAGGGTAGGATTAGGTCTTAACAACGCCATAATGGCATATTTTGGAGAAACTCCACTTTGTAATGGCATGTAGCAGATTTTCGGTTAAGTAACGTCATATCTCATATTCGGTCACTTTATAATAGCATATATCGAATTTTCCCTATTTCATAATAGAGGGAGTACTTCCTAAGGACATTTCGGTGCCCAAGTCAGCTACTTCCAACGCCTGTACGAGTCTCTGCACTACAGCCGAGCTGAGTGACAAGCATCGAACAGTGAGGCGAGCGACACAAGAGGCGTGGTGTGATGGCCGATCGGTAGGGTAGTACTGAGCAATGAGACGAGGTGGCATATGCAACACAATTGGACAAAGAGGCGGGCGGTGGTCGCTCTATGTGGATGACACATATAGGAGCCAGGTCTACCTGCACTAGAGATGAGATAGAAAGAGGTGAAAAAAATATGCATTAATAGAACTTTGAAGTTTTCCGTTATTTTTACAAAATAATACAAGAGAGAATTGGGATAGCAAAATGCACGAATCACAAAGCATAATCGAACTGCAACAAATATATCCGGAACGTATTGGAAAATCCACTATCTTTCTTCGCTAGCTGCACCGTGTCACATACTAGCAGTGGCCAGTGGTGAGCTGGTGGGCATGTGCTCTTTGACTCCCAGATTATTTTCAGACACATATCCCTTGTCATATGCTGTCGTCGGCCTTTATCTCACTGAGATGTAGCCCCATACCAGTTGTGACCCATGCGCTAGTGGAATAAAGGCAAAGGGCAGTACGATAGAGAATTTGTGTCCATTATTTTCATACATGATAAAAGACTTCAAAATGTATACTGTCCGACGGTATACCCTCATTTGGGCATTGTTACAGCCTCCACGCGTGTGACCCTTCTTCCTCTCTCCCCCGCGCAGCTATTTTTGCCACCACCACGCCTGGCCTTTCGATTTCGAGGAGGGGATTCCTCTGTGTCCATTGGGCTTGGAGGGATGCCGAGGAGGCGACGGCCAAACAGTTGGGCAGGGGACCGTGGGAGTGGTCGGACAGTGGTGGAGGGCAGATCTGCACCGACGCCCAATATTAGGGTGGACGTCGACGAGGCGACCGGAGGGAGGTAGGTGATACAGTGAGGCAACAAGGGCGCCGCCGACTGTGGGTGGTGACGGAGACAGTGGCTAGTAACGGCACTTAGGAAGGCGCACTGAGCAATATGAATAGAACGGAGACGGAGAAAGAAGTGACGATCAAAGCGAAGAGGTAAGAGGAAGAAGAAGATGCTGTGTAGTTCGGTCAAATCGAAGAGTATAACGTAGACCTGATCATCTGTCGGGTTTGGGAGGGTCGGGTCAGGTTTTTTAAAACCCAACCAAAAATTAGCAGGCCCGAGTCCGACCCGACCCGATGCATCGGGTCACAAATCCGAGCCTGAACCCGACCCAAAACCCAAAAACTCGACACAAAACTAGAAAACCCAAACCCGCACAGCTGATTTTGTAATTTTATTGGGCTGGAACCCAACCCGGCCCGACCTAACCCGATGCACCGTTCAGGTTGGGTTGGGTCATGTTTTTTCGGGTCAGGTCGGGTTGGGTACGTCGAGACGGGCTACAAATAGCAGCTCTCTTCATGCATTCACTCCAGTGACACAAACGCAACAGGTCCAATTATCGCAAGCCACATGTCACTAAATAAAACATATATAAGCCGGATAAATTCTTGTATTGATTTATTTTATTAATTTTCGCTGCTGGGTCCTTCAGGTACATGCTACCTTCTAATTCTAGAACGCGGGGTCGGTCTGACGGGCGTCGGACGCATCCAACGACGAGTGTTAGATCTTCTGTAAAAACTTGTTATTTTTGTTTCACTATGTAAAAAAATCAAAGAAATCATTAAAAGTTATAAATATTCTCTAATCAGTGTTAGGTCTCACATATGTTTTATTCGAATCTACCTCTAGCTACGTGCATATGAAACATAATTAACATGCATACAACAAGATTAATTCCCAACATTGATTTCTTTTATTAATTTTCGCTGATGGATCCTGCAGGTACGCGCTACCTTCTAATTCTAGAGCTTGGCCCCTCCGCCGTCGGCCAGCCCGGCGCGGTAACCGGCGTTATAGGCCGCCGCGTCCGACATCATCTCGCCGGCGAGCATCCCGCCGATCGCGCCGCCGACGAGCCCGGCGCCGAGCCCCATCCCAATGTCCAACTTGCCGTTTTGCTTTCCAGTCCTCGGCGAGGCGGCGGCAACATGATGGCCGGCGGCTTTTGGAAGCAGCGGCGCCGCCACGTGACCGCCGGCAGCTTGTGGCGGCTCCAGCATCGTCGCGGCCACATGCCCAGATGCTTGTGGCGGCGGCGGGGGAAGGTAAGTGTAAGGCGGGGGGTGGGTCGGCGGCGGCGCCGGGAACGCGACGACGGGCTCGTCGGCTCTCGCATGGTGCGGCACCGGCGCGACGACGGGGCCCAGACGGTAGGAGAGGCTGAGCACGCCGCGCGGCTCGCAGCGGTGGACCTTGCGGACCTGGTAGGACGCGCACTGCGGCGGGCGGGGGCCCAGGTCGCCGGCCACAACGCCGGCGCCGATCTCGGAGAGGGGCACGATGACCTCGCCGACGTCGCGGTCGCCGAGCGCGCGCTCGGCGCGGAGGAGCACGTGCAGGCAGCCGCCGGCCGCGGAGGCGGTGGGCGGCACGGCGAAGCGGAGCGTGGCGTTCCACGACGGGTGGCGGCCGCCGTAGGGGTCGGGCTGCGTGCACTGGCGCGTCAGCGGGTCGCCGGAGATGGTCACCACGGCGTACACCTCCATGCGCGTGATCAGGTTCACATTCTTCAGGCCCTTGGCCGATAGGAGGGTGACCTCCAGCTCTCTGTGTGCCATGGTTAACTCTGAGAATCTTGCGAGTAACAAAGAAGATTAGACCCTCGGAGTTCTTGAGTACTGCTGTTACTTTGTTAGGTTGATGGTGGCTTCGAGCTGGGACTAGGGAGGTATGTGGTATGCATCATGCATCATGCATATATAGCAGGAGAAACACATCCTCCGCAGTTGCAGTTGTGTCGTTGACACGTGGGCCATGTAAACAGGATCCACGTGCCATGATAGATAATGGGCCTTTTTGATAGCTTGTTTTAGTTTAATTTTTGTTGGGACTGCAACTTTTGTTATTTTTATATACACCATTTACTTTATTTTTTGAAAATAATTTTTTTTATAGCTTTGTAGGGTTTTTCTCAAAGATCTCAATAATATCATTTTAATAATTTATTTAACATTTTCATACCACTTTCAAAGGTGGTCAAATTTTTCCAACAAAAACCAAACTAAAACTAAACAAGCTATCAAAGAGGGTTAATATTCCATCCCGAGTCAAATAAAATGTATAAACTTAATTGTTAAAAATTTATTACAGAATATTACTTCATCCGATTCATATAAGCATTGACACGGTTTCCAAAATACAATTTTGGCTATCAATTACTATTGCAATTTATTGATAATAAAATTATGATATTGTTCATATTTTTTTCGAGACAAATCTATATAGATGATTGTTAAGTGAAAAATACAAATATTTCAAAAGATTCCAATAGATAAAGTTTCAAAACTTTGATTTAAACATATGTTAAACTTCATTTTTTTTAGAACTATAAAAAGGTCATAAATTTACTGCTTGATTTGAACCCTAAGCTAAGCTTAGGGGGGAAAATGTTACATAAAAAGACCTGAACATCTCTATGATCCTGCCTTCTGAAGGCGAACTCTGGAGACTAGCTAGCCTGAGCCATCCGAGAAAATAGACAGCTTCCCAAGCACACATACTTAACCACATCAGCCATTGATCGAGAAGCAGCTTGCCATGAAATCTCTATCCGAGTATGGATGGCACTGGTAGGCCAGGATTTGGAGGCATCTGATGCTCGACACAGCACGAAGGAACACTGTTCTTGTGGAGTGCAAAGTGCAATGATCGATGCATGGTCCGTCCTGTATATTGTATTCAGCTGATTTATGCTGATCAACACACGATCGACCCATCCCATATCTTTGTCCGGCTTCGTTTCACTGGTTGATTCTGCTTTCCTGATGCTGAAAAGATGCGAGGTTCGGATATCTTCAGTGTTTCTTTCGTGTCGATCGGCTTCACCGCTGAACCTTCGAATGTGCTGATCTTGCCTCTAGGTGTATATGTAGCAGTTCTGCAGAGAGAGAACCAGAGCTGTGCCTCCTTTTTAATTAATTAGAGATCTTTTCCTGAGAATTATCTCTTCTATTGTTCTCGCTTCTTGGTTGTTGAAACTTCAATGTTACGTTGCCGGGAGATTCCATGCTCTTTAAAATTTACGGTTCATCGCGTGAGTGTAGAACATTGGAATTGACTGAGATTGTCTCACATGTTTAAGCATCCACAGAAGAAGCTATGAAATAAAGTACTCCCTCCGTTCTTTTTTATTTGACGTTTTTGACTTTTATAGATGTCTTTGACCATTCGTCTTATTCAAAAAAATTATATAAATATCATTTATTTTGTTGTGATTTGTTTTTTCATTAATGTCACTTTAAGAATTATTTATATTTTTACATGTTTGCACTAAAATTTTGAATAAGACAAATGGTCAAAGGCGTATCCAAAAGCCAAAAGCGTCAAATAAAAAAAAAGGAGGTAGTATGTAGGACAGAGTGTTCGCGAAAGGGAAAAATCTTTTAGAGTGTAGTATAAAGTGTGAAAAAAATTAACAGAGACTAGTACACTGCCCGTGCCTTCCTACGGAACTTTAAAGGGAAAAAAGAAAAACATAAATAGTAGCAACACATGAACTTACATAATAATATAAGTGTACCAAAGTTAATTTCACTTAAGTTATCTTACCGAGCGAGCTGGTTGACACTATCTACAGTGCTAAATAGAAACCGGCTAGTTTGTTGCTTAAAAATTACCACACCTTAGACACTGTTGCTATGAATATACAAGAAATAAATTTATCTAAGACCGTAGATAGCAAATCTAGAATCATCTGGTACAGAGACTCCTTGGCTAGCGTAACATCTGACAAAGCTGCAGGCCAGCATCACCGGTTCAAACCCTGTAAAGCATGTATTGAATTAGCGGTCACCCACCGACGGGGAGTAAGTGAGGCGTTAGGCTCGAGAGCGAGCCGGTCCTTGTGCGCAAGGGGTAGCCTCAACGGAGAGTAGGAGTTGCGGCTCCGAACTTCGGTGAAACAAATACCGTGTTGCTCTCTCTCATTTACTTTCCGCATTTACTTCCATCGCATTGCTTGATAAATTGATTGTCTTGTCTTAGTTGCCTTTTAATTTAGTTGTCGCTTCCGCTTACTTGTTAATTGCAATTAGGATTGGGTCATTCTTAACATGATGCTTAATTGAGAATAATCAAAAGAAATTTAAAATTGCCTATTCACCCCCCCTCTAGGCTTTAGGATCCTCTTTCAAACGGCATGATAACCCTGAGGATAATATTGTAGAACAGAGTCCGACTCATTGTAATCAAAATCCTACAGAAAAAGTAATGGTCTAGGTGTTATTTACAACCAAACATAATACAAACTGTCTCAAGAAAGTATCACAGCTACTAACCTCAACAATTGTATCAATACCATACTCTCTCCTCCATTTAATCATTTCACTCTACATCTGCTTCGCTTTCTCAATGCTGTCAAATTTTCTTGCTTTTAGAAATCTATACAAAACCAATTTAAGTTTGGTTAGAACAAAATGCTTACAGTATGGAAAATAAAATGAGACATGTCAAGCTCATGTAAAGGGGCTCTAAGATTAATAAGATATAAACCGGAGCATCATATGATAGTCATCCTGCTTCGATGACAACAACTCGTCCAAGAGTAGTGCTTGTCTAAATGCTTTGACTGCTTGCAGCTCCTCTAGATCACGCACATATTCAATAGGCACGGAGAGAACTTGACTACCACTCTTCCTCTTGTTCTTCTTTAAGGAATGCCTAAGCTTACATGATGCATCTCTAGCTTTTTTCTTCAAGGAGCCCATTATATTCCTCTTTTCATCTTCTGAGTTCTCAACATCTGACATATGATCTCTCCGCTCATCTTGACTTGAGCAACCTTCAAAGCTTGAAACATACAAATGCTAATAAACCAATGGTCATACCACATTGTACAAGTTTAGAGCACTTGCTACTTTAATGCAAAAATGATTTCTCAACAGTAAACCGGTAGGCAGCTATATGGAAATTTACAGTTCAACATAGTAAAATCATATTGTTTAGTATGCCAAGAGCTCTAAGTTCATCGCAAGAGAAATAGTTGAAAACAAGACAAGGCCATGCCAATTTTTGAACAAGTCAATCATTGGAGATAACTTTTTTCACAATGATGAAAGTAAGGTCCAACCAGATTATTCAATGTTTAGAACCTAATGTGCCAAATGATCGTTGTTACAATTAGCACAAGCATTCAACTATCCAACTTCTATGTGAGTTTCAGAAACTTTCACCTAAAAAAGATGCCGTCATATTTCGAGGTGATGATAAACTGAAAGGTTCTGCCTAGAGAGGATAAATATGTTCTGAACTGCAAGCTTCATATCAAGTGTGTTATGGAGTGCTTATTGAGGCCATGCCAACTTTTGAACAAGTCAATCATTGGGGATAACTTTTTTCACAATGATGAAAGTAAGGTCCAACCAGATTATTCAATGTTTAGAACCTAATGTGCCAAATGATCGTTGTTACAATTAGCACAAGCATTCAACTATCCAACTTCTATGTGAGTTTCAAAAACTTCCACCTAAAAAAGATGGCGTCATATTTCGAGGTGATGATTGTTAGATAAGCCATTGTATCCTTATCAATTCTAGTCATGATTGGATGGTATCGTTTGAGCTGAACCAGCTAGTAGTTGTAGATAACGGCTTGTACTGTAATCAAGAGAATTAGTTAGCTGTTTGTTTGGCTCCTTCGATGCTTATCCGTGCATTACTTGTAAGCCACGCAGGGGGCTCTTCCCTGCTCATATAAACAAAGGCGCGGCCTCCTACGGGAGGTAACAACGCTTCCCTACTTCGCTGGTTTGTTTCACATGGTATCAGAGCCACCTCCCAAATACATCTAATCTATTTCTTTTAACCTGCGATCTGAAGACATGGCGAGCTCGTCTTCGTCATCAACATCTGCGTCGCCACTGCTTGGCCAGTTCATCAGCGAGAAGCTGTCGAAAACAAATTTCTCTCTGTGGAAGGCACAAGTGATGCCTGTGCTGCGAGGAGCGCAGCTTGAAGGGTACCTCGACGGCACAAACGCCGCACCAAACGTCGAGCTTGAAGCAAAACAAGACGAGAAGACGGTGAAGGTACTGAATACATCAAGTGGCGCGCACTGGAGAAGCAAGTTCTGGGATTTCTCTTGACGTCTATGACCCGGGAAGTCCTAGGACAAGTTGCTACCTTGTCCTCACTACGCCAAGTCTGGAGTGCACTCGAGGAGATGTACGCGTCTCAATCAAGAGCTCGCGCTGTGAATACACGGCTTGCTCTCGCCACGACTCACAAAGGTAACATGAGTATTAATGAGTATGTTGGCAAAATGAAGAACTTTGCAGATGAAATGGCTTCTACGGGACAACCAATTGGAGATGAAGAACTAGTCTCTTATATTCTGGCCGGGTTGGATATGGAATTCAATCCAGTTGTATCCGCTATTGTAGCACGTGTGGAGCCAATCTTATTCGCCGAACTGTGTTCTCAACTTCTGAGCTTTGAGTACAGGATGGATTTGTTGCATGGTGCGTCTCAGCCCAGTGCTAATGCTGCTCGTCGTGGCCGCGGCAGTGGCAATAATCCGCGTGGTCGGGGAGTCCGTGGTCGCAGAAACAGTCGCGGTCGTGGCATACAAGGAGGCTATCAAGGTGCTGTGCATGGAGGGCGTGGCCATGGGAACAGAGGAAGTACCAACGGTGATAAACCCCAATGCCAACTATGTGGTAAATTTGGTCATTCGGTCATAGAGTGTTGGCATCGTTTTGATGAGGACTTTGTCCCATGCAGCAAGAGTACATCAGCAGCCACTTATGGCTATGGAGTAGATACCAATTGGTATACAGATATAGGTGCTACTGATCACATCACTGGAGAACTAGAAAAACTCACTATGAAGGACAAATACAAGGGAAACGATCAGATTCACACCGCAAGTGGTGCAGGTATGAACATCAGTCATATTGGTCATGCTGTTATTAATACCCCTACTAAAGATTTACACTTGAACGATGTTCTTCATGTTCCTAAAGCCCATAAAATTCTTGTTTCCGTTCATCGCCTTGCATCTGATAATCAAGCCTTCCTCGAATTTTACCCTTTTTTTTGTTAAGGATCAGGCAACGAGGAAAACACTGTTGGAAAGCAGGTGTAAAAATGGGCTCTATCCTCTTTCGCGGTCCTTCTCCAAGAGAGAAGTTTTTGGTGCCATCAAGCCCTCTCATGAAAGATGGCATAGTCGCATGGGTTATCCATCTTTTGCTGTCGTCCAGAAGATCATTAGTGGAAATAATCTCCCAAGTTATGTTGAGTCCAATAAACAATCTGTCTGTGACGCTTGTCAGCAGGCAAAGAGTCGTCAACTTCCCTATTCAGTGTCAACTAGCTTTTCTTCTAAGCCATAAGAGCTTATATTTTCTGATGTATGGGGTCCTGCTCCTAGTTCTGTGAGCGGAAAAATATATTATGTGAGTTTTATCGATGACTTTAGTAAATTCACCTGGATTTATTTGCTTCGACATAAATCTAAGGTGTTTCAAAAATTTCATGTTTCAAAGCTTGGTTGAACGACTCTTTAGTACAAAAATTATTGCTATGCAGACAGATTGGGGTGGTGAATATCAACGCCTAAACTCTTTCTTTACCAATATAGGTATCACTCACTTTGTGTCATGTCCATATACACATCAACAAAACGGGGCTGCAGAACGCAAACATAGACACATAGTTGAGGTTGGTCTTTCCCTTCTGGCTCATGCGTCTATGCCACTTAAGTTTTGGGATGAGGCATTTGCCACAGCTGCGTATCTCATAAATCATACTCCCTCTAGACTTTTAAACTATGACACTCCTTTAGAGTGCTTGTTTGGTCAAAAACCAGACTCCTTCTTTAAAGTCTTTGGATGTGCTTGCTGGACAAATCTCAGGCCATATAACACTCGTAAACTTGCTTTTCGATCCAAAAGATGTGTATTCCTTGGCTATAGCTCTCTTCACACGCATATAAGTGTCTTGATGTAGCTTCAGGACGTGTTTACATCTCACGGGATGTCATTTTTGATGAAACAATTTTTCCCTTCAGTGAACTTCATTCAAATGCCGGCGCTAGTCTCCAAGCTGAGATCAATCTCCTTCCTGTTACTCTTCTTAATCCTATTAACACTGATCACCAAGGGGTTAATAATACGGCTGACCAAACTGATGATAATTCTGCATCTAATGGTGTTGTTTTGGAAGAAATTGGTGATCACATGCACAACTCACAAGAGAATGAAGTCAGCACGGGAACGAGGATAATTTGGCATCTGAGTTCAATGAATCAGCGACTAATCCTTCAGCAGATGACACGCATCAAGCTGAACCGGTCACAGGTGTGCAGCAGACTGGCGCTCATCAGCATGAGCCTGGATCTATGCCGAGTGCAGTGCATGCTCCGGTTGAAGTACGTCCTCATACAAGGCTACAGGATGGTATCCGAAAAATCAAACAGTACACTGATGGGACTATAAGGTATGGATGTCTAGCTTCAAACAAAGAACCTAATGATCTATCTAAGGCATTAAATAATGATAATTGGAAAAGGGCTATGGATGAGGAATTTAGTGCTTTGTTGGAAAACAAAACTTGGCATTTAGTTCCACCAGGAAAGGGTAAAAATATAATTGATTGCAAACGGGTGTATAAGATTAAAAGGAAGGCTGATGGGATCATAGATAGATACAAAGCTCGTCTAGTGGCAAAGGGATTTAAACAGAGATATGGTATAGATTATGAAGATACATACAGTCCTGTAGTCAAGCCAGCTACTAGCAGGGTAATTCCTCATTAGCAGTGTCAAAAGGCTGGTGTCTCAGGCAATTAGATGTAAAGAACGCGTTTCTTCATGGTGTTCTTGAGGATGATGCATATATGAAACAACTACCAGGTTACGAGAATCAGGTTTTGCCTCAGTATGTCTGTAAACTAGACAAAGCTATATATGGTTTAAAACAGGCCCCAAGAGCCTGGTACTCAAGGTTAAGTGAGAAGCTACAACAACTTGGTTTCTGTGCTTCCAAGGCTGACACTTCTTTATTCTTTTATAATAAAGGTTGTGTCACTGTTTTCTTATTAATATATTTTGATGATATAATTGTTACCAGTTCTTCACAGGATGCTGTTTCAGCATTACTAAAGGATTTAAAGTCAGATTTTGCCTTAAAGGACTTGGGAGATCTTCATCACTTTCTTGGAATAGAGGTACAATCAATTCATGATGGGATACATCTATCACAAGGCAAGTATGTGACTGATATTTTAAAAAGGGTTGGTATGATGAATTGTAAGCCAGTTAATACTCCATTATCTATCTCGGAGAAGCTAACTCTTGAAGAAGGATATCCCTTAGGAGCAGAAGATGCAACACGTTATAGAAGTATAGTTGGTGCATTGCAGTATGTTACATTGACTCGTCTAGATATTGCTTTTTCAGTGAACAAAGTATGTCAGTTTTTGCACTCTCCCACTACTGTTCACTGGTCAGCTGTAAAAACAATGTTGTGGTATTTGAAGTATATAGTAGATGCCGGTCTTAAGGTAAGAAAATCCAATTCTATGTTGGTAAGTGCGTTTTCTGATGCAGATTGAGCAGGAAATGCTGATGACAGGAGGTCTACTGGTGGCTTTGCAATTTATCTTGGAGCTAACTTAATATCCTAGAGTGCTAGAAAACAAGCTACGGTGTCTAGGTCTAGTACAGAAGCTAAATATAAAGCTCTGGCTAATGCAACCGCAGAGGTGATGTGGATTCAAGCTTTATTGAAAGAATTGAGAATTTCATGTCCACCAGCGGCAAGACTTTGGTGTGACAATATTGGAGCCACATATCTTACCGCTAATCCAGTGTTTCATGCCTGTACAAAGCATATTGAAGTTGATTTTCATGTTGTACGAGAACGTGTTGCTCAGAAGTTATTAGATGTGAGGATTATCTCTACTCAAGATCAAGTAGCTGATGGTTTCACCAAAGCACTTACGAACAACAGGTTAGAAGAATTTCGGCACAATCTTAACTTACATAAGTTATGATTGAGGGGGCTGTTAGATAAGCCATTGTATCCTTATCTATTCTAGTCATGATCGGATGGTATCGTTTAAGTTGAACCAGCTAGTAGTTGTAGATAACGGCTTGTACTGTATTAGTTAGCTGTTTGTTTGGCTCCTTCGATGCTTATCTGTGCATTACTTGTAAGCCACCCAGGGGGCTCTTCCCTACTCATATAAACAAAGGTGCGGCCTCCTACGGGAGGTAACAACGCTTCCCTACTTCAGTGGTTTGTTTCACAATGATAGACTGAAAGGTTCTGCCTAGAGAGGATAAATATGTTCTGAACTGCAAGCTTCATATCAAGTGTGTTATGGAGTGCTTATTGCGCTGAATTTTTGGGTGCGATAGATTTTAAATCTACCTCTCTGTGTGTGTGTGTCATTTCATGTAAAAAAATCTGCCTAACCCCTACTGCTGCTCCTGTATTGCCCTTCCCCCCTCGTCCTGCTCCTCATGGCCGCCGCCCCTTACTCCTGAGCCCCTCTTCTCCCTCGCCATCCCTATCCCCAGTCCCTCTCCCTCCCGTCCTCCTTCCCACGCTTCTTCTCCTTCTTCTTCTTGCCCTCGCCCCATTCGCGAGGTCCCTAAGAACCGACGGCCCCTTACTCTTCCTATAGGCATTGGCATCCAGGTCCACATCGTCGTTCGCCAGCGCAGACGCTTCCTCGTCCCCCCCAGTCGTCCAGCCCATCCCCGAGAACACCGCCGCCACCACCCTTCTTGAGCAGCCGCTTCTGCAGCCTGGACGACAACCCAGCGCCGTTATCACCGTGCACAGGCGTTGGGGAGCGGTCGTGGATCCAGCCTGCGCTAGCGTTGGCATTGTCGTTGCCGAGGTCGTCCTCGAGGTTGTCGTAGAGCTGCTCTGGCTCGGGCCAGGGGTCGCGGGTGTCGAAGTCCATGAGCGGCTCACCGTCCTTGTCGATGTTGCTGCAGGCGCGGATTGAGGGGCAGATCGGGGTGAGGCGACGAAACCCTGGAATGGAAGAGACGATGAGCTACGAGGTCGAGGCGGTGGCGAGGGAGGGAGGTGCAGGGGAGAGCTGGAGGTGAGACGAGGGGGCGACACGAGGGAGAGGAAGCGGCGGCGGCGGAGGAGCTACGGGGTCGAGGTGGTGGCAGGGGAGGGAGGCGCAGGGGATCGAGGTGGAGGTGAGATGCGGGGGCACCGCGAGTGAGAGGAGGCGGCGGCGGGGGGGGAGTGAGGGGATTAGGGTTGGGAGCGCGCGGGGAGGGGTCTTAAAGATGGACCGTCCGATGTGAGTATGAGTAGATCAAACGGCCGAGAATGCAAGTTGATGAGATCACCACCACCACCACAAGAGGTTTTATAATAGTAGAGAGAGATAGAATGTGCAATGAATAGTGTTATATAATATGTATTAGGCGTAGGGTTATGTAATTTGGCCTTTAGATTTCGAGGAGGGGATTCCCCTGTGTCCATTGGGCTTAGAGGGATGCCGAGGAGGCGACGACCAAACAGTTGGCAGGGGACCGTGGGAGTGGTCGTACAGTGGTGGAGGGCAGATTTGCATCGACGCCCGAGATTAGGGTGGACGTCGACGAGGCTACCAGAGGGAGGTAGGTGATACAGTGAAGCAGCGAGGGCGCAGCCGACTGTGGGTGCAGATGGAGACAGTGGCTAGTGGCGGCACTTAGGAAGGCGAATAGAACGGATACGGAGAAAGAAGCGACGATCAAAGCGAAGAGTAAGAGGAAGAAGATGCTGTGTAGTTTGGTCAAATCGAAGAGTATAGCGTAGACCTGATCATCTGTCGGGTTTGGGCGGGTCGGGTCGGGTCGGGTTTTTTAAACCCGACCAAAAATTAGCAGGCCCGAGCCCGACCTGACCTGATGCACCGGGTCACAAATACGGGCCCGAACCCGACCCGAAATCCGGGGGATTTCAGTCGATTTCTCACTTACCCGCGCGCCGCCCGCCGTCTTCCTCCCCTCCAGCGACCTCGTCCCCTCCCGCCACCGCGCTGCCATGGATGGGTTAGGGTTTAGGTGGGGTTCAGGTTCGGGGTGCCGCCGGGCTTAGAGGGATGGCCGGGGGAAGCGGCGGCCCGGCGGTTGGTGGGGGATGGAGTGAGGGCTGCGGCGGCGCCGCCGGAGCCGGGGGAAGGCGGTTGGGGCGGCGGTGGCGGGGGGTGAAGGCGACGGTCGGGTTAGGTTGGGCGGGGCAGCGTCGGCGGTGGGAGGTCGAGCGGCGGGGCGTCTAGGCGCCGGGCGCGGGC
>SPJY01037268.1:165766-182129 GCA_005191435.1 Raddia distichophylla | reverse complement strand
TTCCAGAGGATCCTGTCTTGCTCATTTGGATCCAGAATCACGCCCTGAACTAGCGTCCATAGGCGAACAAACTCTCGGATTTGAGGTGTAGTGGAGATCCTTCTGAGAGGTGCCATCCAAGAGCCATTGAAGATGGCCTCACGCACAGTAAGCTTTGCTCCCTTCGCTAAAATGTTGCAAAGCGGCGCTAGATCCTTCGGTGTTTGGCCATTTATCCAGTGAGATGACCAAAAATCTGCTTTTGTGCCATCACCTAGAACAAATTTGGTACACGCCTGAAAAAGCGCATAATCCGCTGGCAACATCTTTAAATTTAGTCCACGCCATGGTTTGTCTTCCGTGGTCCACTCGTGCCATAGCCACCTAAGTCTTAACGCTCTTCCAAAGCGGTCAAGATCAATTACTCCTAACCCTCCCATTTCTTTAGGCCTGCAGACTTTTCCCCAGCTCACCAGGCAGTGTCCCCCGTGACAATCTTGCACCCCTTTCCATAGAAAAGCACGCCTGATCCTGTCAATTCGCTTCGTTGCCCAATTGTCAAGTTTGAAAACCATGAGATGGTAAACCAACGTGGAGGAGAGGACTGAATTGATGAGCACCAGACGACCTGCTTTCGAAAGATGCGAGGCCTTCCACTTTCCTAGTTTGTTCCTGACCTTTTCGATGAGCGGAAGGACATCAGCCTTCTTAAGTTTGGTAGGCCTCAGAGGTAAACCTAGATAACTACAGGGGAAGCTCCTCACTTGCGCAGGGATTTCTTGCGGGATCCACATCTGCATCTGGTCCGTGCACCTAATAGGATAAATCTCACTCTTGGACCAATTGACTGCCATTCCTGAGGCGCCATGAAAGATGTTTAGGATGGCACGAAGCACCTGCACCTCTCCCCTAAGTGGTCTTAGAAGAGCGATGGCGTCGTCCGCATAAAGGGAAATACGTAGTCTGGACACATTGTGTGGAACTGTTTGGAACAAACCACGCTGCTCAGCCAGCTGCATTAACCTGGAAAGCGGCTCCATAGCAATGATGAAGAGAAGGGGCGATAGCGGATCTCCCTGCCGCAACCCGCGTCTATGTCCAAAAGCTCTACCAGGACAGCCATTGAGGATAATCTGTGAAGAAGAGGACCCTAAAATGATAGATACCCAATCTCTCCATCTTTGCCCAAAACCAAACTGCTGGAGGACTTCTAGCAGGAACTCCTAGCTAATCGAGTCAAAAGCTTTCTGTATGTCTAGCTTGACCAATAACGCAGGTATCTTTTTCCTATGGAGGTTTGTGACACATTCCTTTACCCAGAGGAAGTTATCCTGGATGGAGCGGCCCTTGACGAAGGCAGACTGATTTGGTGAAATTAGTTCGGGAAGGTTCAAGGAGAGCCTATTCGCCAATAATTTTGAAAAAATCTTCCCTACACTGTGGATAAGACTAATTGGCCTGTAAGAGTTGGCAGAGTGGGGGCCTTGTCCCTTCGGGATTAGGGCAATGTGTGCATTGTTTAGGCCGCTGAATCCATCCGCATTGCCTGTCCACAGCTCCTGAAGCGCCGCAACAAGGTCCACCTTTATGATTTCCCAACTGGACCTGAAGAAAGCCCCTATGAAGCCGTCCGGTCCCGGAGCCTTGTCCGCCGGCATCTGATGGATTATTCGTAAAATTTCTTCCTCTTCGAAGGGTAACTCGAGGTCCTGCAAGGGGATGCGAGGAAGGTTCAAGGTTTCCCAATCGAAACTGAACTCCCTTGCTTTACGGCGACCCAGAAGGTTTTGAAAATGGGAGAAGAGATTGTCCTCAATCTCCTCGGCGGAAAGAATTGTGCCCTGGTCGGTCTGCAACTGTGAGATCGTGCTACGCCGTTTGACGGCGTTAACCTTTGCATGGAAGAACTTGGTGTTTGCATCCCCTTCTCTGATATACTTTGCTCTGGATCGCTGCCTGGTTCTCAACCTGATGACAGCTGAGAGACCTATGGTTCTCATTCTGAGTGCTTTGAGGAGCCCTTTCTCCCTCTGGGACAGACATCTGGATTCATTGGCGATGTCAAGACGCAAAATGACTTCATAAGTGATCGCTAGCTGCAAATGCACCCCACCTAATAGTCTCTTACTCCATGCCCTGAGCGCTTTGGCCGTCCTCCGAAGCTTAGTGGCAAGAGTGCGAAGGCAACCGTGCGCGGAAACACGCTGCTCCCAAGCATGCTGCACCGTCTGAAGAAACCCAGGCAGTTTTGGCCAGAAGCTCTCAAAACGAAAGCCAAAAAACCTACGCCCTGGGAGGCAAGGCAGTAGCAAAAGAGGTGAATGATCAGAGATCAATGAAGGTAATGGCAGCAGTTCCCTTTCAGGCATGCGATGGTCCCAATCGACCGTGGCAAAGAACCTGTCAATTTTTGGTTTGGATTTGGGTATTGTCCCGTGCGTTTCCTGTCCAGGTAAATTTTTTGCCTTTCAAAATCATCTCTTTGAGCTCCAGCTCATCCAAAGTCCTATTAAAATCCGTCATAAGAGTGTGGTTAATGTTGGCTCCGGAGCTTTTTTCCGAAGCACTGTATGGAAGCACTGTTGTTCCTACCAATATGGCTCGTAGACCGAATCGATTCTTCCTAAGTCTTCCACTTCCGATGCTCTTTCAGTTTTTCGTTGAATCATTATCTGCAACTGCAGTATGCCGCTGGCGTTTTTTTTTTTGGTCTGTTATCCTGTTTAAAAAAATGGTTGAATCTGTGGTTCGTCTGTCTGAATGTCTCTTCGTTGCAAAGTTGCAAGTGATCTAGATGGTCATCTGCAACTTCTGATCGATCAGTATCCATGTGAATATGAATTTGCCATCCTGCAGCCAATTCCACCGGTTCAGTCCAGCCGCCTATATTTGAGCAATACAAATTTTGAACACCAACTTTGGTTTAAGGATGTGTTTGGTTGATCACCAATTTGCCCCAACTTACCATGCCATTGAATGGCATGACCATTCAAAGGTTAACAATTTCTTTGCCAATGAATTGGCTAGCCAATGGCACAAAAATGAACTAGGATGACAAAAGTTGCCAATGGGAGGAGGAAATCTTGCCATTAAGAGCTCATTTGGCTACAAGGAAAACAATTCCCTGGGTAGATAATTCCCCATAGGTTTTTTTTTTGCCATTTCACTTCCCAGTGACAACCATTGCCTCTCCCATCAGGCTCATTTGACAGCTAAGGAACAAATTCCTGGAAAAATTAGCCACATCTCCGCCGCCGTGGAGGCCCCTACCGCCTTGGAGGCTATCGTCACCGTCGTGGAGACCTTCATCACCTTGGAGGCCACCGCCTCCGCCGCCGCATCTTCGCCTTCGACGCCGAGGCGGAGTGCGGGTACCTGTGCTGGCTCGAGAAGGAGAGGTCGCCGGGTGATGCGCCGGCGGCCGAAGAGGGAGAAGACCAAGACGCCGGCAATGGCACGGCGAATGATGGCAACGGGAACCGAAGGAGGAGGCAACGGGGACCGAAGGAGGAGGCGATGCAGAGCGGAGGCAGAGGCGAAGAGGAGGACGACGAGCTAGCGTTGAGGCGGAGGCGACGGGGAAAAATCCACGACCCTGGAGACGGAGGACGATTCCTCGGGGTTTGCAAGGGGAAAGGGAAAATTGGCCCTGGGTTGATGGGCTGCCAAATGCACCCACAAAAAATCCCATCGGAAATTTTCCACGCGGACGCGAACCCGGGGAACCGACGGGGATTCCGGCGGGTGTTCGGGTTTCCAAACGAGCCCTAAATGGTTGCAATCCAAACACAAGGCAAATTTGATCAAAGTTATCAACAATTGGCATGGCAAACATTGGCACACATTGACTATGAACCAAACACATCCTAAGTCATTCAGTGAACTCGGCCAAGAACTTCTTGCTGCTGAAAAGATGCGAGTTTGCATCTGCCGATCTGCGCCATTTGTTTTCGTGAGGCTTTGCTGTTGAACCTTTTGTGGGTAGCAGTGAAAAATGACAAGTTGGGAACCGAACGTGGTCTCTCTTCCCTTCAGTTGGGGGGTCTTTTCTTCAGTAATATCTCTTCAGAAGTTCGGATTGCCTGTCTGCGTATGTGCTGATGTTACTGGGGTGCAACCATGCAAGCACAGTAAACCAATTTATTATCACATTTGTCATCTTATATTCGGGCTTATCAAATTTCCCCTATTCAATGTTTTCATTTCTTTTTTAGCACTGGCATTAGTTTTCCCCTTTGCTCGTTAAATGATCGTTTGCCCTGGTTCAACCGGTAAGAAATAAAACTAGAAGGCTGTAGTGAGATAAAAAAAAAGTTTTTTAAAATTTTTTTAAAATAAGAAGGATCCAAATGTGGAATAAATTCAAAAGGTTTGGAGTAATTGATTTATTTAATATAAGAGGAATTTCATAGTAGGATTCTAAAATAAATAAGTTATTTAAAACCATGACTTTATTTGATTTCTTGATTTTATTTGACACTGCCCACGTGTCTTTGCCATGCAAGCGCCAAGTGACCCGCAGCCAATAAACCATTAAACATTTGCGAGGAGGGAGTTGGAGGGGAGGCCGGTTCAAGGCCAGGCCGGACTTGGAAAAGACCTGCTCAAAGCCTAGGTCGGGCTCGGAAAAGACCTGCTCAAAGGCCGGGTCGGGTTTGGAAAAGCCCGGTCCTGCGGCACCAGGCCCGAGCCAAGCGCCGGGCCTCATTTTTTGTCCCAAGCCTGGCCCGAAAGCTCAGCCCAACCATGTCTTAAATTGCTATTTTGCCGGACCAGATCAGACTTACTATGATCAGGTACTATGATCAGGTCTACAGCGCACATGGCACACCTCCATCTCCATGGCCGGATTTTGAAGCCTGCACGAACCTACCAGCCGTCCAAGGATTTGGGAGGCAGCAGCTTGCTATTAAAAATTTCTGTCCCAACTATGGATGATAGGCCAAGATTTTTGAGGCATCTGGTTCTTGTTAAGTGCAATCATGGTCTTATTATAACACATGTTCTTTTCTTTTCTGTTGATCCGTTTCACAGTTTATAATTATCAGCACAAGATCCATCCATATCTTTGACTGGCTTTGTTTCCCTCTCTCTATGGTGCTTCCGCTTTCGCAATGCTGCAAGATTCGTGGTTTGGATATTTTCAGTACTTCTGAACCTTTGGATGTGCAGTGTGCTATGGGTATAGGAGGGAAAAGAAAGAACAAGAGTGGTGCCAAATTTTTAATTGAAAAAGTTTATATTACACTTTGAACTATGACCCTTCGTCTACATACCTCTCTGAATTTTCAAATCAGGTATTTTAACCCATTAAACCGTGAAACCGGTGCAAATTACACCCCCACGGTGGTTTGGTGAGGTTTTGCAACCATGGCGTGTCTGGTCAACGTATACACAAGCAATTCAACATATATACTTATAATATATTTTGAGGCCCACGTGTCATGCTGTATTTCTGTGCAAGTGCAACTAGCTAGCTCTTCGCGTTTAGTGAAATCATGCCCTAATTAATGTTGACCTTTGGATCTGATTAACGGTGGTAGTTTGCAATACAGGATGTTTCCATTCGTGAACTGAAGGGCGCTTGGCAGTGTGTCTGCCCCGGGGCCGGGAGCACGGGCATGGCGGCGGCGGCCATCGGCGCCGGAGACGACGGCGGTGACGACAGACGATGCGGCGGTGATTCGCGGTGGCGGACATGAGCAAGGGGCTGCACGGGTTCCTGGTGTTTGAGGTGTCGTGGCGGGACGTGCCCGACATCAACTACCTCGACGAGCTCCTCATCGACACCTTGCCGGCGCCGGAGGCGCGGTACATGAAGAAGTGGGAGTTCTACAGCACGGAGCAGGCGGCGACCTGCACGCCGCTCTGGTTCCTCGGCGCATCGGAGGCGAAGTCTCTGAGGGGTAGGGGTACCTACGGAGCCTCCACCGCCAGCTACCGGAGGAGGAGGACGACGACGGTGCGTTGCTGCTCCTGCGGCGGGCGTGCTCTTCGCCGTCCCTTCGGGTGGTCTCCGAGGACGACAACGCGGACGCCGACGACGTGCAGTACTCGTCGACGTCCTTCTCGCCGTGGACGGCGACAGAGGCGGCGGCGGAGCCGTTCTTGTTACCGGCGCAGCACAGCGACACGCCCTGACGAGTCTCGGAGAAAGATGGGAGAGAAAAGAGGAGAGAGATGGAAGAAAATGAGAGGAAAGGCATGACACATGGGCCCACCAATAGAAAATAGATGACCAATTTTTTTATTTTTCAACGTATTAGGCTGGAATGAGGGAGGCGGAGGGGCTGCAATGTAAAAGAAGGCCTTTGAAGTATCGTTTTGCATCCTTTAGGCAGAGTTGGAAGCTGCACGAGGGGAACACTGCTAGCCTACCATTTCATTAAACCGGTAGATTTTTATACACTTTAGTGGAGCGCTACCATCCTACCATTTCATTAAACAGACATTTTTATACACTTTATACTACACCAAGGAAGAAGAAAAAGGGAAGGTGCTAGCTAAGCTAGCTAGGCGCTTAAACATTGTTCGAAACACTCAACACCCAGCCCCAAATTAAGCACTTCTTCCTCCTTTTAATTCTATAGTGCATTTTGCACTCCGTAGATTAGACCTGATCATGGGAAGCCTGGCCCGACCCGACCCAAAATAGCCTGGCCTGGCCCAGCCTGACCAACGCATTGGGCCAAGCTCGGGTCTCAATCCGAAGACTGGCCGCCAGGCCGGGTCAGGCCCGGGCCTGACAAAAACGCAAAATAAGCTATGGCGGGGCTTGGGACTGGAAATGAGGCCCGACACACTGGGCCAAGCTCGGGCTCGATCCTGCGGGACCGGGCTTTTCCAAATTTGGCTCGAAGCCCAGCCCAACCTTTGAACAGGTCTACTCTTGATGTTCCAAACCATATAGTTAATCATTCATGAACATTCTCCACTCTAGCACCAACAAACAATTCACTATCCATGGACAAGATAGTTGCACTAACTTTCCTGGTAGTGATAGGCCTCATGCCAGTGATCTTCTCCACAAGCGACAACCTCGCCACCTCCACTCAACAGCGGTGGTAGTGGTGGCGACAACTTTGTCTTCCATGCATATTGTTGAGCTCATTGCAAGTGATGGCGGGAAGCACCATATGCTCGTGCAGGTGTGCACCGAAGGAGTTCACGTACATCGTCGGTATCATCCATGTTGCTTTGGGAGACATGCGTAGGGTTAAGAGGGCCTCCACATCATCTTTTGTGTCGAGTTGGAAGAGAGAGGAGGTTGAATGCATAGCACTAGCGCTTCATCAAGTGGTAATCAACAAGGAATCTCTCTCTCTCTCCCCCTTTCTCTCTCTCTCTCCCTTTCTCTCTCTCTCTCTAGTCGTCGCGCCCTTGCTATGAAGGCCTACCCTGCCCGCTAGAGGCATCACGCCCTTCCCCTCGAAACCGTCGCGGCCTGCCTCACCGATCGGAGTCATCACACCCTTCCCACCAAAGTTGTCATGTCATGCCCACCATAGCCGCCGCGCCTCGCTAGAGATGTCGCGCCAACTAGAGCTGTCGCGACCCACCGAAAATGCCACCCCTCGTCCACTGGATCCACCGCGTCACCCCACCCGTTGGAGCCGCCACGGCCCGCCGGAGATGTCACGCACACCAGAGTCGCCAAAAATGCCGCGCCCAAGACGAAGCAGTAAAATAATACGTCTTGGGCATTGTGTAGCGCTAGACTGTTAGGGAAGTTGGCGTTTTCACAGTCTTTAGCTGATGTGGATGTGCCATGTACGCATTATAGCCAGCAAGTTGGCTCTACCATTGAAAATGGTCTAAAACATCGGATTCAAATCCTCTAACATTGTGTGGTAATGTCACGGTGCTACAGTGCCATGACATTCTCTTTAAACCACTGGATCAAAAAGGAGAGGCCAAGATTCAACAGGCACTGTGCGAAAGCACTGTAGCATGCGAACACTGTAGCGTTTGTTTTTCTCCTATCCTGCACCACTTCATCTGGTTCATTCGTTGAGCATCTGATGGCTGAGATCATTGGAATGTGATGGTTACTGTAGCACCGTGATAGGGGATCTGGATCCTAAAACATCACTCATGAGTCATCGGACAACAAATTACACAGCCTGTGGCTGCACGTTTGTTCACCTCAAATAAACATTTATAGCCTTAGACCAGAGTCTGTTTTGAGGATGGTCGAGCATGGATATATCTCGAAAAGTCACAAAAAAATTTCCTGGTTAGTCAAATGTACAGCATCAGGCAATTCTCCGAAGAATGGCCTCGACATAGCCAGCGCCATCATCCGAGTCAGGGCCAGTCCAGTAGCCAGAGATAACGATGTGCGCACCTGTAACTGAATCCATATATGTCTCATCAGCATGAACAGTGCGGGCATTTGCAGGTCTGATCAAGGTAGCTGCTTCTGCAGAGGAAGCTGAACTTGTGTACCGAGCAGGACTGATGAACCCGTAGGATTCTGAAGTTGCAATCACATGTTTACTTCACCATATTTAGATAAGAGTTGTGGAATTAAAAGTGGAATCAGGACTCCTCAGTTCATGCCACTGAAGTTGAATTATTGTAAATTGCAATGAAGAAAGTGCTTACCAACCAAACGTAGCTTCTGCCGAAAATTGAGACATAGAATTCGATATGGCTGCTCCTATGAACACAAACGTATCATTAATGTTCAGAATTCAGAGGCAGGGAAGAACAAGACACATGCTTTTGAGGTTAAACATAGTACTACTGTACTACGATTTACTGATCTAGTGATTAGTTGTATTGGATGACACGAAGGTGCTACGATCTTCTTATGCAGAGGAATACGGTGAACACAGGAAGGAGAATGGAATGCAGAAAACACATTTTGGTGGTTCTGAGCTTGAATGGGCAATCTTCCGGTTTCAAGAACGAACGGTATGATTAAATGTTCTCCCAGATATTAACTTTCGTTTTAAATGGTGCGAATCCATGGATTCTTTCCAATTAACCAGACAAAAATTCACCGACAAGCGGCACCAACAACATATCTGATGCCTGAATTATCTTAGATTTATCAGCTAGGTCAATCTGATGTTCTAAACTGCCCATCCAAAACCAGGAATTACACCGTCTGCAGCTCCTACTCTACATCTAGAGATTATCTCAGAAGTTTAACAATCCGATCGAAGGACATAATTCTCCTGCCTCTTGGTTCCAAGAGCAAATTGATACCAGTTCCTTAGCGCCCACAATGTGTTCGACGAATTGCCTGTTCCATGGAACAGGCACGAGGTGTGTGTGGTAGGGGTTAGTACCGTACCTTGGCGGCGGCGCTCCGACGAGGGGAGGGGACGAGGTGTGAACACAAGGCGGCTGCGGCGGCGGCCGCCGGCGGCGCCCCACATGCCATGGACCAGATGTGGGTGGTCTCCTCTGGAAGAGCGGGAAGCGAGAGGTTTGGGGAACTTTTAATAGAACTTTCCGGGAATATTTACTGTTTACCCATAAAAAATCATGCAAACGAAAAAATGCCCAAGGGCTTCGAACAATTGCAAAAATGCCCCTAGACGCCACAGAGGAGGGCGCCATCAGAGGCGAAGGCGCCCCAGCGCAGGGCGCCAAGCCCCTAGGCGCCAGCGCCCGGCGCGCCAAGCCCCTAGGCGCCACCGCCCAGAGCACCTAGGGGTAGGTGGGGCCGGGTGCACGCGGGGTCGGCGCAGCTGGCGAGGACAGGCGGGGCCGGGTGCACGCGGGGCTCGGCGCTGCCGGCGAGGGCGCCAAGGGCTGGGCGCTCTCCGCGAGGGCTCCAAGGGGGGAACCGCCGTATATAAACCCCCCGCGCATCACTCTCACCCCCATCGCTCTCACCCATTATCACCGGCACGGATAGCTTCCTAGTAAACAGAGGAGAGCCGAGCGATTCTCTGACAGTGGAAAGTATATTCAACACTACACAGCTTTTTTCTCCTTCTTCTTGTGCGGGTAAGTTAAAAAATTATTGTAATAGTATTATATAGTAATAATTTTTATGGTAAGTTTAAAACCATGGTAGGATAATCATTCTGTTATTATATTACTAATAGTGTAGTAGTTAAATTAGTACTATACGGTTATTTAACGTCCTGAATTTTAGGAGTAATTAAGTATTATGTATAGACGATAACATTATAGATAATTTAGCAGGATAATAAGTAGCAGTTTATTCGAACATAGAGGTAGTAATAATGAAGTACTTAGTTTTATAGTTAATTTAGCATTATAATAACCAGCACTATATTTTAACACATAGTTATTAGTAATGAAGAACTTAATTTTTTTTTGTTAATTTCAGAAAATGGATACGTTACCGTTTATCATACATTGTGGTCCTGGCAATAGTCTGCTCCATGTCGAGATACTGCACAAACTCGCATAATGGAGGCTAACAATTTTGAAAACATCAGATCAATGTGTTCAAAAATATGTAAACCGAGAACGACGGACAAAATAAACTCACCGGGCGTTTTCCTTTCCGCCGCATCTCTTCAGACGGATCAAACGCAAGGTTTGCCCATGACCAGTACCTACGTCCGAAGGTGTATGACAGTTCGTATGACTTACTCAAACGACACGGATCCCCACACAAACATTTCGCTACATCTACGCCGAACGGGATGTATGTTGGAAGAGACTCGGACGGTGCCTGCGGGAACGCCATACCCTCGAACACTAAGTTTAAAATCAATCACTTTTTTTATTGTCTTCAAATTTCACTGCTCAAATATCTTGCCTGCAAATCGACTATCGAGCCCTTACCTATTTATAGCTGAGTAGTCTCCTTCGTGGCAGGCAGAATATGATGGCAGACAAGATGTGATAGCGCGTGGCAGACAGAATGTGATGGCAGATAAGATGTGATAGCGCTTTGATACGTATCGGGATGTGCAGCGGAAACGAATCCGACGTGAATGCGGACGAAATTAGCGGGCGGGAACGAATCGAAGAACGAATCCGAGGCGGATGCGGAGGAAAACAGCCGGGCGGTGGGGACCCATGGCGCCCTGATGCGGGGCGCCTAGCGTCTTGGCGCCCTGGGTGACAGCGCCTAGGTTGGCGCCCCGGGCGATGGCGCCAAGCTTGGCGCCCTGGGCGGTGGCGCCTAGGGGCTTGGCGCCCCGGGCGGTGGCGCCTAGGGGCTTGGCGCTCTGCGCTGGGGCGCCTTCGCCTCTGATGGCGCCCTACCCCGTGGCGCCTCGGGGCATTTTTGTAATTGGCCGGAAACCTTGGGCATTTTTTCGTTTGCGTCATTTTTTATGGGTAAACAGTACAAATTTTCGAACTTTCCACTTGTGACCCACTTAGGCCGGTGTAATGCCACTGAGGCGGCTGCGCGCCGCCGTCGCCGCCCACCATCCGTTCGGCGGAATCCCCCACCCACGCGCCGCCTCCCTCTGCGAGCGCCATCACCTCTTCCCCATCGCGTTCTCGGCGGCCGTCGCGTCGTGCGACCGGGGTTCCCTCCCGGCGCTCCACGCCCACGCCCTCGCCGCCGGCCTCGACGCCTTCGCCGAGGTATCCAACTCCCTCGCCGCCGGCTACGCCCGGACCGGCTCGTTCCCCGCCGCCGCCAGGGTCTTCGCCACAGCGCGCGCCCGCGATGTCACCTCCTACAACACCATCCTCTCCGCCTTCCCCGACCCCGCAGGCGGCCTCGCATTCGCGTCGTGGATGCTCCGGTCCGGCGCCGCACCGCCGCCCGACGCCGTCACCTTCACCGTGGCGCTCTCGCTCGCCGCCGGCCGGAGGGAGGGCCTCCTCGTGCGGCAGCTGCACGCGCGGGCCTCGCGGGCGGGGCTCGCCGCCGACGTGTTCGTCGGCAACGCGCTCGTCACGGCGTACTCGCGCGGAGGCTCCCTCGACGCTGCCAGGGCGGTGTTCGAGGGGATGCCGGCGAGGGACCTCGTCTCCTGGAACGCGCTCATCTGCGGCCTCGCGCAGGACGGCGGCTGCCCGGAGGAGGTGGTCGACGTGTTCCTCCGGATGCTCCGGGACGGCGGTGCCGCCCGGCCGGACCGGATATCCGTGTGCACCGTCGTCCCGGCCTGCGGTGGCGAGGGGAAGCTCGAGCTTGGCCGGCAAGTCCACGGCCTCGCGGCGAAGTTGGGCGTCGAGGGGCACGTCTCCGTCGGCAACGTGCTCGTCGGAATGTACTACAGGTGCGGCGCCGCCGGCTGCGCCCGGAAGCTCTTCGGGGCGATGAGCGAGCGCGACGTCATCTCATGGACCACCGTCATCTCCATGGACGGCGAGGACGCCACGCTCCTCTTCAACGGCATGAGGCGGGACGGGGTGTCGCCGAACGAGGTCACCTTTGTGGCGTTGATGTCGGCGCTGCCGGTGGACTTCCCGGCGAGGGACGGGAAGATGATCCACGCGGCGTGCCTCAACGCCGGCCTCTCCGGCAGAGCAGCGGCGGTGAACAGCCTCATCACCATGTACGGCAAGGCGCGGCGCATGGGCGATGCGAGGATGGTGTTCGACCTAGCGCATCACCGGGAGATCATAGCTTGGAATGCTCTCATCTCCGGCTACGCGCAGAACGAACAGTGCGTGGAGGCTCTCGAGGTCTTCTCCTCCATGGCCGGGAGCTCGAACTCGAAGGCTACCGAGACGACGTTCGCGAGCGTCCTCAGCGCGGTCACCACGGTGGAGACGGTGTCCATGGCTTACGGCCAGGCGTACCACTGCCAGGCTCTGAAGCTGGGGCTCGCCGGCGGAGAGTTCGTCGCCGGCGCCCTCATCGACATGTATGCGAAGCGGGGCAGCCTGGAGGAGTCCCGGCGGGCGTTTGACGAGGCCGTGCGCCGGAGCCTTGTCGCCTGGACGGCGATAATCTCGGCGAACGCGAAGCACGGGAGCTCGGACGCCGTCGTGGGCCTCTTCGACGACATGGTGCGCTCCGGCGTCGCGCCGGACGGCGTCGTGCTCCTCGCCGTGCTCACGGCCTGCCGGCACAGAGGGATGGTCGAATCCGGCAGGGGTGTCCTCGAGTCGATGGCCGCCGAGCACGGCGTCGAGCCGTGGCCGGAGCACTACGCGTGCGTCGTCGACATGCTCGGCCGGGCGGGGAGGCTGGAGGAGGCCGAGGAGCTGATGCTGCGGATGCCGTCCGGGCCGAGCGTGTCGGCGCTGCAGAGCCTGCTCGGGGCATGCAGGCTGCACGGCGACACGGACGCCGGCGAGAGGATCGCCGGCGCGCTCACGGCGGCGGAGCCGACGGACTCCGGCGCGTACGTGCTGCTGTCCAACCTCTACGCGGAGAAGGGGGACTGGCGAGGCGTGGCGGAGGTGAGGAGGCAGATGCGGCGGAGGGGCGTGAAGAAGGAGGTCGGGTTCAGCTGGGTGGACGCCGGCGCCGGCGACGGCGAGGCCCTGCATCTGCACAAGTTTTCGTCCGACGACACGACGCATCCGCTCAATGAAGAGATCTGCAGAGTGGCCGAGGGGCTAGGCTGGGAGATGAAGCTCCTGGAGAACTCTCTGCTCATGGAAATGGAAAGAAACATCTCAATGTAGGATTGCATGGGTCTCTCACTTCCTTGGATTTTGCCTTCTCTCTAATCCATAAGCATTGGCAGAAACAACATAGGAGCATTACATAGAGATTCATGAAAAAAGCCAGCGATTGCATCACTTTACCCGACTAAAATGTAAGTGCAAGACTCTGCACAACCGGTACAGGATACAGGAGACTCTTTTGCATTCTACGACATATTTCTGGTCTAGATTAGACCTGCCATATCTTAAAACAACTAGCTGTGCAATTGACAAAATTCGCAAGAACAATGACGACTAAATATTTCAATGGCGTCACACACGTGTACCAGCACGTAAGAACAAATATTTCAGCCTTTAGAAGGTATATACATGTACATGTGCTTGGTGCCAGTCGTGGCATTGGTAATCAAGGAAAGGGTTAGCCTGTCGTACATGAAAATATTTGTACAATGTTAATACACAGGTGATGGTCCAAACGGTTTCTTCTTTGAAACCTGAAAAGGAAAAGGTACCGTCGCTGCATCAGTAATAATTCTAGCAGAACAACATTGCTATGATATTCTCTCTTATTTTCATCTCTTATGAAGTCAATCGCAATACACTACACTTGGATCTTTCCAAATACACATACAGAATGGGTTCAAATCTGTTATCAGATAATTACAAGAACAACAACAACACAGATATTTCTTTAAAACAAACGTAGATACTCAAAAACATATAGCCAGGGGTTTAAACTCAGGATATCCTCGAAAATCAAGATTGGAAAACATAATAAGAGATCAGATGCTCTTGTGAGAATATGGATAACTGGCTATGTGCATAACTGCATATGTAGTGTGCTTCTAAAGAAAACAGGTTAGTGTAATCAAGTGGCAAGCATTTCAGAAAGAAGCAGCATGTCTGATACATTTAATAAACTAATATTCGTAAAGGTACCTGCTTGAACTTTATCAAAACATGACGTTATGACAAGACTGAAAAGAACCACTACTTGCTGATTTCTTGGTTAGCACGATTAACTGACATTGTTGTCCTCTCCCCTGCTCAAGAATCAAGATCACAAACATTAGGCGATACCAAGAATGTATTTAACTTAAATGTTTGCTTAAATGAAACATACCATCAAAATTGTGTGGCAACACATCAAGTTGTCCTGCTCAAAGGAAAATATGATACACTTTTGACCAAGTCAGCTCCATGGTAAACAACATAATCTACAGCATGTCCAAGGAAAATAAGAATGTTTGAGGAGGAGCTGCTTTCCAGGTAACATTGGGCTATGGCTATCACATGCAGCTGTGGAGCGGCCTTCAATATCCAAATGATCACATATGTTGAGCCTCAAAGTTCATCTTCAGCTGCCTCCCTTGATCACTGAGTTCAGATCATCCAAGTTGATGCTAGCAACTATGTATAAAAATTGACCGCCAACAAAATAACTAAAACAAAAAAGAGAAGAAAAAGAATCTGAAAATCACTTTCTGTACAAATTACCTAGCACACTCAGAGCAACGCATTTTTCACTGCTGAACCTATCAACTAAATGCTACTGTCATTTTTTTTTACAATAATGCTACCAGCATGTTGGGGACAGTCAGTTGGAACTTTGAATGTTCATTGAACTGAGCTATTTAAGGAATACCATTTTTCTCGGGTCCTGAACATGTCAGCAGCTGATAGACTCTAGTGATAGTCGCACAAGCCTTAGTAGATCCTTCACGCTTCTGAAGTTAAAATCCAGAACTGTTCTTACTGAAGAAAGACCATCTATTCCCTTTTTGTGGGAACCGGCAGCAGAAGCAATTGCCATCTGTGATTTCCGAGTAGCATCGAAGGCACAGTTGACATCATTTGTCTACAAAAACAATAAACAACAACAGGGCATCAGATACAAATCTCATTGATGAATCATAACACACACAGTACAACTGTGTTAATTTGAGGTGTTTGCCATTTAAAAAAAAAGGAAAAAGAGGTGCTTGGTTTAAGAAACTAAGCTTCTTATTTGGTTAGCTTTTCAAATTGGAAAACTAAACCTTCTTTTCTTAGGTTTTATGTTTGGTTCGATGAATGTAGCAAGTTTGGTTCATCACCAGACCAATCCAAAAATGACAATCATATATGAGAAATAAGGCCGTGTTACAAAAAAAACATTGGATGGTCCCCATGCAATTATGGAGCAACCTGTTGCTCATCCTAGAATAAGGCTATCCATCAAAACCAAACAATCCACTAGCACTCTTACCAAGATACAGCTGACATTCACCTTAAAGCAGAGCCAGCTGCTTATGATTGCCAAAATATATCCGAATTGCTAAATTATTAGAGTTTTTTCACAGAGCTCTAGGTTGCAAGACTAAAACCTTAGAAGGCTAGAGCATAAAACATTGGAAGGAAACTGTTTCACAGAATACTTCTAGAAGTTTGTCTGACTAAGAAAGTTACGATTCATAGTTTAAATTTGTAATTTGTTTCATCCATATTGCCACCAACCACAAGTTACCGTCACCACCACTGTCATGCTAAAAAAGCTACCGTCACACAAAAGATCACCATTTCCCTCAATAGAAGAAATCACCATTAGAAATGTCTAATAAATTGTTCCACTTCCCGGTAGGCAAAAAAAATAATAAAAACTCAAGATTATTTTGTTGCTTGACTGTTAATTTCAGTTTACTAAGAAACCAACATAGCATATAATTGGTTGAACTAATATCAACCAAAAAAAGTAACAAATCATAATTAGCTGGAATACAAGATGACAATTCATTTCCAACCAATGAACATGGTTGATTAGTTGTACCATGCAGTAGGAGTCCAGTAATGATACACTATATACGTACCACTGTAGCTAGCGCTA
>SPJY01037268.1:145682-161594 GCA_005191435.1 Raddia distichophylla | reverse complement strand
GCCGCCGCCCCACGCCGGCCCAGGCCGCGCCGCCGCCGGATCCGGCCACAACGCCGCCGGATCTAGCCTCGCCGTCGCCCACAAGGCCGGGTGCCTTCCCGCAAGAGCACCGGCCGACGAGAGAGGGAGAGGGAAGGAGAGGAAGGAGGAGGGAAGAAGAAGGGAAGGAGAGAAGGGCGGCCGCCGCCGCCGTCGGCCGGCGGCGGCGGCGGCAGTGGCGGCGCTAGGGTTTTGGAGGGTTGAGCTAGGGGTTGGGTCGCCCCCGAGTCGCCCGGGAAGAGCGACGCGAGGGCCTCTGATTCAGGCTCTTCCAATCGTATTAGCTCACCTGTGTGAGCCACATCGGAAGCCTCCTTGGACTCCAAAAAGAAAACCCCCGTCGCGGTGCGCACACTAAGATTCATGATGCTTCTTCTTTTTCTATCTGTCCAAGCATTTGTCATGATAATGCAGCCTGCCTTGGCACTACCGAAGAAACCCCTAGCACTACCGGTTCCAAATCTTATTAGTGTCGGTTTTCAGTACCGGTACTAGGGTACGTGTGCACACAAAGATGCATGATGCTTCTCCTTTTTCTATCAGTCCAAGCATCTGTCATGATAGTGCAACCTGTCTTGGCACTACCGGAGAAACCCCCTAACATTACTGGTTTCAAAGTCTTATTAGTGCCGGTTTTCAGTACCGGTACTAGGGTATGCACACAAAGATTCATGATGCTTCATAGTGCAGCTTGTCTTGGCACTACTGGAGAAACCCCTAGCACTACCGGTTCCAAATTAAGTCACCTGTTTTCAGTATCGGTACTAGCATACCGGGACTGCTGCTCAAACGCATCAGTATCAGCTCGTTCAAACCCCCTAGAATTACATGTTCCAAAGTCTTATTAGCGCCGGTTTTCAGTATCGGTACTAGGGTATGCACACAAAGATTCATGATGCTTCTCCTTTTCTATCTGTCCAAGCATCTGTCATGATAGTGCAGCCTGTCTTGGCACTACTAGAGAAACCCCTAGCACTACCGGTTTCAAAGTCGCCGGTTTTCAGTATCGGTACTAGCATATACCGGGACTGCTGCTCAAACATCAGTATCGGCTCGTTGACCTGGTACTAGAGATGGTGGAAAGGTTAAAAATATATGGAGTATTTATTGAGCCATGCGGTAGTCGAACCCGAGACCTCTTGCTTCCCACCCCATGCTTCTAGCCAACCCACCCACCATCTCATACTGATATAGACAGGATATGCATTCCTTTTGACCTTTTGAGAAACGAGGCTTTAGTACAGGTTGGTAACACGAACCGATACTAAAGGTCACTCACTAGTACCAGTTCGTGGTACTAAAGGGCCCCTGGGCCACCTGTCCCACCCGACGTGGGCTCGAGGAGATTTAGTACCGGTTCATTTAACGAACCGGTTGATGTCTTCAACCGGTACAGAAAGGCTTGTACGGCCCTGGAGCGTCCAACCGGTACTGATATGGGTTGGCAATTTCCAGGCGAAAACCGGTACCGTAGCACCCGTATCGTTGGCCGTTTCTCCAGTAGTGTGGCCTCTCTTCTTCATGATCTTTCAGCAAAACTTTAGTCCTTTAAATCTCCTCATGCAACAACTTCTCGCGCAGCTCATACATAGAAGGTTTAATGAAACCAGGGCCAAACTGCCCTATTGCTCGACACATTTGGGTAAAGGCATCATTGTTAATAATGGCATTGAAAGCCACACCTACAACAACACATTCAAGAGAAGGGCAGAAGGCATCATTATTAATGCAAAGTTACAATGAAGGAAATAATATTATTAACTAGAAGAAATTTTTTGCTTGCAACTGAACTAATCACCTGATTTGTAAATCCATCTTGCAACATATTTCCTCACTTCATGGGCCTATATGAGAGCGACATGGAGCAGCACATCTCCAACCTAAGGGCCAATGGCCAGGCGACAGCGCCGTGCCGCGCCAGTCTTGCCTGTATTGATATATAGCTGAGCTGACTAGCTATGCTACACGATACATGGGCCTGTGCGAGAGCGATATGGAGCAGCACATCTCTAATCTAAGGGCCAATGGCCAGGTGACAGCGTTGCGCCGCGCCAGTCTTGTCTGTATTGATATATAGCTGAGCTAACTACCGATGCTACGCTATACATGGGCCTGTGCGAGAGCGATATGGAGCAGCACATCTCCAATCTAAGGGCCAATGGTCAGGCGACAGCGCCGCGCCAGTCTTGCCTATATTGATATATAACTGAGCTGACTAGCTATGCTACACGATACATGGATCTGTGCGAGAGCGATATGGAGCAGCACATCTCCAACCAAAGGGCCAATAGCTAGACGACAGAGGCGCGCCGCGCCAGTCTTCTCTGTATTGATACGTAGCTGAGCTAACTAGCTATGCTACGCGATACATGGGCCTGTGCAAGAGTGATATGGAGCAGCACATCTTCAGCCTAAGGGCCAATGGCCAGGCGACAGCGCCGCGCCGCACCAGTCTTGCCTGTATTGATATATAGCTGAACTGACTAGCTATGCTACCCTATACATGGGCTTGTACGAGAGCGACATGGAGCAGCACATCTCCAACCTAAGGGCCAATGGCCAGGCGACAGCGCCGCGCCGCGCCAGTCTTGTCTGTATTGATATATAGCTGAGCTGACTACCGATACTACGCTATACATGGGCCTATGCGAGAGCGATATGGAGCAGCACATCTCCGACCTAAGGGCCAATGGCCAGGCGACAGCGCCGCGCCGCTCCAGTCTTGCCTGTATTGATATATAGCTGAGCTGACTAGCTATGCTACACGATACATGGGCCTGTGCGAGAGCGATATGGTGCAGCACATCTCCAATCTAAGGGCCAATGGCTAGGCAACAGCGCCGCGCCGCGCCAGTCTTGTCTGTATTGATATATAGCTGAGCTGACTACCGATGGTACGCTATACATGGTCCTGTGCGAGAACGATATGGAGCAGCACATCTCCAACCTAAGGGCCAATGGCCTGGCGACAGCGCCGCGCCGCACCAGTCTTGCCTGTATTGATATATAGCTGAGCTGACTAGCTATACTACGCGATACATGGGTCTGTGCGATAGCGATATGGAGCAGCACATCTCCAACCTAATGGCCAATGGCCAGGCGACGGCGCCGCGCTGCGCCAGTCTTGCCTATATTGATATATAGCTGAGCTGACTAACTATGCTATGCGATACATGGGCCTGTGCGAGAGCGATATGGAGCAGCACATCTCCAACCTAAGGGCCAATAGCGAGGCGACAGCACCGCGCCGCGACGCGCCAGTCTTGCCTGTATTGATATATAGCTGAGCTGACTAGGCGACTAGCTATGCTATGCGATAAATGGGCCTGTGCGAGAGCGATATGGAGCAGCACATCTCCAACCTAAGGGCCAACTACCAGGCGACAGCGCCGTGCCGCGCCAGTCTTGTCTATATTAATATATAGTTGAGCTGACTAGCTATGCTACGCTATACATGGGCCTGTGGGAGAGCGATATGGAGCAGCACATCTCCAACCTAGGGGCCAATGGCCAGGCGACAGCTCCGCGCCGCTCCAGTCTTGTCTGTATTGATATATAGCTGAGTTAACTAGCGATGCTACACTATACATAGGCCTGTGCGAGAGCGATATGGAGCAGCACATCTTCAACCTAAGGGCCAATGGCCAGACGACAGCGTTGCGCCGTGCCAGTATTGCCCGTATTGATATATAGCTGAGCTAACTAGCTATGCTACGCGATACATGGGTCTGTGCGACAGCGATATGGAGCAGCACATCTCCAGCCTAAGGGCCAATGGCTAGGCGACAGCGCCGCGCCACGCCGCGCCAGTCTTGCCTGTATTGATATATAGAGCTGACTAGCTATGCTACGCTATACATGGGCCTGTGTAAAAGCGATAAGGAGCAGCACATCTCCATCCTAAGGGCCAATGGCCAGGCGACAGCACTACGCCGCGCCAGTCTTGCCTGTATTGATATATAGCTGAGCTGACTAGCTATGCTACGTGATACATGGGCCTCTGCGAGAGCGATATGGAGCTGCACATCTCCAGCCTAAGGGCCAATGGCCAGGCGACAGCGCCGCGCCACGCCAGTCTTGCCTGTATTGATTTATAGCTGAGCTGACTAGTTATGCTACGCGATACATGGGCCTGTGCGAGTGCGATATGGAGCAGCACATCTCCAACCTAAGAACCAATGGCCTGACAACAGCGCCGCGCCAGTATGTTCTGTATTGATATATAGCTGGGCTGACTAGCTATGCTACGCTATACATGGGCCTGTGCGAGAGCGATATGGAGCAGCACATCTCCAACATAAGGGCCAAATGGCGAGGCGACAGCGCCGCGCCCCGCCAGTCTTGCCTGTATTGATATATAGCTGAGCTGACTAGTTATGTTACGCGATACATGGGCATGTGCAAGTGCGATATGGAGCAGCACATCTCCAACCTAAGATCCAATGGCCAGGCGACAGCGCCGCGCCGCGCCAGTCTTGCTTGTATTGATATACTGCTAAGCTGACTACTATGCTACGCGATACATGGGCCTGTGCGAGAGCGATATGGAGCAGCACATCTTCAACCTAAGGTCCAATGGCTAGGCGACAGTGCCGCGCCGCGCCAGTCTTGCCTGTATTGATACGTAGCTGAGCTGACTAGCTATGCTACGCGATACATGGGCCTGTGGGAGAGCGATATGGAGCAGCACATCTCCAGCCTAAGGGCCAATGGCCAGGCGACAGCGTCGCGCCGCGCCAGTCTTGCCTGTATTGATATATAGCTGCGCAGACTAGCTATGCTACGCTTTACATGGGCCTGTGCGAGAGCGATATGGAGGAGCATATTTCCAACCTAAGGGCCAGTTGCCAGGCGACATCGCCGTGCAGCGCTAGTCTTGCCTGTATTGATATATAGCTGAGCTGACTAGCTATGCTACGATATACATGGGCCTGTGCAAGAGCGATATGGAGCAGCGCATCTCCAACCTAAGGGCCAGTGGCCAGGAGACAGCGCCACGCCGCGCCAGTCTTGCCTGTATTGATATATAGCTGAGTTGACTAGCTATGCTACGCTATTCATGGGCCTGTGCCAGAGCGATATGGAGCAGCACTTGTCCAACATAAGGGCCAATGGCCAGGCGACAGCGTCGCGACGCGCCAGTCTTGCCTGTGTTGATATATAGGTGAGCTGACTAGCTATGCTACGCTATACGTGGGCCTGTGCGAGAGCGATATGGAGCAGAACATCTCCAACCTAAGGGCAAATGGCCAGTCAACAGCGCCGCTCCGCGCCAGTCTTGCATGTATTGATATATAGCTGAGCTGACTAGCTATGCAACACGATACATGGGCTTGTGCGAGAGCGATATGGAGCAGCACATCTCCAACCTAAGGGCCAATGGCCAGGCGACAGCGCCGCGCCGCGCCAGTCTTGCCTGTATTGATATATAGCTGAGCTGACTAGCTATGCCACGCGATACATGGGCCTGTGCGAGAGCGATATGGAGCAGCGCATCTCCAACCTGAGGGCCAATAGCCAGGCGACAGCGCCGCGCCGCGCCAGTATTGAATGTGTTGATATATAGGTGAGCTGACTAGCTATGCTACGCGATATATGGGCCTGTACAAGAGCAATATGGAGCAGCACATCTCCAACCTAAGGGCCAATGGGCCCGGCGACAGCGCCACGTCGCGTCAGTCTTGCCTTTATTGATATTGAGCGGACTAGCTATGCTACGCGATACATGGGCTTGTGCGAGAGCTATATGGAGCAGCACATCTCCAACCTAAGGGCCAATGGTTAGGCGACAGCGCCGCGTCGTGCCAGTCTTGCATGTATTGATGTATAGCTGAGCTGACTAGCTATGCTACGCGATACATGGGCCTGTGCGTAAGTAATATTTTTCCATCCTCTATGTACAACATGAACAAAGAAAGGAACAAGGAAACTAACCAAGAACAGATCAACATGTCGGAGCTCGGATTGTTGGGCTCCTCGTCTTTGTTGTTCGAGCTTGATCCGCTGCCGCAGCGGTCTATCCGAGCTCGATCCGACGCCGCCGGCCGCCATTTGAGCTCGCCCTACCGGCCGCAGTCCGTACAGGCTCGATCTGACACTGCCGGAGGTCGTGTGATCTCGCCCCGCCGCCGCGGTCCGTACGAGCTCGTTCCGACGCCACCGGCCGCCGTGTGAGCTCGCCCCGCCGCCGCTAGCCTCTGTTGCCACTACCGCCGCCGCGGCTGGGCCTTCCGTCGGGTACCATTGCCAGGGATCGTCGGATTTGAGTGGGGGATTGATCGGATTGGGGAAAGATTGAGAGATGTGTTTGAGGTTATCGTAAGTGTCGGGAATCTGAGATGGATCTCACCTCACGGACGGGCTCACGGACGGGCTAAAGTAACGGAGGGAGTTGGTTTGCTAGGCAAAAAAAGAAGAAGAAACCAGTGAAACAGCGCCACGTATTGGGAACAGAGACGGGAGCAGGAAAAGGGAGCAGGGAAGCTCCATTCATGGTATGCAAGCGCTCAAGTGCTTTCCATGTATACAATATTCAGGTTAGGAAGTGCATTTATGTCAATATTCAGGTTAGGAAGTGCATTTGTGTGCTCGTTTTGAATTTTGTTTTTCTTTTTCTCGCATGTGGACACTCACATACAACCTGGAATTTACAATTGCAAAATTTGTGGTCAGTTTGGCTGTTAGTATGTCCTTTCTCATTTTCTTCCAATTTAGTATGTAACTCATGTAAGCTCTTTACTTGCTATTGTAATTCCTTTAATTGTTTGATCCCTTGTTTTGACGAATGACAATATTCATGTGCTGAAGTTCCATGGTTGCAACGATGCTTGACCTACTCCAGCTTATGGCTTGCTAGTTGCTTGCACGCATAAGCTAACGCTGAGCTATATTTTAAAATTATGTGCCGAAGATGGTTAGTGCTAACATGTTTAGACATTTTACATGAGCTACCATATCTCGTTATATTCAATAATTTTTCGATGTTGAAACTGCCTTTTGGTCTATTTTGTAGGGCTATTAGTGATGCTGATGGGATTATGGAGGAATGTACTTATAGGTATTGTCTGTAGCACATCAAATGTTATTTGGTTAATTTGCCCCACATATTTTATTCATTGTCTAACTTAGCTTTTTCATATAATTATCTAATGACAGATGGCCTGTCTGTGATCCATATTGGTATTATTATCCAGAACTTCACAGACGCTACAAGGTTGGGTTGAAAGACCAATGAAAGGAAGGGTGTAATCTAGTGCACAACAAACTATAAACTATTGGGCAGTACTTTATGGCGATTATAAGCTTTGCTTTTGGCTTTAACTTATGATTTCTGTATCTGTGATATAAATTCTGAGACATTAGTGTGCCAATTATGCTTGTGCTTTTACAAATGAACTATATAAACTCTCCCTGTGGGCACTGCTTAACATGCCCTAGGGTAGGGTGGGAAGCGCGATGTTGGTGATTCGTGAGTGGCCCACCCAGAGATGAGCTTTGCGCCGATTCCGTACCGGCCCACCACACGTACAAAGGGATAAAAAAAGGCCGCCCCTTGTGACATCCTAATAAAATTATTAGGTGTCCCAATATTTTTCCAAGAAAAAACCTAGGTAATTCTTTACACTTTTACAGCTAGCATCAGTCTAATTTCGAGTTAAGTGCTAATGGGCTATTAGTGCATATGATTAAGGGCCCATAGGAGAGGTTTAAGCACTTTAAGCTCAAAAGGAGAAGCCCAATTGACCCCAACCTGCGCCCAGCACCCTTTAAGACCCTAACCTATAGTACCTCGCCGACCACTCCACTCCCCACCGCCACACCTAAACCCTACGGCTCAAGACACTATCTCCCGAGGCGTTTTCGAGGTAAATCTCCCTTTCCTGTAGGTAATTCGTCTTGTAGATGGAACCAGTAGATAGATCTAGTCGTGGCGAGTAAAATGCATATGCGGATCGCCCGAATCCGTGCTATATTCCGCCCGCTAGAGCCAACCCCCGCACGCCACGTTGCCCGCGCTGTCGTCCCACGCCGTCGCCATCGCGCCGCGCGCGCGCGCGAAACACACGCACCGCACCACTCGCCGGCCGACGCGCGTCCCGGCGGGGCCCGCAAACCGCGTCCGCACAGGACCGCGCCGGCGACGCCGTGAACCACGCCCGACACGCGTCTCCATGGACCCCACCGCAGCAGCCGTTTCCGACCCCGCCGCCGCCGTGCGCCAATCGCGTCGTGACACGCATCGCGTGGGCCCGCCACTGTCGGCGCCCCGTACCATTCCGTTGCCGCCGCCCAATCCCGTGACGACACGTGTCCCGTGGGACCCGCCGTTGATGACGGAGCCGTTTCCTTCACCCAAGTCAGATCTAGCCCTTCTCGCTGACGAGTGGACCCGGTCAAACCGTGGACCCCGCCTGTTAGACGCAGCAGATCCGCCCGCCGCCTCGCACACGACGCGTGGCGCCATGTGCCACGCGCACACGCGTAAATCACGCCACGGACACTGACCGGCGGGCCCGACCATGCCGCGTCAGCCCGAGTGCCACGGGGCATGACACGTGTCTTGCCACGTCACCCCTAGACCAGCACAACACTGCCACGTGGCCGGCCACGTCATCAGCCACGTGTCGCGCCACGTCAGTGCCGCACAGTCCCTGACTGCCGCGTGGCATGCCACCTCTCTGCCACGTCACTGCACCGCCCGTCGCCTCTGTCTAGTGGGTCCCGCTCGTCAGTCGCTGTAAGTCGCTGTTCAGTGGGCCCCGCTTGTCAGCCGCACGCCGCCGCGCCGGACTGGGCCTTGCTGGGCCGAGCGCGCGCGGGAGAATCGGGCCGATTCCGTCGGTTCGGCCTGTTTAGGGTTTATTTAGGTTTTCTATTTTCCTAGATTTTCCAATTTAGCCCGAAACTTCCCCGAATTGTTTAGGGAGCTCCGTAACTCCAAATTGGTTGATTTCAGAGCCTAAAAATCGCATTTTAATCCTAGAATTTTTCTGTATATTTAATAATTATTTTCCCTGTATTGATCTTGCTGTTATGTTATTTGTTGTTTGTATGTATAGACGGTGGGTGCGATTGTTACGTGGATTGTTGTCCGGAACCGCAGTGGGAATCTCAAAGCGCTGAGTATTTCGAAGGCAAGCTTAACTACATATTCCATCCTAGTTTTACAATATAATTTATTTACTGTTGCTTATCTTCCTGAATTATTTGCATGCATGTAATTAGGCGTGAGTACCTATACGTGTTAATCATCTATTAATATGCTTAGCCACCTTTGTGAACCAGTTGTATGTTCCTAGCCTATCCTTGACTAGATGTGTAGGATCGCATTTGGGATTCACTATAAAAATGAGTTGGTGAGGCGTATGCTTCATGTTGGTTTTTGTGGTAAAATCTAAACAACTAAAAGCTGTAGTTGATTTAGGGGAGACCCGGCAGTGTTGTTTCCGGGATTGTGGTGGGGATAAGGTGGTCTCCTCTAATAAGGACCCAAGCTTGTGTATTACTGGACCAAACCTTACCGTACAGCCACTTGTGCCTTCGGCCCTGGCTTAGTACACTATGAAACCCACTAACCACTGGCTCGTAGGCTGTCCGGTTACGTTTTGTCACTGCTGCCCTAGGAGGAGGCTTGCAATCTCCTCTGAGGGGCAGGTGCGTTTCTGAGACCGATTGGCTTAAATGGGGAACGCCCCGGGCCGGTACCGATAAGTTGAAGGGCCCCCTCTGCGGCGTGTACCGGACGGGCCGGGGAATCCTAAAGAAAGGGTTGGTGAAGTGGTGGGCGTAATAGGCTGGAACAGTCTTGTACCGTTTCTTCTAGTGGATGAGACGGGGCTTGTAGGGAAACTTGTACACACTCTGCAGAGTTAAAACTATCATGGTAGCCGTGTCCACGGTCATGGACGGTTTGGCAGGTTTGCGCTCGTAGATGCACCTCTTTTCATAATAAATTTGACTAGAATAGGCTGGGATTGGCCTGGTGCGAGATGCACCTTTTGTTGAACTTGAGAATGGAGATTTTATGATCATGCATTCACCATAATAAAACTTGACTAGATCAACTAAAATATGACTAGAAGTAGGATTTGCGTAAAATAACCTTAACCCCACCTTTGACCCTGCATTCATGTTTAAGGACTGCTTGCTGGGTAGCCGCGTACTCATTATATTGCTCGTGGACATATTTTTATTCAGATTACGATCAGGACCAGGAAGGCCCTGTCGAGGGAGCGCAAGACTAGCTAAGGTGTTCGGGTCGACACCTTGGAATTTATCATAGTGATTTAATTGTATTACTTTGATGTTTCTGCTTAATGTTTAATCCTATATTGGACTATCAACTGGTATGCCAGTTGCTTTTGTAATAAAATACTATGGTTTACTCTTATTTCACTTTAATTAAATATACTGTGATGATTCCACCGTGTTGTCCATCACGAGATACTAAACTGGGATTAGTATCGACTCGTGATGCTGGATTCCCATTATAAGTACTGGGAGTTGGTATCAGAGCGGTGTTGCCCTTAGGACGTCTTAGCTAGTGAACCCTAGAATCCTTGAGCCATTTCAAAATTAGCGTAAAAACCTTCTTTATCTATTTAATGCTTTGATTCTCTTACCATTGTTCTAATCGCCGTTCTTCTTCCTTGTTCTAGATGGCCTCAGTGAAGAACACTACGACTACCGATGAGTTTGGACCGACCACTCTGCTCAACGAGCTGTTGGGATATCTGGAGTACCCCACACCTGTACCCACCTACAGATGTGAGTTCGAGATTCAGAGGCAGTGCCCCCATTGGCAGACTAAGTTGGTCATCCAGCCCAAGTGCCCCGCGCAGGAGGGGGAAACGTTGGAGTTCATCAGCTTCAACGAGGATGATGCTATTGGATGGCAGGAGGCCGCTAGGCTCGCTATTCTGCATATCGCGGAGACCAACCGGGCTCGGTTGGAGGACTCACGGTTTTGCTATCTCCCGACTCGGCATGTCAACGCCCCATCCGATGAGCCGAGTGAGGTGGTTTCGCAGGGTGAGGTGCCGCCAGTGTTAGCCACGTCATTGCATTACTTGAGTGTGCTTGACCGCCTCTACATAAGCAAGGCTGAAGAGGCTGACAACTACAAGGGTACGGTGGGAGACCTGCGAGAGGAGGAGAAGAATAGGACGGAAGAGGTGAGACACCGGGATATCCTTCTCCGCAAGAAGGAGTGGCGGATTCGCCACCGAGAGTCGGAGTTGGAATTAACTGCCCTGGAGATGGGAGAGAAGGAGGAAGCCTTGGATCGTGAGAGGGAAAGAGCGACCAACTTTAGGAAAATGCTTGAGAACAAGGTCAAACAATATCGCGACAAGGACAAGCAACTGGAGGAGGAGTACGCCACCATTCTCAACTGGCGCGACGAGAATGACACAGATGAGAGTGAGCTCCGCCAGAATAAGTCCAAGTTTGCGAACGACATGAAGAAAATTAAGGAGGAGAATGATCGACGCACTACCGAGATCAATGGTAGCATACTCGAGTACAACGAAGCAAATAAGATACTGCAAACTGACAAGGCCAGCTTGCTTTAGCAGAAGCAAGAGTTCAAGGAGGAGAAGCGTCATTTCGATGACGCCAAGCGTCGGTTTGAGGAGGAGAAGGCTAGGTGGGAAGAAGAAGTCAAGGCAGCGGAGCAACAGATGGGCCCTCGTACTCGCCGCAAGACTAAAGCCTAGTTTATCATTGTCGTTGTTTTATCTCTTGCCTTCGGTTGAAACAATGTTATTTTGTTATTTACCGTCCGTTGTCGTACTTTGAAAACACTAGTTGAGGTTGACCACATTGTTATTTGGATTTCTTATTATAATGTGGCTGCCTGTTATCTATCCTATATATTATATAGTCTTGTTATTCAAATTGTGGTGATTGTGAATGTGTATCCTATTATATCAACGTCATCCCCGCGAGGAAATTCAAGAGTGCATCAAGACGATGGGACGACCCGAAGACGCCGTCAACTCTCAAATTTTCAAATTCTCAAATATTACAAAAATAAAATTCATTGTTTAAAAATCCAATTTCTTTCGAAAATCATATAAACTGACATACTCGTTTATTACTTCCTATGTATGAAGGCCTAACTAGTTGGTAATAACAACACTATCATAAAAATAAAATAATTTACCAAGTGTTGCTTTAAAACCATGAATGAGTTGGTTTTTATTGAATAATCCCCCGCTACACTTGTGTATGTAAGGGATGTGGAATGTTGGAGTTATTCATTTGGATCTTTCTAATGGGTGTAAAAATGGCATTTCAAAATATTTCAAATCTATTAAAGTCGCAAACTCCCCAATAGCTAATCTTACCTTAAATCCGCAGATGCCGCCGAAGAGGATTGCCCGCGATGCCGCCCTTCGCAATGTGTATGCCCCTGCACCGCGCAATGACAACGCCGACGGCAGCGAGAGTGCCATAGTCAACGCCAATGTTGTAGAAGAGGAAGAAGAGCTGCCCCAGCCCCCACCTGTCATTGATGTCAGTGCCATAGCCGCCCAGGCCGCTGCTCTAGCTGTGTAGCCCAAGTTTTAGCGCAACAGCAGCAAGCTCAGCAGCAGGCACCACCACCACCGCCGCCGCCACCCGCTCAGCAAGTTGCTCCACCACAGCATGTTCCACCGCCACTTGCTCCACCAGTCGCTCCACTGCAAGCGAACCCACAGCAAGCCCCACCGCTCGCTCAGCAGCCAGAGGGTGTAGTCATGCACGCCCTCAATCTGATAGTTGACCGCTTGACTAACCTGCAGCAGCAGCAAGCCGCACCACCCCCAGCATTTGCCCAAGCTCATGCCTATCAGCAGCAGCCACAAGCTAAGTTCAAGGACTTCATGAGCACCCAACCCAATGCCTTAAATGGAGTCCGTAACCCAGTGGATGCTGAAGATTGGTTGAGGGATGTGAAGGACAAAATGGATATGGTCAACGTTACGGGGGAGGACCAAGTGAAGTATGCAGCTCACATGCTTAAGAACAATGCTGCTCACTAGTGGGAAACGTATCGCTCCACCCATCCCAACCATGGCGCTCTAACATGGGATGATTTCAAGGAGGTATTCAAGGGGGTGTACATACCCCAGAGTATGCAAGATGAGAAGAGGCATGAGTTCAAAAGCTTACGTCAAGGTAATATGACTGTGGCCAAGTACATTGACAAGTTTGTTGAGCTGTCTCGCTATGCAAGCGAGGTGATACCCACTGAGAAGGCCAAGGTATGGAGATTTACTGAGGGTATGGACCCTGGTATCCATGAACAAGTGCTGCCACTCAAGTGCACCACGTTTGAAGATGTGACCGAGCGGGCTATCATTTATGAGGAAGCCCATCGCAGAAGTGTTGAGCATCAGAAGAGGAAGTCTGAGTTCCAACCTCAGCGGGGAAGTCAAATTCGTCCCCGATTCCATCAGGGTCACCACCATCATCATCATCAGCACCAGCACCATCAGGGTCATCATCACCATCAGCATCGTCCTGGAGGACAGAGGTTCAATTTTGCACCCCGCCCCCAAGCATCGGGTCAAGGGACATTCGTACCACGACTACCGGCACCTGGTCAGGGGTCATCCAATCAGCAGCCGGCCAGGCAGGGACCTCAGTCTGGAAGTAACCAGCAGGGTCAGAACAAGAATGCAGGGCAGAACACCACTGGACTCGCCTGTTTCAAGTGCAAGCAGGTGGGACATTTTGCGCATTCTTGCCCGATGAAGACTGGGAATCAGACCCAACAGATGCCAGGAGGACAGAACCGCAATACGCCCAACACCGGGCCTATGCAAAGGATGGGAGCCGGACGAGTCAATCATGTCACGGCTGAGGAAGCAGAGGATGCACCCGACGTTGTACTAGGTATGTTTCTGGCAAATTCCGTACCTGCAACAGTTTTATTTGATTCAGGAGCATCTCATTCATTTATTGCTAAAGAGTTAATGGATAAGAATCAGTGGAGGTTAGTGCCACTAAAGCGACCTTTAAAGGTTCAATCCCCAGGGGGATCTATGAACGCTACTATGGGATGTCCTGAAGTTGAGATCGAAATTCATGAATCCAAGTTCAAATCCAACCTTATCATGTTGGATACTAATGGGATTCAGATTATACTAGGCATGGATTGGTTGAAGAAGTATGGAGGACAGATCGATTGTGCCCGTAGAGCAGTTACCCTAACCAACACTGATGGGACACGAGTCACGTATCAGTCAACTAAAAGGATACAAGATGGAGTCATCAACCATATAAAGGTGACAAGACCCAAAGGAGAGAAGCCCAAATTGGAGGAAGTTCCTATAGTGAATGAGTATCCAGATTTGTTTCCGGCAGATTTATCTGGACTACCACCTGAACGGGATGTAGAGTTCTCTATTGATGTATACCCAGGGACAAGTCTGATATCTCAACGGCCGTATCGCATGAATGCTACCCAATTAGCCGAGGTGAAGAAGCAGATTCAAGAGCTAAAGGACAAGGGTTTTATCCGACCAAGCACATCACCATGGGGAGCACCAGTTATCTTTGTGAAGAAGAAGGATGGTGATCTTAGAATGTGTGTGGACTATCGATCACTCAATGAGGTTACTATCAAGAATAAGTAACCATTGCGGAGGATCGATGACTTGTTCGATCAACTGAAGGGAGCATGTGTCTTTTCAAAGATCGATTTGCGATCTGGTTATCATCAGTTCCGTATCAAGAAGGAGGATATACCAAAGACGGCCTTTACCACCCGTTATGGATTATATGAGTATTTGGTCATGTCTTTTGGATTAACAAATGCCCCAGCGCATTTCATGCAAATGATGAATAAGGTATTCATGGAGTATCTGGACAAGTTCGTGGTAGTTTTCATTGATGACATATTGATTTATTCGAAAAATGAAGAGGAGCACGTTGAACATCTGAGAATTGTGCTCGAATTATTAAGGCAACATCAGCTATATGCCAAGTTTAGTAAATGTGACTTTTGGATTAAGGAAGTGGCATTTTTAGGCCATATTATTTCAGAAGGAGGAGTGTCAGTTGATCCCTCTAAGGTGCAGGAAGTACTCGACTGGAAGAAACCGAAAACTGTGACCAAAGTCCGAGGTTTCCTTGGTATGGCAGGTTATTATCAGAGGTTCATTGAAGATTTCTCTAGAATAGCCAAGCCTCTAACGGAGTTGCTCAAGAAGGATGTTAAGTTCAGATGGACACCAGCGTGTCAAGAGAGTTTTGAGATTCTAAAGAAGTTAACCACCGCACCGGTTCTAGTATTACCGGATATACACCAAAGTTTTGAAGTGTTCCACGACGCTTCAAAACTAGGCATTGGTTCTGTGTTGATGCAGGAAGGAAAGGTAGTGGCCTATGCTTCACGTGAACTCAAGCCTCACGAAATCAATTACCCTACTCATGATCTTGAGTTAGCCGCGGTAATGCACGCTCTAAAGATCTGGAGGCATTATCTTGTGGGTAATCGAACAGAAGTGTACACAGACCACAAGAGCCTGAAATATATTTTCACTCAACCAGATCTGAACATGAGAAAAAGAAGATGGTTAGAGCAGATGGCAGATTATGATATTGGTGTCGGTGTAATAAATACCAGGGTATAAAGAGCCTTGGGAAAACCTCGAGGGCCCCACACGTCAGGCGGGCGACCAGGCCCCAGCGTGTGGGCGAGCCCCTCAGAAGCAGGGCGAGGGCCCCACACGTCAGGCGGGCGACCAGGCCCCAGCGTGTGGGCGAGCCCCTCAGAAGGCCAGGCGAGGGCCCCACACGTCAGGCGGGCGACCAGGCCCCAGCGTGTGGGCGAGCCCCTCAGAAGGCCAGGCGAGGGCCCCACACGTCAGGCGGGCGACC
>SPJY01037268.1:95963-144032 GCA_005191435.1 Raddia distichophylla | reverse complement strand
ACACGCGTAGCGGGGAATCGCTGCCATCCGGGATGGTTCCAACACAACGCGTGGCCATCGCGCGGAGCACGGGACGTGGATCGCCAGTTGGGTGCGCTCTGCGGAGGCCCTCTGGGACCAGTCTCGATAGGGATTGGCATGGGTCTTCACTGATAGTAAAATGGCCACACATCCCAGGGTGACGGTCGGCTAGTGAGGGCCGGCAACCCTACTAGGCCGGGGTGATCATGCCATGGCATGTGTGGTCCGCAACAGGATTCGCCAAATCCTGGAATGATGGCAGAACTAGGATTGGTTGGGGCAACCAGGAGAAAGTTTGGTTGGGAGCAACCAGGAGGAAGTTCCCAGGGAACTGTTAAGCTGGTAGAAAGTCTGGTTGGGAGCAACCAGGAGAAAGACTGGAAGTCTTGGCTGGTACGGTGATTGTGTAAGCTGGTTGAGTCGATGATCGAGGGTTGGTCAATTTGGGTGATTGTGTATAAGCTGGTATGGATTGAGGTGATTGGATAAGCTGGTTGGGTTTATGGTTGAGGGTTGGTCAAATTGAGTGTGGATTGTCGTATATGACTGATAGTTGGGTTCGTGATGCATGATTAAGATGGAAACCTCTGATTTGCTGATAATAATACAAGTGTTAGTTAATGCTAATTAGGTTGTTTCCAAAAGTCTTATAAACTTGGCTTTATGCAAATAAAATAATCCTCTCCTCCAAATAAAGGCCTTCTACACTATATGCATTAAGGGAAGTGTTAACTAGCCAGCGTTTGGATGACGCTGACCTCGCCCATTTATCTTTTTAGACGAGGGCATCGAAGATGACCCTTACACGTGTCTTGAAGACGACGGACAGGATCATGATGGACCCGAGGAGTCTTAGGGGCCTCTCCAGTCGCTGGTGGACCGTAGTCGTTAGGGATTCTTTTGGGTAGATATTTTGAGTGTCCGCTGTACTCTGAACTATTTTTTGTAAGTTAAGGCGTGTATGGACCGCCTTACTAAAGTCGCCTAAGGCGCAACTCTATGATGTAATATTCAGGGATTTTAATTTATCAAGGTATGCTTGTATCGGCTACGTGGTCTTTCGCGCTAGCGTACTGATCCAGGGGCTAGCGCACGGGATCGTCGACCCTCAAGGTAAGTAAAAATTGAGGGGTGACAGGTGGTGAGTACGTGGTAGGCAGTGGCCTTCTCTTTTCTCTCTTTACAAATCCCAGCCTCAGAGCTAGCTTTTATGAAGCGCTGCCATGCATTGTTTCCCATCTAGCTTTCAGCTTTTGCGTACTGAGAGTGTGAATGCATGCATGCAGCTTGCAGGCCAGGGGACGGGGCCGGGGCAGGATGCAGAACAAACCAGAAGAACAGGTTACAGGCCGACGCTGAGGTGATAACCTTTTACCATGTGTCTGACTCACAATATTGACCCACGCAGCCGGACTGTACCTGTACGTACGTGTGTAACAACAGGCCGGCCCACACAGTATAGCTAGGCCACAGAGACAGAAAGAGAGAGAGAGAGCAATGGAAGAAGAATGATTACCTTATGATTGGACTACTGGGTTATCAGTGATATATATATATGTGGTGCATTCGATGGATCCTACCCTGCTGGCGAGATGCAGATTACCAAACACATAATTATGAGTAGTAATATGGAATATATAGATATATAGCAGATGGAATTAGCTAGAGAAAACGATTACGAGGTGCACATTAATTACTTGCAGTGTAAATTAAGATAACAGCGATCGAGCTGGGGGGTAGGGGTTTAACTTTGCGCCGAAAGCTTAGGCTGGACCAGCAAAGAGCGAGGGCAAGCAGCAAGTAGATAGAAAGCGACCCATCTGAGCGCGTCCGTCCGAAGGGATGTGTACGGACGGGCGGTCGTGTCTCTGCGGCGTGGGGGCCCTTTGCCCCCGGTGACACGACGACCGGACCGACGCAGGCGAGAGCAGGAGATGCCATGAAGTAATTAATACATTAATTACTGTATTGTAATAGTATATCCGTAGGGCTGAAGCAGCAGAGCATTATGCACGATTTCGCACTCCATTGGTCCATGATTGGATCTGCAGAGCTCCCCATCGATCGAGTTTTAGAGGAACAAAACGCCATCAGTTTCGTCAGTGTGCTGGTGGTGACCAACTAGCTAGGCGTGTCACCAGCCAGGTAATTTTCTGTTCTGTAGGGTAGTAATCTCCGGTGCCTTTGTAGTAACTGCGAGAGTGATGGATCCCATCCCCATCCAATACCGAGTCGACCCATCAATGAATCCGCATGCCACACAGTCATCTTCTCCAGGCTACAGCTCTAGTAACAGCATCTACCTGTATCTGTATGTGCTGTATGTCAGTTCTTGCATCTGCATCCTGCAGCCGATGGTACAATCGCTCGCTGTTGTGTGGGAGATGCAGGCAATCCATCCGCGGCCCAGCCCAGCTCGGCCCGCTCTCGTATGTCTGGCTGGCCCACCCGGAGCTTACAGCTTACTCCTCCACGAACAGCCGAACTGCCATGGCCAGTGAGTGGCCCAGTGCCACTCACAAGGCAATGTGCACATGCAAATATTCATCCAGGTGGGGCTCAGCTTGAAGGCTTGAGCTCAAAATCCTTCACTGCTTTTCTTCGCAAACTGACACTGCTGCACGCACCTGTACATCATCCAACGCAAAAATGTTCCAAGAGCATTACCAAGTTCCCTGAAAGGTTCCCTAAAATACTATTGCGGACAATCTCAGTCTCCATAATGTTTTAGTAGAGCCTCTATCTCAATCTCCAAATTTAGAGACTCTCCAAACTTTAGAGACTCTCTAGAGAATCTTTATATCTTTTCGATGATAGAGGCTCAGTTCTTTTCAGTAACATCTTAACGGCTTAACAGCTTAACGACTTATCTACGTTTTGAAAATACATATGATTTGAGTTTTTTTAGTCCGTTTTTCGTCGTTTTGAAGGTGGATCCTGGCACTTTAAAAAGCAAGTCAAACAAAATGTATCCGAATCTTGAGACTACCTCGAGAAGCTCTCGAAGTTCAGTCATTTCAGCCGTTCACCCATTCAGATCAGCTCAAAAGAACAGGGCCAGAGACTCTGATGAAGATAGGGGAGAAAACGGGTTGGGTACTACCCAACGGATACCCGACCCGGTACAAGGCGGTAAGGAAACGGGTTGGGATTTATTTTAACCGTCAGGTATCGGGTCGGGTATGGGTAATACCCAATATATATATTTTAGAGCAGGTTCGGGTCGAAAATAATATGCGAGATACCCGACGTGCCGGATCGGTTCGCATCCGGGTATAGGCAGCCCATTAGCCTGCTACCAATAACACAATAAGTCATAACCCAAGTTGCTTCCCGCGCCGCCTCTGTAGCCTCGCCGACCACCTCCTCCGTGCCCCCTCCGCCTAGCGCCAGCCGCCGCCCCTCCGCCGAGCTCGGCGCCGCCACCCCTTCCGCCAAGCATCGCCCATCCACCGAGCTATTGGAAGGTAATTAATCAAAATCTTTGCAAGATGCTTCGTATGGTAATTGTTCTGGGCTGCATAGCATGTAATCCTTCCCGCGTTTTAGTATTTATTTGTTATCTGATTCTGGGTTCTTACGAAGAACGCTAGAGCTGTTTGGTCATCCGGCCGCGTCAAAAAATAATGACTCCTTTTGTTTGATTAGCATAAGAGCTGGAGCTGTTTGACAGCGCTAAAATTATTCTTAGAAAATAAACCTGCAATGACAGCAATACTTGCAATGTCATTAGCTCAAGAGGTACCTAGTTGAAATCAAACTATTTTCTTGGTAAAAATTCATGGACGCAGCTCATAGCTGATGATCTGTGGTGCACCAACAAAACAAAGTAACCAACTAGAGAAGACAGCTTGTTTAACTCCATCTAACCACAAATTCAGTACTAGTTACACTTCGTCTTGAAAGCTGGGCGCCTTTTGAATATGAGTGGGGCTCCAAGATCTAGGCAGCGCCTCCGTGGAGCCAAACTTTTGACTGTCACTTTGCATATATGTCATGTTTTTACTTTTTTAAAAAAAAAACGCTACGGCTGCTATAGTTGTTTTTAGCGGTTTGAGGAGGGCTCCACTAAAACTTATAGCCCACTATTTAAAACATTGATAACAGGGCCACATGGCAGGTGACGTGGTAATCCATGTCACCAAACCACCTTAAATACCGCTCTTTGGACCTGAATGTAATAGTTTCACAAGTTTAGACACCTAAATAAATGGTTTTGTTAGTTATGTATTTATATGCACATACATCACAAGTTTAGGGACCAATGATGCAATTTACTCTTGTTTTAATGTAAAGAGATCCACAATGTTCTACGAACCCTTTAGTCAATCAGTTACCATCTGATGACCCAAAAAATGTGAGTTGTGCTTAACATCAGATGACCCAAAAATGTGAGTTGGACTTAATGTTAGTGAACTATGTTAGTTGGATTTATGTTTTAGTTTTTTATTACATGTTGAATTCTATATAATTTACATATAACCCGACTATGTACCAGGTAACCGATTTCTACCCATCTGAATAAAATCCAATATCCATTTCTACCCTACCACAAAAACCCTTAATCATAACCGTATCCGATCCGATTTTGAGCTTCCCGTATCCGACCTGATATCCGAAAAAATAAATTAGGATAGTACACGATACGACCCACTACCCACCGACCGTAACATACCCCCGTTTCACCCCTAGCTGAAGAGGATGAAAATATAAGTAACGAATAGTGATTTATAGGCTGTTTGGTTACCTTTTCTCACAAGCCTGGCCCGTCCAACTCATCCAGGCTGGTGAGATACGAGATATGCAGATACAGAGACAGTGTTTGGTTGAGTGTTTAGTTGACGAATATTTTATAATTTAATTATTTTGAAATTTATATAGCGAGTGTGGTCTAGTTTTGTTTGAAAAATGTCAAAAATTCATTTTTGGAATCGGTTCGGTAATTGGATATGCTAATAAAAAGATAAAAAGGAAAAACTAAAAACTTATCTACCACGTTAGTAATACATGCATTACTTATATGGTGACTGACTGTGGCCCCATGCGCAGAACACGAGGCCGCCATGCGTTGCATCCAGAGAAACGCTCATTTTCTGTGTTTCTCCAGAGCCAGGCTGCATGAGAAATCTTGTATCCATAAAGTCAGGCTCAAAACCAGATGCAGACAACCAAACACAAGAAAAAAGCAAGATTCTGCATCTATAGATGCAAATCTCTATAAATGCAGCTAACCAAACAGGTAGTGATGCGATATAGAAAACGAAATACACAGATCCTGTTGGTGTTGCTGCTACTCCTCGAGGCTCTCCAAACCCAGCTTAACGAGATCAGCAAACAAGGTAAATTCAGGCCAACTTGAGAAATTTTGAGCACGTGAGCCACGCGCCCCCGTCAAACCAGCCAACCACCGCTCACCCGCTCAACCCAGTCAACTGCAGACCAATAACCAGAAGCAGATATTAATAATCCCTTGCTCCCGGTCTCCAGTTGATTGGGCACCAGGCAGATCTCCCCAACCCATTCCAGCCATCTGCCATGGCCATGGAGCTCTCCAGTACACTGCAAGCGCTGCCATGGCCATTGGCCCTGCTCTGCTTGCTCGCAGGATCCTCCATGGCCTTGCCGGCGCTGCCTGCCATGGATGGGGTGCGCTGGCAGGTTGACAGGGCCAACAGGCGTGGCCCATCCATCGGGCTCGTCATGTCATACGTCGACGAGGCCACGGCCCTCCAGTCCTCCCGTTACTTCAGCCCTTGGCCTGTCCTCCCCTTCGTTGACCTCTACGGTACGTCTGATCTGGGCCTTGCATTTCCAATCCACATGCTTATCTGTAGAATATTCACACGTAAAGACATGAGAAGTTCGGTTGTTCCCAGTTGGCTTCTTTTTGAGTTTCTAATAGCTTGTAAGTTGTAACAGTACACAGCTGTTCCTGAACCAGGCACAAGCATTTGCATAACAAGAGGGAAGCAAATGAACAGATTAATTTACAATACTAGTTCCTAGAGAGTATAGATGTAAAAGGATTGTGGAATCCTCTTTGGTACCCATTAATTATATAGTGGTGTTTCAACATTTAAGGATCAAGAATACAAGTTTTACAGATACCTGAAGCTGTGCACATGTGATGAAGCGTACTTGCTCTGCAAATTTGCATGGTTTGCGCTCGGCCAAGACATGAACTCCCATCAAAATGCGGTGTTTTCAGTTTTCACCTATCAGTTCACAACAACAAAATTTAGATAGTCCATACGCTGGTGTTCAATAAAAGCTTTAGAAAGGGGTTCCAGAGAGCCTGAACTAGAAGTCACATCACCACCATCGTTAGCCTTGAAACTATGGTAATAAATGCACAGGAAAACAAACTCCCTCATCAGAAAATAGGGAGAAAAGGAAATTAGAAACAATAAAAATAGTTAAAATAGTTTCCCATGATGTACTGCAATTCTGATATTTTTGTTACACGTTATTTGATTTTTATGACCCTATTGAAAGATTGTGGCCACATTCAACTTCAAGATAGAGAATTTCTCATGTAGTCTCAAATGGTTGACTCTAGGCAGGCTAGGAGTGTAGCACTGTGGTGAGGTGTTGGTGCACTGCAACCAATGACTTGGTGTTTTTCTGGGTTAAAACCTTCCACTTGGTTGGGTCAAGCTGTGCTTATTGTATTCTATTCTTAATCGAATCATAGAGCTTTTGCCCCTGGTTCAAGGAAATATGTACTGTCAATGCATATTTTTTTCATCTTTCTTCAATGCATATATGTTCACCTTCCTATGGCCTTTCAAGAATGCAGTCTGATCTCATAGGATTTCAGGACGAAGGTTTCACATTGGAAGTATTCGCGGTGTGAATGTCATATATGCATTGACAGGTCAACGCAGGGTACTAAAATCATAACTTTTCTGCACTTCAATTCTGTATTTTTTGTACGACATGGAGAAACTCTTTTTGATATATCATAAATAATGGCAACAGAAACAATTAAGATGCTGGAATCAACGAGTAGGAATTTAAATACAGATTGTATTGTGCTTGCCTGTTAACATTATTTGTTTGTTCTTCCAGTTGAACGCAGCTGTTACTGTACAAATTCTCCTCGACATCTTTAGTGTATCCGGCATAGTCCATTATGGCACAGCAGGAAGTTCTAATGATTCCATGTCGTTTGGCGATGTCGGTGTCCCCAAGTTTGTTGCTTACACAGGTGCTTGGACATGGAAGGTACCCTCCTACTGTTGTCTGTGGTTAGCTTTTTATTCTGAACCTCATGATGTAATGCTTGTAAGGGCATAATACTCTGAAACTTTAAACTGGCCACCTGTAAATCGTGCATTCTAGCGACATTATTAGTTGCACTGAGAAAAGAGATCCATTAATAAAGTTTTCTCCAAGTGGAGCTATGGATAAAATGAAGTTGCAGACTTGCAGTCCTTGTAAAATATATATTGGAATTTCAAATTGCGCACACTAAAAAATAAGATCACGCTAGTAGAACCCTAGATAAGCATTTATGGACTAGGAACTGATGATAATTTATAAGCACAAACATGGGTGATGGAAACGTAACTTAGCATCAACCATCCAACAGCTCATACTCACTCCTTAATAATTATCTGCTATTCTGATTATTTCAGAAGTTCAAATCATTGAAAGAGTCATCAACAGAACTAAGCTTTGGAGAATATAACACCCCCAATGGAGGAGACAACCTGCTAGGATCTCTGAAATTCAGAAATGAGGAACTATACTCAGTTGGTAAGCCTATGGAAGAAGTTTTCTGGTTACCTGTAGATTCATCATGGTTCAAAATCGCGGAAGATCTTAAGGTAAGAGAAAGCATTGCGATTACCAGTTTACGCATGACAAATCACAGATTACAAAGTGTACTAATTCTGAGATTTCTGTAGGTCAAACTTGAAAGATGTAATGACACTTTCTGCTTACCAAAAACTCCACAAATAGTCTATGGATTAAAAGGATCTACAGCCGACATGTTTCTAGACAATGCAGAATACAGGAAATTCCTTTTCAGAGAATTTGGGGTGTCAACAGTAGATGAGGAGAGCGCAGCAGTGGTGATGGTGAGTTCTATGTCTTATCTCCTAGTTCAGTTAAATGTCTGACGATATTTGCATTCCACCATATTGATCCAATCATCTAAGTTAGGATTGCCCCACAATTACGATAACATCCTTGCTAATTCAACAGACAACCATGTCTCCTGGTGCACCTGTGATTGTATTCCGGGGAGTATCTGATTTGGCTGGAGGGGAACCAACATGGTCATCAACAAGCCTGATGAACCTGGCATCTATTAATGCGCTCAAGGTGGCAGTGAAATTCATCGCTACAGTTGGCAAGCAGAAGTCAACAGCATCAGCACAGATTGAAGATAAATGAAGAAAAGATGGCTGCCATACTCACCCGACACCATCAATTCTCTGAAAAAGTTTTATAATAACAATTGGAAACTACACTCAGAGTGAGACACGATCCTGAGCTTTATGTTACACGTAACACGTCCTCTCCGAGAAAAGGATAAGTTTCGCTGCGAAAATTTTATAATAACAATTGGAAACTACACTCAGAATGAGACACGATCCTGAGCTTTAAGTTACACATAACACGTCCTCTCTGATAAAAGGATAAGTGCTCTAAATGTAGAGTTTATTTTCAGCATGACTATGTAATTCCTTTTCTGATGGGATTTTGTGGTAATGCTGGAATTGAGTGGAGAATCAGATTTTCCTTTTTTTAGAAAGGGGAAAACCCACCCAGTTTGCATTATAAGAAATTGGATCAGATATTTATTTTATATAAAAAGAATACCAGATGTTGTTGCGCCCTTTGATCTTGATCAAGGATACCAGATGTTTTATATAATCAGACCGCAATTTTCAAGTACACTTGAAAAAATGGCTGAACAAAACATGGCTGTCATTGCTAACCCATCAATGCTCTGAAATATTTTTATATAATAATTGAGAAGTGAGAACTACATTCAGAATGAAACACAATCCTGAGTTTTAAGTTACACGTAACATGTCCCCACCAACATAAGGATATAAGTGTCATAAATGTATAGTCAATTGTAAGCATGCATATGTAATTCCCCTTTTAGGAATTTTGGGATGACACTGGAAAGAAATGGTGAATATGATATTTCTATCATATAAAAAGAACATGAAATGTTGTTGTGTTCTTTGATTTTTCATCAAGAATACCAGATGCTGTTACATAATCAGACCACATATACTTGAAAATATAAGGAAAAAATGGAGATACACATATATATGAAAATGTATGAAAAAATGGAGATTTTCTATTCAGTTATCAACATTCTCATCCTTGTCATGCACGTTTAAATCTCCGACAAGAAAAGAATAGCAGTGTTTGCTATGTAAAACATCTTCCATGTGCACCACTTTTAAATGAAGGTAGAAACTTCTAATATTTTAGAGTTTATTTAAGGTACGAAACCAGACCAAATGTATTGAAATCTGCAGTATATTCCCTGAAATGGTGAAGTGATAAAAAAGAATGGCAGGCACTTCACAAGCTTAGCCGTGTAGCCTGAATACAGAGGGAAGCACCATAACCTATAACAATATGTGGTATAAAGTCATTATGATCTCAATCAGCAGTTCTAAAATCTTGACCATCAAGAATAGAAAATCAAACATAGAACTCAGCTATTACCTTAAAATCTCTGCCAATTTGTTAGGTTCAACCGATAGTCTGATAGACTAAAATTATATCGTTCTGTATAACAGCAGGGTGTATGCTTTCACTACCAATAGTCTCCGCAAGAACATTTGCCATCCTTAAAATGGTGAAATCGTTGAATATCTCTCATTATTATTTCTCTTCCAGTCACCAGAGATATTAACTTGGTTGCATTATGACAGTCGTTACAAACTCGGAGGTTCTTCTTTATTTGAATTGTTGTACCAGGTCCTGTGCGAATAAGCCCATATGCAATGGCAAGCTTCTCACTGTGGGTATTAAGCAGCTGTGCCTTGACATCATCTTCCACATCGTGTATCAAATCAGTGTCTGGCACATATCCGACAGCTTTGATCTCTTCTATTAGCTTAGCCAACCTTGCATATATTTCCTTCGCTTGCTGGTGATTTGTGCTTCCGGAGTAGAAGGTATGGACCTCATTCTTAAGCTGAATGATACTCCATCCAGGAGTTTTTTGGAGGCCTTTCTTCTCCATAGCAGTTCTCACCCTTGCAACATCCTTCCACATCGAAGCATTTGCATAAATGTTTGCCAGGAGGACATGATACACCCCCTCTTCTGGCCCTAGCTCAAAGATCCTTCGTGCTGATTCTTCTGCCAATTCAACATTCTTGTGTAACTTGCAAGCGCCTAGCATTGCACCATAAACATTAATGCCAGGTTTCTTAGGCATTTTTTGGATGAAAGACCATGCTTCATCAAGCTTCCCAACACGGCCAAGAAGATCCACCATGGTGCCGTAGTGCTCCATCTCAGGCTCAAGACCATAGTCCTTCTTCATGCTTGTAAAATATTTCTGTCCTTCATCAACCAAACCAGCATGGCTGCATGCCGAGAGGATTGAAAGGAATGTTGTCGCATTGGGCACAATGCCAGTTCTCTTCATGGTATCAAACAGTTCAACTGAGGCTTTGCCCAAACCATGTGAGCCATACCCATGGATCATCGCATTCCATGTAATAACATGCCTCTCCCTTGCTGAATCGAAGAGACTTCTAGCTATATTAACACGGCCACATTTTGCGTACATGTCGATAAGGGCTGTCAGAACATACACATCCTGATCTAGGTGCAGCCTGATAGAATAACCATGGATCCATCTTGCCTGAAGCGGATCTGACATGTCTGCAATCGCAGGGATGACGCTGACGAGAGTGAATGAATCAGGTGTCACATTTTCCAATTGCATCCTAGAAAAAAGCCTCACTGCATCATCCGAACTTCCATTCTGCGTGCACCCAAGGATCATGGCATTCCATGAGACCCGTGTCTTGTTATCCAACTCACTGAACACCTGGGCAGCAAGGTCAGTCCTCTTGCACTTAGAGTACATGGTGATCAGTGCATTCATGACCGATACATTGGACTCCAATCCAATCCCCATAAGAAGCTCATGGACACGCCTCCCCTCATCAAGATACCCAAGCTCACCGCAAGCATGCAAGGCTGCTAATACAGACACATCCATGACATCCACGCCCTCTGCCACCATCCTCTTGAACATTGCCAGAGCCTCCGTGGCGTCCCCATTCTCTGTGTATCCATCGATCATGGCGTTCCAAGACACAGAGTTCTTGACCGGCATCCTGTCAAATACCGCCTTTGCTGCCTCGATCGCCCCGCACTTGCAGTACGCGTCAAGGATGGCGGTGGAGACATTGACGAGCACATCGAGACCAGCACGGACCGCATACGCGTGGACCTCTCGGCACGCATCGAGCGCCCGGGCATGGGCGCAGGCCGGCAGCACCGAGACGAGCGTGACCGAGTCGGGCCGCTCACCCTCCTCCTGCATCCTGAGGACCATATCGATGGCCACCCTAGCGAGGTTGTTCCGCGCGTAGCCGGCGATGAGCGCATTCCAGGCGACGCGGTCCCGGACGGGCATCCGGTCGAACACCCTGCGGGCGTCGGCTGGACGGCGGCACTTGGCGTACATGTTGGCGAGGGCGGTGGCGGCGAGGGCCTCCGAGTCGAGGCCCCGCGCGGCGAGCTGGGCGTGGACGGCGCGGCCGGTGGCGAGGTCGGCGCTGGCAGCACAGAGCTTGAGGAGGGAGGTGAAGGTGCGGAGGACGGGGCGCGCGGAGGAGGACATGGCGGCGAGTGCGGCCGGCAGGTCGGAGCGCGCGTGGTGGTCGGCATGCGGCGGCGAGGGGCTGCGGTGGTTGCGGTTGTGTTTGGGGGGAGGCGGCGGGAGCGGGAGAGAGCACAGCATCGAGGCCACTGTACACTTGGAGTAGGAGTTGGAGCCACACAAATCTACTTCTACTAGTATTATTTATCTATACAAAGAGGGAGAAAGTAGCGGCGACGTCGCCGCCGCCTCCCCCTCCTCCGCCGCCGCAGCCAACAACGCCGCTGCCTCCTCTCCTCCTGCCCCGGGCGCCACCCCTTTCTCCCCCGAAATATAATTGAGTTCATCCGAACCAGGGGAAAGGGGAAATTTCATGGAGCCCTTCCAAAAGACCAAAAGTCATACCAAATTTACCATTTTTCCAGGTTTTAATATTATGATGCTTAATTTGCATTATACTGATTTGAACTCTGTTTTACAATTTTGTATGGCATGCTTTTATCTTAAACCCTCTCATGACAGACTTTTTAGGGTGCCCACTAGTTTTAGGGTGCACACTGGTCAAGCACTGCATCTTATTCTACTTTAGGCTGTCTCCAATAGGCTCCCTTAAAGCACCCTCTATCCTAAAATAGGGGATGGATTCTTTCCCTATGTACTCCAACAGCATTTCCTATTCCGTCCCCTAAAATAGAGTTTTTCTCCCCATCCCCTTATATGTAGGGGTTCTCTCTCCTCCCCGTATACAATTCTCCATATAGGGAACGCTGTTGAAGATGGATGAAATATAGGGTGATATTTTTTTAAAGGGAACCTGTATATGAGGCTGTAGGGGATCAAATTTAGGGATTCCTGTTGGAGACAGCCTTAGGCCTTGTTTGTTTCAGATTAAAATAGATTAAATGAAATGAAAATTTGTTATTTTTTAGAGCCAATTGGTGCAATATTTTGTAGTCATTTTTGTGGGGTTTCAAATAGTTCTTCTTAAAGTTCGTAAAAAAAATTTATAATTTTTGAATTTTTAAAATGCCTTTCGAGGAGATCACAAATTTGATATAGTAGAACTCAACTCAACTTTAATCTAAAACAAAAAAAAGGCATTAGTCTCAAACAACGTCTTTTTCACAAATATCTCTGCTCCTACATGTAATGTATTATACATATTACAAAGGTTTTCTCTTAATTCTTACTACCATCTACCTTGGGCCACAGCAGAGGGTGTTTTTCAAGGCTGACAAGTACATGACGGGTTTAGATGGTATTTCTCCCCTTCTTAGCAGCTAATATACTAAATGTAGTTGGTTTGCACAAATGGGTATGTACCACCTTTTTAATACGCACTGAGCAATGGAATATATTGGTCCTTTTGCTGTGATCGGTAAAAATGGTTCTTTCATCACATGAAATTGTTAATCGATGCTTTCATATAAAAGGCAAGGAACATCATCAAAGAAACTAATCATAGGTCCTATTTGAGCACCCCTAAAGCCTCCGACTGATTGCTGCATATTTTTCCTGTTATTTATGTTCCGACATTTTATCAATGGTTATTAACGTCTATACATCCTCTTGGGACTTAAAATATGCCAGGACATTGCCGTGTGATGTTGAGGTTCCCAAATGGTTTTCAGTTTTCGTTCTGTCTTTTCGTTCTAGAAACATGCTGCTACTATGAGGTAGGTTGTTTCTTTTTCTCTGTATGCATGTTTTTATACGTATGGGTGATCAGTTTAAGTAATGTTCTTTGGTTAATTTATTATGCCTGACAGTCATATTAAAAGTCTGATAACACAATATTAATGTTATGGCAGACACTCCACGTTATGGCGGGGCGAGGGCAATCATGCTGTCAGACCTCCGCCCATTCCGTTAGACCAATTCCGTCGCATTGAATGATCCGGATACAGTGTATCCTAAAAACATAGTTGTCATACATGATAACCATACTACTAGGTGCAGCGGGGGTATTTCCCCTTCGCAAACGCGCTAGGTCCTGCATCCCTGACTCTAGCAGCCCTCTCGCGCTTTCTGGCACGGTTTACCTCACGCTCATTGAACTGGCGCTATCGGTTAGCCTCGCGCTGTGCCTGAAACTCTTCTCTCGCACGCTTGTTTCTTTCTTCCCTAAGAGCGCCTTGCCACCGTCGGTCAGCCTCGCGTTGTGCCTGAAACTCTTCTCTGGCCTGCTTGTTTCTTTCTTCCCTGAGGGCGTCTTGCCACCGTTCCTCGGCCCTGGCCCTACGCTCCGCCCCTTCCCAGTGCATCTGCCGCTCCATTTCGGGAGTCTGCACGGCGTCCAAAAATTGCACAAACTCGCATAATGGAGGCTAAAAAGATTGAGGTTAGCATATGCGCGTTCATGTTCGTTAGGGAAGAAATAAGTAAATAGTGACTTACAGGGTACTTTGCCCTCATCTCCATGTCGGCAGTTCGGTCGTACGCATAGTTTGCGCACTTCCAATACCTTCTCCCGTACGTATAGAAAAAGTCTTGGGACTTTCTCAAAACGCAAAGACTGCCGCATAGACACATGGGCGGCTGAACACCTTCTGGGACGGATTCATGGAGAGACTCCCTTGGTGGCGATGGGAACTCCATATGACTATGTTGATCCTGAGAGGTTTGCGAAGTGAAGTGCTTAGAATGCTCTTGTTGGTTGTGCTGTTCGGAGTGAGACCGCGTGGGTTTAAACATGTGATATTGCGCAAGATAGTCGAATTGAATAAGACATGCGCAACGCACAGTTTGAGATGATTTAATGTGTCACTGTAGACCTTTGCAGTGATAGGTCACTTCAACAAGGTCCGCAGGATCGAACAGTTCACGATGATTTAATGTGTCACGGCAGAACTTTGCAGTGATAGGTCACTCCAACAAGATTCGCAGGACCACATAGTTCTACATGATTTAATGTGTCACTGCAGAACTTTGTAGTGATAGGTCACTTCAACATTCTAGTCAGAGATTAGCAGTGGTTGGTCACGTTGCGCACAGAGTAGGAGACTTTATCAGCGATGAGTCACGTCGCGCAAACAGTACGACACTTTCTCAGTGAGGGTTCAAGTCACAGACGATAGGGCACTTTGGCAGACGTGTTTCTGCCCACAAGTCACAAGGTACAAACACAGAGTCCGATGCTCTGCATGTCTACATTACCCGTACGAAAAAACACACCGGACAATAGCATGATATACATAAACAGTGGCATGCATGACTTAGCGGAATTTAAAAGTACGTAACATGTGGGTGCCAGCGGTCTACACACGACGCCTCCGACATGCAGGGCACAAGCGTTCCGTGCGGACGTGCAACTCTAGTGTACGCCTGTCATTTCGAGACGTTGTTCGAAATCTGCAATCCTTGCGTGGAGGACCATCATGTATGCATCTGCTGCCATTGGAAAAGGATCATCCATCGATGATGTCATACGACAATCATTTATCTGTTTTGCAAAGGATACAAAGTTAGGTTACATACTAAAATAAATCTGTTACATATGAAGGTAAGTAAACTCACTGCGTATAGAGGACATCGGTAGAATCTCCGTCCGGTCCAACCAGAGACTTGCCTATCGAAGGTCTGCACCACTGCATCAATTCCACATGCACACTTGGGCCAGTCCCGATGGAAGTGAGGGCCGGGCCGCAGCATGGTTGACTCCATGCGGTAGTCCTGTTTTATTTTGATGGGAAGGTCCTCCGATGGGTAATGGGCCTGGCCTCCTGGGCCGGACGACTCCCACCAACTTGGTCTAATCCATGCATTGCTGGAACGTTGTTCCGCCATCCTACTACGATGGTAAATGCAATATCCGTAAATCTCATAATGGTAAATGCTTCTATGGTCAAATATTTCACAAGTGCTTGCTCGGTTGGCCTTATCCACGAGTCAAGGCTTATTATTTTTTGCCGATTTCCTGTTTTGCATTTTCATTTAAGGTAGGTCACACAAAAAAAAAAAGTATTGACGCTCCAAAAATGCAACAAAAAAATTAGCACCTGAAACATGGGACATCGGTAAAACCTACGGCCCGTAAAACCATCTGCAACACGATCAAAAAACTGCACGGCTATGTCGACCTCGTGGAGGCACTTCGGCCATCCTCTATAGAACTCGGGATCTCTAAGCATCGTCGGATTTGTGTTGTAGTGAGCTCTCGATACGATCGGCAAATCTTCGGACGGTGCGTGTGCTTCAACTCCTGGGCTGTATGAAAGCCACCATCTAGGTGGCACAAATGAACGAGTAGTACTATGCATGCTATCCATGTACTACACATAAAGAGGACGACAAAACACATACAACAGATATGTAAGCTGGTTGCACATAATAAAAGCAGAAAATATAGTCACAATTAAATGGATTAAAAGAAGCGGCTACCTCAGAAGGCAGTGTTTGAAAACGAGATATTTGTTTCGGGTGTTTGTGCTGTGCGAGTGTAAATTGGTAGAATATTTTACAAGTTTATAAATCAATGTTATATTACAAAGCGCAAGAATTATTTTTTCAATGCTCACATAATGCAATGTCTATAATTCGCACAGCCGAATTTTCTTTTTATTTAAGGTTAGTCAGACAAAAATCATAAGAATTGACGCTCCATGAATGCAACATAAAAAATATGGTGAGGGTGTATAAATATATTTGACCATTACAAATGTTGCCTTCTATAGAATTAGTTAAGAAAGAATACAAAACTTTTAAAAACCGAAGGAAACAAAATGTTAACAGACGCAGCTTGTAACTTTTTATTACGGCCCCCTTCTTCTTGTGAAGTCTTCGGGTGTCCAATGAAAAGGAGGTCGTGTTTGACGCATCCCCGCAGCTTGTGACGGTCCAAACCGTGTCGGCTGATGCGGCATGGGCTGGTCTGCCACCTGAGGAGTGGTGCCAAATTGATAGGATTGTCCACTATATATATTCCAATTAGCAAATGCATCCTCCTGCGGTGGCGGAGCCGGTGTCTGCATGTGCCAACTCAACCCGCCTGGCTGATCTGGTTGCGGGACAGGTCGATGGGGTGTAGTAGTCGTATGTAACAAATCAGTGAATGCTACGCCCGACCCAAACAAGTGTTGCCATGCGCTATTCGTATCGTCCCACTCAGCCATGTTTTGCATGGGTGCGTCGTCCCTATACCCAAAAGATTGCTGCGTGCTGTAGATGTCTTCTTCCCTCCCGACCGATTGATTTGGTTGACGGTTGATATCCAGCTCATGGGGTGACCTGCACACCGGTGGGGATGCATACGATGTAAATGCCGAATGTTCGTGAGTACCTATATGATGGGCCGATGTCGAAGCTCGTGCCAGATCGGGAAGGGACCCAAACTGAACATGTCGAGGCTGCCTCTCCATGAACATTGTCCTCATTGGTGGGGCCAAATGTTGTGAGACGGGCTCGTGCGTCTCGGCAGTCTCGGACCTGTCTCCATTCCTTCTATTTGTGTTGGTTCGGTGGCCTCTGACTGCCCGTATTGCCGATCGCACACGGTCGCCCGTCCTTCGGAATAAACTACGAAGGGGATTCGCACTGCGCGATCCCCCGACCTGCTCCGTTTGGGTCATCAGGAAGTCCGCCTCATCTTGCACGTACGCGCTCTCCTGTGTCTGTATTGAAACATAAAAAACCGTTATTGAAACATATAAAACCGTTCGGTACGTAAGATATGAACTTCGAACATAGGATCAGCTATGTACGCTGTCACACCTACCAGGCGGTGAACTCGTTCAGCTACAGTAGCTGCGTACAGTTGTTGATGGTGCTCGGCTGGTCGATCTAATAGATGGCATCTTGTTCTCGCCCTGTACCAATTATAATAGACATTGTAGTCTTATGGATTGTAAGGTCCGACAGGAACGACGACATCCACAGTGGCTGCCTCCATCCAGCGAGCGATGTGTGATGCGTTTTGCACCGTCCAGTTAGGGTTGTATCCCTGGCCGGTCCTCCTGAAATAACAAATAGTCAGCGTGGTTAGTACAAACAAAAATAAAATGTAACGAGTGTAAATAAATGTGGTTGATAGAAAGCATACCCATGCGAGCCACCGCGTCTCACGGTGGAGGAACAAGGACTAATTGATGGTATCCAAATTGGGACAAAACACGCTCCGGTGAGTATACCTCGACAGCGTTCATGCATACTAAATGACATTTCGTCAACCAGTACGCTTCACTATTTAAGCAAGCTGCCGAGATGTGTCCTCCTTCTGCTATTTCATGCATAACATATGGAGAGAACGGGTCCCAGCACACATCATTTTCGATGAGAAAATCCAGGTTAGCAACGACTCGCATATAGGACCCGTGATCAACCTCGGACGCCCAACGGAGCGTGGCATGCATATATTTGTATCCAAGTGTGGGGCGCTCCAACTCGTGCAGATCATCGGAAACATAGACCCCGGGTATCCACACGGCGAGCCTAAAAGACCACCCGACAGGGGATGGACCAAGTCGGGTGGATGAGGACGGGTACCACTCGGACTCTAGAAGACTTGCTCGGCAAGAAAAGACATGAAGATGGAAGCCTATCCCTAATTAATAGGGAAGGTATACTTGTAATCCAAGATAACTATGTATCTAACTAGAAATAGGAATCCTACCTCGTAACCGACTAGGACTCTTCCTTGTAATCCCACCCCCTCCACTATATAAAGGGGGTAGGGGGCCATAGTTCGGCATCTGGAGGATCATCTCCACAGGCCATGCCGCATAGAGAATCACACATCTACAGCTTGATCATCTCTCAGGTTGATCATCATCTTGTACACATATACCCCATATAATCCCAGAGCACAGGACGTAGGGTATTACCTCCGCCATGAGGGCCTGAACCTGTATAAATCCTTGTCTTGTGCTACCATCGAGTTTGTGCTGCTTCGGTATCACCAGCCTGTTCAGCTTGCCCACGTCGCTGGGTGTCACCGTCTTGTCGAAGAGGTGCTCGCGCGCCGCCGCGGCGGGGGATGCCGGCGGCGAGCACGCGAAGGGCGTGGTGGTCAGAGCGGTGGTCGGGGCCGAGGCGGCGAAGGCGCGCCTGCTCTGGGCGAGCTCGTCGAAGTAGGTGTGCTTGCGGAGCATGTCGACGACCTCGGCCTTGGAGCGGGAGGCCAGGAAGCGGAGCTCGGCGGCGGCGTCGGGGTCGGCGTCGGCAAGCGGGCGGAAGTTGGTGACGGCGTCGCGGCCGCGGAAGCGCTGCGCGGCAGCGTCGTAGGCGCGCGCAGCGTCGGCCTCGCAGGCGAAGGTGCCGAGCCACACGCGCTGGTGCCGCTCGTAGATCTGCGCGCCCCACCGCCCGTTGGGCTGTGGCACCACCCCCTTGTACTTGGACGACGGCAGCTTCCCTCCGGCGCCGGCGCGCCCCGCCGGCACGCCCGCGCCGCCGGAGTCCGCCTCGGCGCCCGGCTCGGCCGCGTCCACCACCGCGCTGGCACCGCTGCCCATGCGCTCCAGCGGCGCCGCGGCGGCCTCCGCCAGCGCCTTGAGCTTGTCTGTGGACGCCGCGCCGCCGCTGCTGGTGTCGTCCACGAGGCAGCTCGTACTCTCCACCATTTCACCAGAGCTCAAGTGCTCAACACGCCACTCTCGCTGTCTCACACACTCTAAGCTCCGGTCACTAGCTCAGCTCAGTTCAGCAGCTACGCTTCTTCCGCGGCGATGCACACAGCACACACAGATGGCAAGTGTAGGACGATGGATATGCGGGCGACGGAAGAGGCGGAGGAGGGATATATAGGAGCGTCCGGTGGTTGGGTATAGTCGTATAGACATGTGTGTGTGTGTGTGTGTGTGTGTGTGGGTGGGGCGTCGGCCCGGGGTGAGAGCGAGCTACCATACCATGGCCGCGTGGGCAGATGGTTTGCTTTGCCGAGTCTGGTGTTTTTAGGTTAGCCTCCTCTCTTTCCGGTGACTGGAACAATAGAAAAAATGTTGTGTTGTACTTGGAGATACATGGATGACAGAGTGACGTCACCGGGGGAGAGGCTTCAGGCCTGGGGCATGATGAGGCGTGACAGTGGTTAGTGTGGTTGTGGGCCAGTCAGCTCATGGGATGGCTCAAGGGCTAGCCAAATAAAGATGTGCTAGACTGCTAGTAGTGCTAGCCTGTTGTTCTATGCCCATGTGGTTCCAAAATTGTTTTTTTTAAAAAACAAACACCAAGATTGGTCTTTTTCTGCATTGTTTAGAAGGACATTATAATTTACCAGAAGATAAACATTACAATATTACATATACAACCCTAAAAAAGTAATATTAAACAAAATCTATATTGAGGCTCTGCGTCTCTACCAAGCATCTTCAGACCCTTCTAGCTCGACTCATGTTCATAGTTCCTAGCGCCGTTATGGATGAAGCCATCGGACCGGAGCACCACCACATCTTCACATACCTTGACCAGAAGAAACGGATTGTTAAGATCACAACCAAGTGTAGGCATTTAAGAATCACTGGGAACCATCGTCGAGAACCTGCAAGCTCGCCAACGCAAGAGCCACCTAACACACACATGTACACCTACCCTTATCTTGAACCATAAAAACTTGTCTTTAGGTTGAGGCAATGCTAACCTTCTCACATTGTTAGGATTTAAAGCCCACTGCAAACGGCCCACACAAGGGCCCAAACGCAGAGAAAGTTGCAGTGGGCTCTATTCCTAACAAGTGGTATCAGAGCCAGGCATTGACCCACATCTCCGTTAATTCCACACATTCGCTGGACGAAGTTATCCGTTGTGACGAAGTGGTCCGATGTGTGATGGGGGAGATTGTTGGGTTTAGTCCCACATCGGTAATCGATGATGGGGGAGCACGACTTATAAGGTGGAGCCGTCCCTCACCTAACAGGCTAGTCTTTTGGGTTGAGTGGGCCCATGGCCTTAGTCGCTGCTCCAGTTGGGCTTTTAGGTCCGTTAAGACCTGGGGAGCCCTTTCTCTGCACATGGGTCTTTGTGTGGCCGTTTGCAGCGGGCTCTAAATCCTAACAAGTGGTATCAGAGCCCAGGCATTGACCCATTTCAACTCCATTATTTCCACACTTTCGCTAGACGAAGTTGTCCGTTGTGATGAAGTGGTCCAATGTGTGATGGGGGAGTTCATTGGGTTTAGTCCCACATCGGTAATCGATGATGGGGGAGCACGATTTAAAGGTGGAGCAGTCCCTCATCTAACAGGCTAGTCTTTTGGGTTGAGTGGACCCATGGCCTTAGTCGTTGCTCCAATTAGGCCTTTAGGCCCGTTAAGACCCGAGGAGCCCTTTTTCTGCACATGGGTCCTTGTGTGACCGTTTGCAGCGGGCTCTAAATCCTAACATCACCATATTCGATCTATTCGCTTCGATTTTCCTGTGCGGACCAATTACCATTAGAAGTAGATAAAATGCATCAAATACGCAGCAATGGTAAAAGAATCATAGCCTAGGGATCCCAGATTTTAGCATCATTAGTTAAAGCAATTAAGCTAGCTTCACATAATTTAAGTCAACTATGATAAGGAAGGATACATGTGATGATCAGATCAAGAGGAGAGGGAGAGTGCCGGCAATGCCCTTTGCTTTCAAGTCGTCACCACAATTGCACGGGTAGGACCTCTGTGTTAAATATGGAGACTGCATGCAACAGCACACTGTTAAATCATAATGCTCCACTCATCCCAAATAAGTGTATAGCCATGCGCATAATCAATCATTGCTGATTAAAAAAGGGGATTCATTTCTCATTAGATACGGGTCTAATTGCAATAGCTTGAACTAGCTAGATGGAAATATATTCAGTGGCAAATTAATACAGGAAAAAAGTGAGTGCAAAGGGGGAAAATAAATTGAGTGGTGTTTGATTAAACACACACTAGTAGAGAAATGATTTTTAGTGACACTACGAATTCGTCATCATAAGTCAGCAAAGCGTCATCACATGTCTTTTATGACGAAATCAGAGTCGTCATAAATTATTATCTTTTATTAATTATGTGAACAAATGAATTGAACGAGTTCTAACCCAAATTCTCGAACCCTTGTAAAAAAAACTTGAGTCGTACAATTTTAAGGACTATGTACATGGTAAAAAGAAGTTGAATTAATCCACTTAGGTTTAAGTTTAGATCTGTAAATATACCCAAAAACATTATGGACATTTCACACTCTATTAGTTTCAAGAAGAGATTTTGTCAGAATGCGAGGATGAAGCTATTTGGTGAAGGCTACCATCATCAAAAGGGCAATTTGATGCATCTATGCTAGCAACCAACTTGCAAGTTTAGAAAACTATTTATATTGTTCCAGGCTATAATGAATTTTGTATTCTGAAATCTGAATGATTTCTGTATGATGAACTCAAATTGTCACAGTAAATACATATATATGATGTCAGCAACAAATCACCAACGGAGCAAGGATTCTGCTTTTCTATGACGATATTTGTATTTGTTTTATGATGAAATTTCATGTTTCGTCACAAAAATACATGGGCAAAGGGCGCACGACACACTTTATGACGATTGAGAAAAAATTGTCACTGAAAAGTTTATTTCCATGACGAAAGTTGACACTGTCACAACATTTTCGTCATAAATAATCACTTTTCTTGTAGTGACGGCCAAATTTCACAATGAAAACAGCAAAAAATATGACATGGCATGTATATGAATATAATAATAATATAAGTGTGTGCCTTTATGCTATGATAATTGTAAGAGGGAAGTGTATATACATATATATATAATAACTTTCTGCTTTTTTTTTGAGCAATTATAACTTTCTGCTTTCAATAGTCATAGCTTCATATGTTTGTACTTTCGTGATCCATCATTTTGATCTGTCCACAAAATATTTGTTTGGTTGTCAGTTTATCTGCAGGGGCCGGGTGTGCATTTCTATTCTTGCAAGAGATGTGTTACCTTCTCATTGTGTTCCGCAGTTGTTCCATTCTTTTATTGTGAAGAAAAGCAATGCTAACATATGGTGTTTCAATGAGTATATATGCTTGCAGAGAATGTGCAAGAGGCTGGGAGCAACTGATGCTAAACAGAAGGGCAAAATGTTGGAATATTGTTCCATATGTATTGCAATGCGGACGTACATGTCTGATACTTTTTCAGCATCATTTTATGTTTTGCGCAATGATAGAACATAAAATTATACTCGTAATAAAAAAAATTTTGGCATGCATGGTAATAGGATCACAGGCTCCTCCAGTCCTTCAAGTGGCAGAGCAGTGAGAAGAATGGCAAAAATAGTTCTTAAGCTAATATACTGTTACGTGCAAAGCATCGTAACGAGAGAAATACGGTCTTTGACGCGGACAAGACGATATATCGTTGAAGCTAATGCTTAGACTGTTATCGAAAACGCCGCTCATGAAGTTAGTTTTATGGCAGTTTGTTGTCACTGCGGGGCTAAGCAAGGAACAATTGTGTCAGGATTGGATTAAATTTCCTTACCCCCTAGACCCACTTAGTGCGTGCTCCGAAGATATAAACGAGTGCAGGATTTTGGATGGTAAAAGGCCCAATCGTAAGCCCAAGCTTAGAAGGTTTTCAAAGCTCCACTCGACGTGTGCTTGCCCAGCTTTAGGAATAAAACCTTAGTGCTCAGTGCCTCGGTGCATATTGTAGTAAAAAATTGGCATCTGCTTGCCATGGCTAAGTATTTCCCCCCGTTGTAAAAATTTATCGTTTGGATTATGTGGAAATTAAAGTTCTAAAATTTTAGGTCCTAATATATTTTGAACTATTCAGATGAGTTATTTGATGAGTACATGGAAACTATACGTGCAAATTCGTCTTAAAGGATACCTTCTTAATGTTACGATTGTAGTGAGTTTTATAGATTAATTTTACTAGTTGTTTGTGATCAAATGTGTATTTTGGAGGCCATGTCAATCTTCAAAACGGCAACTGTTTGGGACTAATCTGCAGATTCCAGTACCATGCCCTGAATCGAGGATTGTGAAATGAGATGAAGCAGCGGAGCTAAGGTTGAAGGCAGACGAGGATATAATGTAGAGTAATCCATTGAATTGACCCCAAATCGAGCAATCATCACTCATCACAATTCACAAGCAGTTGAAGAAGAAGCACATGCAGCACAGGCATGGAGGCTCAGATGGCATGGAGCTGGAGCGCCCATGCCCTGAGCAGGAGGAGGCCGTGGGCGAGCATGCCGCACAGGAAGCCGAGCGCGGCGCTGGAGCCGACGAGGGAGACGGCGGTGCAGAGCAGCATGACGAAGGCCTCCGCCCTGGACGCCATGTCCCTGGCGGCGACGGCCAGCTCCACGCCGGCGAAGAGCAGCAGCACGCCGAGCAGCCCGACGGGGAAGGCCGCGAGCACGCGCAGCACGGAGCCGCCGAGCGCCAGGCCCAGCGCCAGCTTCAGCGCGCCCAGCGCCGCCACGCAGCCGCCGCTGCGGCCGCCGAACTTGTACTGGCCCGCCAGGCCGCCGGCGCCGTGGCAGCACGGCATGGCGCCGAACCAGCATCCCACGAGGTTCATGGTGCCCATGGTGAGCGACACCGACGTTGCCGACGCCTCCTTCTCCTCCTCCTCCGGGAAGAGGTCGCGCGTGAGCTTGCACACCGCCACCACCGAGTTGAGCACCGACAGCGGGATCTGCGGCACCGCGCCCTTGAGGAACCCCTGCCGCCACGCCTCCCGCGGGATCCGCACCACCCGCATCCGCGACGGCCCCGCCCGCAGCTCCCTCACCGCCGCCGGGTGCCGCGCCACCGCCAGCGCCACCCCCACCACGAACACCACCACCGCCGACGGGATCATCGACCACCAACGCCGACACCGGGCTCCTCCTTCTCCTTCTCCTTCTTGTTGCTGCGGGCGGCCGTCGCCCCCGGCGCCGTTGACGAGGACGATGAAGCATGTGGCGGCGATGGCCAGGACGAGGCCGTCGAGGCCAGCCCAAGGGCGCTGCCCCAGGGACTTGCCCTTGCCGAGGTCCTGCTCGTAGCGGATGTACTTGACGGCGGCCATGGCGAAGTTGAGGCCCTGGGCGAGCTGGATGCCGCGCACCACGGGGAGCGGCACGACCCAGTACACGAGCCTCATCAGGCGGGTGGCGCCGAGGAAGAGCACGAAGGCGGCGGTGAGGATGCCGGCGGCCATCACCTCGGGGACGCCGAAGGAGGGGTCGGAGACTTAGCCAAATTTTAAGCTCACTCACGGGGATCGGCGCTGTCGGACCCCGTCCGGTGGCGGTCGGACGCCGTCCGACAGTGAGTTTGTTTTCGGGACTTAGCCAAAATCTTGGCTTGGGCTCTCCGGACGTCGTCCGTTAGTGGTCAGACGCCGTCCGGTGGGGCTGAAATTTTTGCCCCACTCGTGTTTTGGCTCTACCGACTTCGCCCGACATCACACCTAGGGTTGTGGCCCTACTTTATCGACTTATGGAATCGGCGGGAGGTTTTAAAACACATGGGCGGGAAGTTTCGCGCCTAAACCAAAATATCTGGCTTGGGTTGCATTAGAGGCTACGAAACCCTAACAGCTGTCGCTCCCCCAAACTCTCTCGAACCTAGACAGGTGGCCTAAGTCTAGACACTTGGCACTCTTGGAACCCCATGACCTGTGCTCAGTGGGACCCTGTAACCAGATAGATGTAGTCGATCTGCTGAGTTGGACCGAAGACGCACACAAGGAAATCAGAGAAACTATGAAATGAAAGATCCTTATCCTTGGCGTTCCAGCTGTACGGCCTAGTTGCCATCAATTACCAAAATCATTAAGCCCATGGGAGGCTTGATCTTACAGTTGATACTTCAAGTATGTAAAATGAACTTTTTCCATAAAAAACAGTTTTATGCAACGTGACACCCCAATACGAAGTTCAGCCCGCAAGCACCCACCTCACTACGGACCAAGTCGCGCCGCCCGATTCTGCATGATCTCAAATCGATCGCTCGCATAGTACTCTCTGGTAAGACCTGTGTAATCGTTCAGATTGATATTTATAATCATTTCTTTCTCGGTGTGTTCTTCATCATGGTCACCTGCTCTCGCTTCAACTCCTCTCGGTTCCTTATCACGTCAACTTGCTCTCGCTTCAACTCATCCAAGGTTGCCTTGTGGGAATTCAACTATGTCCATTGTTTAGCATAGGTGCCACCACTCATGCTCGAAGAAGAACCCTACGATCTAGCCTTCTTTGTCGCCTCACAGCCAATAGGCCTCTGTAGCTTAGTCCAAGCTTGGGAGTCCACATCAATAGGCTCATGTTGCGAAGGCCCTTCACCAGGGCTCCCTACTGGTGAGGCGGTAACTTGGGTCGTCTTCCTTTCTACATATAGGAAGCTTGCCCACTTGGGGTGCTCACTAAGAATGTTCCAAAAATTTCTTCTTTTCAACCTCCTCGAACATCTTCGTCACTTCTGCAATCTTCAAACACAAGCATGCACACAACGGGTTTGTCAGTTAATGTTAGGATAATAAGCTGGAGAACACAAAAAACAAACATACCCATTATGCAATTAATTACATTCTTATGTTAAGTGCCTATGAACATTCAAGTAATAAGATTGACCAGTTTGAAGTGACCTATGAACATTCAAGTAATAAGATTGACCAGTTTGAAGTGACCTACTTAGAGCAGTTTCAAGTGACCTATTTAGAGTAGTTTTTAGTCACCCATTACACAAAACTATAATACTATATTAATATGGAGGAGCAGTTTTAAGTCACCTATTTAGATTGAGCATGGCTTTCACAAGTATAGGGCTTACTTTGTCCTCTATAGTAGTCTCGCTTGCATGGAGATTGTCAACCTTCTTTATGTACCCCATAAACTTACTCCCATCTGCACTAAGGGTCTGCCAATGAATGATTACTCCCTTCATAGAACGCTCCTTCAAAGCTGGTGTCCTATGCCTATGTAGTACAACATGATTCGCTCGCAGTACGTCTTGTAAGACTGGTACTGATGTTGAGCCAAGCGGAGACAAGAATCTCATCCTCTTTAGGGTTCCACCAAGTCCCAGTAGTCTTTTCAGTGCCAGCCTCTTCTTCTTCTTGCCCCTACTCCCCGAACTATCATCAGCATTGAAAGATCCACTCGAACCCAGACTAAACTAACCCATGGTCAGCTCTCCGTAGATTGAGTTGGCCACATGCTCATTGACAGATAGTGAGTTGAACTATCTGGTTACTTCAACATCAACAGTCCCTCAAGAAGAGTTTCCAAGAAGCGATCCATGCTATTCATACAAAGTACAAAAATTGCATCACAATTATACTCAATCTCCATACTTGCAATAATAAATAGTACAAAGAGATGGATGGAATATGGTTTGCTAAATTTACAAAGGACCAAGTAAACATAGGGGTCATTCAAAAATATAATATCATCCAAGTACAATAGACCCATACCAACATTACTTATTCATTTCATAGCCAACATGGCAACACAATCACTAGACAACACGCAAACCACATACCAAAGTAGTACACGGCCACATGACATAGATGATAGCATCATTCCATACACATATACAAATAGTCCACAACATCTTAGTATTTACGAGTGCCAATGCATATACTACACCCAAAAGGAATATACGCTACTGATGACATAAGGATAGAGTCATTCATAATTAAGATGTCAGGACTGATCAGATTCCCAGTCACTCACGCCATCCGAGGAATCAAATAAGAACATTAAGTAAGAACTAAATTGAAAAGGTAGTAATAAAAGAGAACGCAGGGACTTGTTTGATCGAGGTTCGAAGTCCTCCTACCACTCTCCGTTGAGGCAAGCCTTTCACCAAAGGATCGACTCCCGCTCGAGCCCTCAGCCTCTATCCACTGATGGTTGATTTTTACCGCTCTGGTAGGCAAGTTCGAACCGTTCACAACAACTTCTTGAGCACGCCATTGGCAAGCTCCTCAGGAACACACCACCAAGCCATTTAGAGATTGAAAATCCAAGAATAACAACCTTCACAGCATCACCAACTTGGATTACATACTCTCATTCTCACTAGGACAGTATTGGAGCAATAAAAGTATAGCCTTTTGTAGGTATGTGGGATATATGAAGTTCTAGGCTCTAATTTAGGTCCAGTTCTTTTCAGCTTAACAGCTTAATGGCTTAACAGCTTAACAACTTATCTACGTTTTGAAAAGACATATGATTTGAGTTTTTTAGTCCATTTTTTCGCTATTTTGAAGGTGGCTCCTAACGCTTTAAAAACAAGTCAAACAAAATGGATCCGAATCTCGAGACTACCTCGAGAAGCTCTCGAAGTTCAGTCATTTCAGCCGTTCAACTGTTCAGCCGTTCAGATCTGCTCAAAAGAACAGGGCCTTAGGCTCATGTGTGTAGGAGTGAAGTTTAGGTCCTAAATTCTAATAAAAGAGAGGGTTACACGAGTTTATATACACCAAGATGCAAATACCAGCCGTTTGAGACCTATCATAGCCGTTAAAGATAAGACAAAGAAGTTTCTAAAAGCTCTGACAAATCTGCCTTTTACAACGGACAAATTTTCAAAAGAGAATCAGAACAACAGATAGAGTTTAGTTTGCAACGGACCGTAGTGAAAAACTTCCACACACCAGACTGTCCGGCGTAAACGACATTTTAACTATGTGTTGCACATGTTGCCAACAGATTGTCCGACATGAACTGAAAACACACTGGACAACAAGGGATGGATTAGTCTGATAGAGATTTTCACGTCGAATTGTCCGGCGTGAACTAGTATTTATTTGGAGGATGTCAGACTAGAAATAGAGGAGTGGAATACATGTCCGGCGTAGACTAGGATTTCTCTGGTAGAAATTGTTTGTCAAAGAAGGACGAGGACACACAAAGATTTTGCTCCAAGTTATTTAGAGAGATAGAAAGGGCATTATCCACCTAGGTAATATCATGAACCCCCCTTAATAGTACAACGAATTGTAGATAAAAAAGATCCTAACTAGAGGCTTGAGTCATCTCCCAAGTCTAAACAAAACTAGCAAAAGATCCTTAGTCTTGAAAACTTAGCTTGACGTCATACCACCAAAGATGAAACCCATAAATTGAGCCTTAGTGCTCTTAAGTGGGTCAATTTTGATCTTTAAAAGACCATCAGCACCAAAACCCCTGAACCAAATATACCCACAAAAATCGAGGGGCCTAAATGCTTCGGAAGTGCATGGTCATGCCAATGTGATTAAATAATCATATTATAATTATATCCATTACATTAGTAAGTGAAGGGGTCAAGCTATCACAAGGGTGGAACGCATCTTGCCTTGAGTTTGACTGGTATCGTGTGGCAAAATGATCTGTATATGAGTGTATCAAGGTTCAACCGATATGATCACTTTGTGCATTCGAGAGTCCATATGTCCTACTATGAACCGTTGTTGACTTGTGGTCTAGAAAAGGGGTTTCCATAGCCATGGTCGCTTGTGCGTGAACCTAACGGGTCACACACTTAACAGGTTGAAACATGTTCAATAAATTAATCCATTGGTGGATTTTTGAGAATATGAATCTATAAGGACAAGTTCAGGCCCATTAGTGCACGCTCTATAAAAATAGGAGTGGGGCGATGCAGCTAAGTTACTCTCCCCATCATGAGCCTTAGCCGCTGCCGTAGTCCACTGCCCTACACAAACCCTAGCCGTCAGATGCGCAGTGCTAGCACACCAGCGCACGACATTTTATCCTTGGACGTGTGGACATCGTGGAGGCATTTTTGCTACTTCGGCTCTGATCGGCCTGAATGACTACCTCCTTTACGGCCGCATACACGAGGATCAAGGAGGAGACGTTTGGCCACGTCGAGTACTACTTTGGCTCTGATAAGCCTGAACGACTACCTCCTCTACGACCATGTGCACGAGGATCAAGAAGGAGACGTTTGGCCTCGTCGAATACGACTACTAATAGTGCTTTGGAGCACATGGGGAGACTCTATCCACTCTTCTTCCGCTACTAACATGCTTCCAAGGTAACGATCTATGATCCCATACTCGCATATTTTCTAGGTGACCGTATAAATTTTTTATTTTCGGTTAGTGTATCCTGCACGTTCTCTTTTAGTATTAACATGTGAGATACACTCTATTGTGGATTATATGTTAATATTCAACTAGTGGGCAGCGAACATATTATTTCACTGTTATTCTGAATACAAAAGCATGTTGATTTCTCTTGTTTTGAATGCAATGCAAAGTTCAAGATGGTCCCCATAGTTGACCAAAATCATCGCCCAGATGATTACCTCCTCTTCTTATAGATGATCTTCTCGGTATATGACCTTAAAGATCCTCTAGTTATCACTCTTTCTGAAATCAACATCCACATCCTTAACAATCTCATGAAGCTCCTTTCCCTAGGAGGCCTTAGTGCAATGCTCCCTCCGATTCGATAATACTTGATGTTTTAGGTTTGTTCTAATACCGTCTTTCCTCATTCCATCCCTAACAGGCCTTAGTGCTATACCGTCTTTCCTCATTCCATCAAATTGTTTTCTCAAGTTGCATTGCGGGTATTTGCCACGAATGAACATACAATACCACGTATATACAGTTTCTTTTTAATCACTCAGCCATATACCTTTTTAATTACTCAGCAAATGGGGAGGCTTTCGCTCCTTTTGTTGTCCCTCATCAGGTTCTCTGATAGAAAATATGTTCATTTAGTATTTCTCACCTGCATATTTCGTTTTCTCGTCCTGCTCCCATCCAATTTTCCAACAAGCACTGGAGCCAGCAGAGGTTTGGTCATTAAGAAATATATGTGCAATATTTAGGGGAAAAGAAGAAAATCAAGGAACCAGTTCAGGGGGAAATGCACAAAACTCACATCCAAAAAATTTAGCAGTTACCTAAGCTAAGTAAGATTAAAATTTCCCAAAATGTACACTATTCAAGAAATCCTTCCTAGTGATTTTTTCTATAAAACTTAGGCAGTTATTTAATTTTTCTCCTCTTTTTATCCATTTTATTTACATTTGTACGATTTTGTGAATTTTTTTTTCATATACACCGTCAACATGATGAAAATGTGGTTAGGATTTAATAAATGAGATACATAATGACTGAAGGCTTCAAAAAAGAAACGAGCAAATTTCCGACGACAAAATGATATTGCTCACATTTGCAACTGAACAAGCTTTTTTTCTTTTTTTACATCATTATATCATGGTATGAACAGTTGTCGTCACATTTTTTTTGCCCTTGAGCCATTACTTGTTTTCTCCCAGGGTTGACTGACCTGAAAAGCTAACCACTGAAGTCCATACATGAGAGTTATCAAATAGTACAAAAACTTGAGAGATTTAAGTTAGTTCTTTGAATAAGTGGTTCATCGTCAAATATTTTTTTCGCGCGAAACAAATGATACACCCTTGCTAGAAGACGATGCATTCCTCAGGATGAGATGTCAAAAAATTGCACACTACACAAGAACACAACTTCCAAATACTTCAACAATAATCACTTTTGTCACCAACAATTTCCAAACCTTTCCAAACAGAACTTGCATCCAAATATGAGACGTGATCCAGTAGACAAACATCTCAAAAGAACGGTTTTTTTTTTATCGAAGAACCAAGCACAATTAAAAACAAATGAGAACCTGTACAGAGGGCCAAAAACATAGAAATGGAACACCAACTTCAGGTCATGGCCGCTGGAGAACCTTGCCAGCCCTTTTATTTTAGGTTACCAGCCAACCCAGGCCACCTCACAGCTCCTGCATTTAGCTTGTGGATCAGGGGATAGGAGAGTAGTTCTGAAAGCATGTCCTCACCACCAATTTTAACTTCAAGTGATCAAAGATTATACAAGCTCAGGCAGTGAAGATACTAGTAGTGGACCCTGTCGTTGGAATCAAAATTTAAGCCTTGGATACCCCTCATAGTGGACTCGTAGTTCTTGGTGTTAGGCATGTGCCTGCCAGATGATGAATGTCTGGGATCAGAATACTCAGCCGTCAGTGAGCCCCTCCGTGGAGGTGCATTTCTTTGGAATGTCCCTGGACTAGCATCTGGTGTTCGACTGCGTGATGGTTCAGCTTCGCTGCTCTGTAGTTCTCGACCACTAGAGACAGCAGGCCGCCTTGAGGATCCGCTTGACCGACCCAAAAAACTCGAACTGGAAAACTACAAGTCATTTGAGGGTCAAAAATTCAATAGCAAAACGAAAAATAAAATCATGTCACCCAGAGAGGTATCATAGTAGCTAATTATACCAAAACAGAACTACATACTGACCACAGGATCTTTGGAAGTAGACAGATCTTGTCCAACTGGGGATTTCTGTTTTAATAAGCTACCGGCATTTATTCCTGGAGGTGGAACTTGACGTCGTGTAGGATCATCTGACCACCCACTTCTTCTTCCCTCTTCAGTGGCTAAATCAATTTAGGAGAAAGTTAGCCAACCAAGAAACACTTAGTTAACCCGCAAATTAGGCAGGTAAACACAAGAGACAAAAAAAATGCATTCATATGTGATAGGCAATAGTAATGCAGAAGAATGATTTTGAAAATTCACCTGCATCAGGGTATTTATATAATACTTATTTGCATGAGTAGATTATGAATTTATCTGATAGAAAGAATATTGATGAGAACAAAAAAAAACTCGCTTCCTACTTACATGTTTTATGCTGCAATTTTGCTATTTTGCAAATTGTAATTACCAATTTCTGCTGCAACTCATTTTTGCATCATGCATACAATGTTTGTTAGTTATTGGTGATATCTGTAGAGTAGTAATCAGCTACTCTCATATCAATTATAAAATCATATTACCTGACTGTCTATTATTATTTACCATCGCAGCAATCCCAGAGCTTTGTCCAGCTGCTGCAGCCTAAACAACACAACACAAACATATATCAGATATTCATCCATGTAGTAAACTGCAAAAACAAGGTGCTTTGAGTTGTACTCACAATAGCACGTGGTGGAACACTGGTCATATGCGACTGCTGGTACTTAAGAATGGTCCAGTCAAAGACATAATCAAACTGGAAACCTACAAATAGAAGAAATTTCCCATCATGAGTATATCAAAAGTAATTTTTTTAAAAATGATGTTATGCAAAACTTTACATAACAGCATGTAAATATAAAACCAAACCTCTCGAATAAAAAGATCTTTAAACAATAGATTAGCAGTTCTTTTTAGAAATCGATTTCGAAAAAGAATGGATTGGGTCTTATACATACGCAAGGAAGATATTCAAAAAAGAGAGAAGACGAGTTCTTTCTTTTTTCACTTAGGAGCCGTGCGAGATGAAAGTCTTATGGACGGTTTTGCATCAGAAAAAGAAGCGAGGATACAATGTTATGGAAAACTTTACATAACGGCATGTAAACAGAAAACCAACCCTCTCGAATAAAAAGATCTCTAAACAATCTCTTTAAGTATTGATAATCTGGTATATCTTCAAAGCGTAGTGAACGACAGTAATGGAAATAGGATGCAAATTCAGAAGGGTGTCCACGACAGAGAGCCTGCAATTGAGCAAACTGTTAGTAAGATATAGTTGTTTAACAACCATTATTTAATTTTAAGGAACGAAGCATCACCTCAATTGAAGTGGCAATCTTCCGTTCACTAATTTTTTCGTATTTCTGTTTCTTGGTTCCAGCTTTTAGACCTTGCCAAGGAAGACTGGTAACAAGGAAAAATGTCAGCCCACAACAGACTACATTAGATTTAGAGGCACATATAAAACAAATGAATACTTGATAACCAACCTTCCTCTTAAGAAGTACATGAGCACATATCCAAGAGATTCCATGTCATCCCTCCTGCTTTGTTCTGTTGGAATCAGATTTTATTATTTACACCTGATGGCACATGTAAAGGCCAGAGGAAATTGATGAAGAAAGAGTGGACTCACCGATGCCAAGATGGGTGTTTACACTTGCATATCGAGCTGTCCCAGTCAAGTTTTTGTTCTCTCTGCATTTCAATAGACAATTGCCATATGATCTTTCTAGCAGTACAGAAATCTCGGTTCAGTAAGAAAACGATGCTTGGTAATCCATGTATAAATATCTATAATGTGGTCCAGTGTGCAGTGAGGTAACATCAGAAATTACTGAAGCAAATCCAGTGATAGAATATAAAAGTAGAAAATGACAGTATGATGCAGATAAAGAAATAAGAAGTTTAGATATCAGCCTCACAGATAGACAGATTACGACATATTACCTGTATAGAATGTGCTGGTGTGTTGAGGTGTCCCTGTATTTCTTTGCGCGCAGAGCAGCAGCCCGCAGACGCGCCGCGCTGCCGCGTGGGCCCCCTTGCGCGTTCGCGGTGCGGACGGCGGGAGAAACCGGGGTGCGGGACGGTTTAATTTTCAAATTTCACACAGCTACAGTAAACCGGGCCAATCGGGCCGGTTTGGTTCGCATATTAACAAACCGGGCCGTTATTATGCGAACCGTGTGCCAGGCCCAGGCACGGTTCACTGGGCCGAACCGGGCCGGCACGGTTCGTTTTCGAAATGAACCGAACCGGGCCGGCCCGAAGCACAATAACGGGCCGCCCGGTTCGGCCCATTTGGCCAGGTCTATCTCCCCGTCGCTCGCCGCCTCGCCAAACATCCCGCTGTCGCTGCCTTCAATCTCCCCGTCAAGGTCCCACCCTTCCCCCACCTCCTCGCTCCTATGCCTCCGTTCCTGCCTCTGCTACCCCTGCGTCCATCACCCTCCCTCCTTCCATTCCTAACTGTTTTGGCTAATCCGCACCGGAGGATATCTGCTACTCCCCACCCGCTTTCGACGCCACTCCGGCTAGACCTACTCTCCGTTCGGTCATTGTCGGTCCCGTTGCTCCCGCATCTGCCTCTAATACTTCGCGCCCACCCCGCTGTGCCTCTGTTGTCGCATTCCAAGGGCGTTGCTTCCGATGCCTCGCACGCGACCACGTGGTGGCGGCGTGTCGTGACCCCGTTAAGTGCACGTGTTGCCTCCGCTTAGGCCATCGCTCCTGCCATTGCCGTTCCAGCCAGAGCCTTCCTCCCCTCCGGCCCCTACCTTTGCCCCACTCACCTCCCCCACCTTGTCACTCCAATGCTCCGTCCTCGCGGCTCGCCGCCCCTCCTCTGTTCGTGCCTGCTTGGAGGTCACGCCTGCCATCCGCTCGGTTGCTGTCGATCTCCATCTCCATGAATTGTCCTTGGTGATCACCGGCAGCCTCAATCCGAACAACGTTACCATTGCGAGGGCAATTGGCATCCGTGCTGGCATCCCCTTCGGCAACGTCCACATCTCCCTCATCTCCGGCCACCACTTCCTCGTACGCTTCGCCTACATGGAGCAGGCAAGGCTCATCGCTGCTTACCACTCCTTCCACCACTTGGGCACGACATCTTCACCGCGTTTCCAGAGAACATCCACGCGGCTCGCCACTCTGGTGCCCTCCTCTTCCAAGTCCGTCTCGTCCTGGAGGGCCTCTCTTTCCACTGTTGGGAGCCGGCGGTTGTCGACCACCTGCTCGCCGGCTGTGGGCGCATCGACTTCGTCGATGATGCCTCACGCTACCGCTCTGATACCTAGGAGTTCCGGGTATGGGTTTGGATCCATGACCCTGCTTCGATTCCCCTAGAGGCAGAGCTCTCGCTCGTTGACCCGGAGCCGGTCTTAGAGCCTGCCAGTGTCACCGGTTGGCGCTGTTCGTGTCTTTTGCCGGCACCCCAGCCATGCCCGCCCCATTGCTTCGTGTTTCATGTGCTCATCCATGTCGCAGTCGTCGAAGACTTCTCTATCGTCTCTGCCCGCATCGAGGGTGGGCGGCCCGTGGTCGGCATCGAGCGTTGGCACCCCGGCTTCGTCGACTCGACGCTTGCTCGACCAGACTCCAGCTAACCCTTGCCGTTTGCTCGACCGCGCCTAGAGGTTGAAGGCGATGATGGTGTTGTCGATGGCCCTTTCTACCAGCCTCAAAGGGACAACAATGCCTCGATGCGTACGTGTTGGCTTCCACTAAACTTCAAAATTATACGTCAACATACGTCGGAACTCCGATAATTTGGGTAAAAATCAATGTTTATGCTTTCATTTTATTTAAACTAATAAATTTTCACAAGTTTTTGTGAGTATTTGTCCACAGGAGTATGTGTTTGGTTTACGTAATAAGGTTGTTTGGTATGGACCATGGTTTAGGTGTTTGATTAGTTCGATGGAGTAGTATGGTTTTTTACAGATGTGTTTTGTTGGTGAAACGAAGTGGCGATGAGATGATACAACATGGTTCGGATTTAATAAATATTCTTTGTTTATGTTACATGTCGTGGTTCATGCGTTTTGGTTGAGCTATCCACATGCAGCTTTTGTTCCATTCTATTTCATCTCATCTTATTTTATTTTGTTCCATCCAACTTCGAACCGAACACCCCCTTGATGTCCTATTTCATGTGCTATCATGAGTTTATGATAACCAAACAATGCTAAATAATTTCCTAACAAAAGTTTAAAGTGCAGGGAAGAAATTGACTTTAGACCACTTCCAACCATTTTTCCTTTATTCCATTCCCTCCACTTTTCCTTTATTCCATTCCCTTCTCCATTCGTTTCCCCCACATTCTTTCCCTTCATTCCCTACCATATTCAATAGCATCCATTCGAATATAATTTACGAAAAAACAGAGAAATAATTTCATTCTGAAGGGAATGCACGAAGAAATTCCTTCCGAAGAAAACCATAAAGAAGTTCAATTGGAGAATCTCGATCAGGATTTCTTCGCGAAGTGAAAATGACTCAAACGAATGCTCTTGGAGATGATCTTGCACCATCTCCAGCCATTTTCCCTTCATTACATTTCTTGTCCCATTCTCTCCCCCCATATTTTTTTCCTTGATTTCCTGGTGTCTCCAACAACATCCCTTTCGAAGAAATTTGCGAAGAAAATAGGGAGAGAATTTCCTTCAGAAGGCCATGCAGAAAGAAATTTATTATAGAAAGAACTGAAAAGAAATTTGGGCAGCGCCAGGCGTCGAACGTTCAGACGGACACGCGCGCGCCGGGCCTGCGCCGTCCGTCCGATCGCCGGCACCGCACACATCCCACGCACCTGCGCACCCGCGTGCATAATTCGCCAGCGGAGTTGTTAGCCAATGCAGTTGATCAAAATTTTCTATTAAACTTCTGATTTTTGTTAATAACTTCGTATAGCATACATTATACGAAGTTATACGAATGAAGAACCACCGACGAAATGAATCGGAGATACGAAGCCGTCACTCCCCCACAGCCAAAAGCCACGGAAGGAGCCTGAGATGTAGAGAAACGCAGCAGCGAGCTCACGACGACCACCCCGTGGCCACCAGGAACCAAGTCGAGGAACACCACCACAACAGCAGCTTGCACCGGCCGGCGAGGACACCGAAACGCCGGCGAACAGCAGTAGCAGATCGAGGAAGAGGAAGGGAAAACCGAGAGAGTTCAGAGAGTCTAAAGTGAGAGGAGCACGGGACTTGCCCATATAGGCGAGGAGAACCACCTCCCCGAAGTCTCCGGCCAGCTCTCCACGCCACCACGCGCTCGCGCAAGGCGGAGGTGAGGGAACGGCTGCCGCCGCCACCAAACAGCTGGGTTCAAGGAACCCTTGCACGCACAGCTAGCTAGGGGCAGCGATGCTGCCCCCTTCCCATTCCCTCTCCCGCAGTGGGCCCAAAACCCATCGGCCCAAAGAAGGGCAAAAGCCCAGCAATCCCCACCCTTTTGCCTCAAACGACAAAAGTATTATCGTCGTGAAACTCGTTTAATATACTGTTGTTCAACAAAGGTACCGCAAAGGTTTGAACCAAAGTTTAGTCTAAAAGAATCCAACCCAACACAGACAATGGAGGACTACTCCTTGATCCAAGGCCTTGGTGTGAGGGTATTCATCCTAGAGACACACAGTACTAGGCTGCAAATCTGCACCTCTAGCAGGGCAGGACTTTACGGTCATGTCCTTGTATCTATTCATGAGCTCTCTAAAGAGTATATCCCAACCTCTCACGGATCGCGACCACACGATCAGCTCATATAAGTTCGTTCTTCATGGGAACTCTGTAAGACAGCTCCCTAGCCCTTAGGGCTCCGAACTCATTAAGAGGTTTTCACCTCAGCCTGCCATACAGATATAGCACTGCAGCGAATGGGACCAAAAGGATGTGCTGACAGTACCACACAGTTTAGTTGTCCCAGAGCTTGATTCACGGGATCTCCGCTCTTTCAAGATGGATTACCACTGTTGGTTACTACTAGCAGGGTATCAACCTCATTCCTCTAGATGCTGCTTCAATAGTTGATCTAGACAAACCTTTTGTAAAAGGATCAGCTAGATTACTACCAGACTGAGTATTCTACAACAATAGCACCCGTCTCTCTCGCATGCCGTGTAGACTTAAGCCTTCTCTTAATATGCCTCGAGGACTTCATATTGTCTTTTCTACTTTAAACCTTGACTAGAACAGTCTGGTTATTACAGTATACTATGACTACTGGTATCGGCTTTTCCAGCACCGGTAGGTCAGAAAGAAGCTGCTTGAGCCATTCTGCCTCCACGGCAGTTGAATCTAGGACGACTAGTTCAGCAGCGTGTAATGACAGTCAGTTTAGCAGACTTCCAGGACACTGCCCCACCCGCTATAGTGAACACATATCCACTAGTAGCCTTCATCTCATCTGAGTCACTAATCCAGTTAGAGTCACTGAATCCTTCTAAGACTGCTGAATGGCCAGAGTAATGGATAACAAGCTTCATGGTGCCCTTTAGGTACCTAAGTACTCTATGTAGTGCTACCCAGTGATCATCTCCCGGGTTCGCCGTGTAACGGGCTCAATTATATATTAGTTTAGATATATCAGATCAGATTTAGAGTTTATCTCTAATATATTAGATCATATTTAGTAGTTTGTTATAAAGATTATTTATTAAACATTTTTATCTATTAATTTGGTGGACAACAATTGAACGGTTATCTGATTTGGTGGATATTGATATTATGGTGGAGGATTTTCGAACGATGTGGCGTACACGTTTGTACACGAACATCTTGTAAATATTGCGGTATGAGCAAGATAAAAAATGATTCGCATAAAGTACAACAACAATAATAAGCAAGCCAATAATACCATAAGTCATGTATTCTCCAAATATGACAGGAAAGACATATAAATACATGATCAACTCAAATACCATTACTGCCAAATAGATAAACCCAGCAACTAAGCTCAAAGTTTTAACTTTACTAGTGCTCTCAGATTGCAAACTGGGGTTGCTAAATGTTTTAGCCATCCAACAACAGTTTGAGAGTGAATATCACAGAAATAATTAACTAAAATTAGGGCTATAACCAAAGAAGTATTGCACTGCTTAAGGTCTAGATTATATAATCTCAACAGTAACAAATACAGTGACAGATTGGACAGCAAAACAACTAAATAATACCAGCTCAAAAACCAGTATGAACCAGTCCAGAACAGCCACTAGTTCTCAATCACAAGATAGCAAAGAACAGTAGCATGAATTTATCACATGAACAGACTCATAAGCAGTGCCATCTACACATTACAATAGCCCTAAAATAGTTCATTATAATTTCAAACAATGCAATCATCATCGAGCAGCACTAGTAGCCCACAAGAACAGTGCATATACCCAAATTGCGGTTAGCCCCTATTCAAGAAATAGGCCCCCAAACCTCTGACTGGTCTACTGCACAAGAAAGAGATCGATCACTTACGGTGTGTTGGATTCTAACCAACAACGTCGAGGCAAAGCATGCACAAGCACGTTCCCAGAAAACAATTCGACGTGCTATGAAGCACCACCAACAAAGTGAATCGGAGATACGAAGCCGTCACTCCCCCACGACAAAAGACCACGGAAGGAGCCCGAGATGTAGAGGAACGCAACGACAAGTTCATGGCGACCACCCCGTGGCCACGGGAACCAGAGTCGAGGAGAAGCACCACCAAGGCAGCACCCACCAGCCGGCGACGGCGCCGAGGCACCGGCGAAAGCAGCAGCGACCTGCAGTAAGAAAGTGGGAGGAGAAAAACCGAGAGAGTCCAGATCAAGAGTACGAGGAGCACGGGACTTCCCCATATAGGCCAGGAGAATGAACTCCCCGAAGTCTCCGGCCACCTCTCCACGCCACCACGCGCCCGCGCAAGGCGGAGACAAGCCAACCGCCGCCGCCTGCCAGCTCGGGTTCAAGGAAACCCTAGCTGTGGCGCTCTCCCCTAGGGCAGCAACGCTGCCCCTCTCTTTTCTTCTCTCGTAGTGGGCCATAGGCCCACTGGTCAATGGGCAAAAGCCCAACAATCCCCACCCTTTTGTCTCAATCGACAAAAGTATTATCGTCGTGAAACTTGTTTAATATACTGTTATTCAACAAAGCTACCACAAATGTTTGAACCAAAGTTTAGTCTAAAAGAATCCAACCCAACACAGACAATGGAGGACTACTCCTTGATCCAAGGCCTTGGTGTGAGGGTATTCATCCAAGAGACACATAGTACTAGGCTGCAAAACCGCACCTTTAGCGGGGCGGGACTTTACGGTCATGTCCTTGTATCTATTCATGAGCTCACTAAAGAGTATACCCTAACCTCTCACGGATCGTGACCACACGATCAGCTCACATAGGTTCGTTCTTCACGGGAACTCTGTAGGACAGCTCCCTAGCCCTCAGGGCTCCGAACTCATTAAGAGGTTTTCACCTCAACCTGCCATACAGTTCTAGCACTGCAGCGAATGGGACCAAAAGGATGTGCTGATAGTACCACACAGCTTAGTTGTCCCAGAGCCTGATTCACGGGATCTCCGCTCTTTCAAGATGGGTTACCACTGTTGGTTACTACTAGCAGGGTATCAATCCATTCCTCTAGATGCTTCTTCGATAGTTGATCTAGGCAAACCTTTTGTAAAAGGATCAGCTAGATTACTACCAGACTGAGTGTATTCTACAACAATAACACCCGTCTCTCTCGCATGCGGAGTAGACTTTAGTCTTCTTTTAATGTGCCTCGAGGATGTATTCTACTACAATAACACCCGTCTCTCTTGCATGCCGAGTAGACTTAAGCCTTCTCTTAATATGCCTCGAGGACTTCATATTGTCTTTTCTATTCTTAAGCTTGACTAGAACAATCTGGTTATCGCAATATACTAAGATTGCTGGTATCGGCTTTTCCAGCACAGGTAGGTCAGAAAGGAGCTCCTTGAGCCATTCTGCCTCCACAGCCGCTGAATCTAGGGCGACTAGTTCAGCCTCCATTGTTGAGCATGTAATCATAGTCTGTTTAGCAGACTTCCAGGACGCCCCACCAGCTAAAGTGAACACATATCCACTAGTAGCCTTTATCTCATCCGAGTCACTAATCCAGTTAGAGTCACTGAATCCTTCTAAGACTGTTGGATGGCCAGAGTAATGGCTTCCAAGTTTCATGGTGCCCTTTAGGTACCTAAGTACTCTATGTAGTGCTACCCAATGATCATGTCCCGGGTTCACCGTGTAATGGCTTAACTTGCATACTGCATATGAGATGTCGGGTCTAGTTGCGCTACAAAGATACATCAAAAATCCAATTACTTGAGAATATAGGTGTTGATTAACGCCTTCACTAGTGTGTTTGCAAAGTCTCAAATTAGGATCATAGGGCGTGGAGGTAGGTTTAGAATGCATATGCCCGAAACGGGTTAGGATTTTCTCCACATATTGGGATTGTGACAGAGTTATTGCACTCTCACCCTTTATAAGCTTGATGTTGAGAATAACATCAGCCTCTCCTAAATCCTTCATATCAAAGTTCAGGGAAAGGTATTCTTTTGTTTCGTTGATGACATCCAAATCGGTCCCAAATAGCAATATGTCATCCATGTAAAGACACAGAATGACACCTTGGCCCCCTTGAAACCTATAATAAACACATCTGTCGACCTCGTTTACACAAAACCCCACAGATGTCATTGTCTTATCGAATTTCTCATGCCACTACATAGGGGCTTGCTTAAGACCGTACAAGGACTTAATCAAGCGGTATACTTTGTTCTCTTTGCTCTTAATCAAAAATCTGTCAGGCTGTTGCATATATATCTCCTCTTCTAGCTCTCCATTAAGAAAAGCGGTCTTAACGTCCATTTGATGGACTAGGAGGTTATACGCGGCCGCAAGAGCTATAAGCACACGTATAGTGGGTATCCTAGCCACAGGAGAATAAGTATCAAAGTAATCCTCGCCTTCTCTCTGAGTGAAACCCTTAGCCACTAAGCGGGCCTTGTACTTTTCTATAGTACCATCAGATCTCCTCTTTTTCTTAAAAATCCACTTCCAAACCACCGGTTTGCAACCACTTGGTAAATCAACGACTTCCCACGTTCCATTAGCGATGATGGAATCCATCTCGCTACGGACTACCTCCCTCCAATACTCAGCATCAGGAGATGCAAAAACCTCAGTGAGGGTGCTTGGTTCGTCATCCACAGAATAGATAGCGAAATCATCACCAAATAACTTTTCAGTCCTTTGTCTCTTACTCCTCCTCAACTCCAATTCAAGAGTAGGCTCAGCCACTTCATGAGGAATAGAGTAATGCTCGTTAGAGCCATCTGATGCGGTTATTGAAGGGAACCCTAGATCAATCATGAGATGATTGTATAATACGTTTTTGTTCATGTACTTTTCGATAACTAGCTTATCAGGTTCCATGAATAATGGTCATAACTTTGTTCATCAAGTATGACTTGGTTGTGAGACACATTGTTTGTATGACATTATTCTAAACTGATCCCTGATCCAGAATCATTATGAGGAGCAGTAATGATTGATCGGCAGGAATAGAGTAATGCTCGTTAGAGCCATCTGGTGCGATTATCTCATTCGATCTCATAGGAAAGATAGTCTCAAAGAAAGTCTCATCCTGAGACTCCATAAGGTCATTTGGAGCGACTTCGCTCGTCTCGGATTTGACCACTAGAAATCTATAGGCTGTGCTATTTAGAGCATATCCTAGGAAGACCGACAGTTTTTGGTCCTAATTTTTTTTTTCTTAGGCATAGGCACATTTACCTTAGCAAGTCCTAAGATGAGACAGGTTTGGCTTTCTCCCCTTCCATCCTTCATAAGGCGTCACCTCGCGATTTCGTGGCGCCACCCTATTTAGGACATAATTCACTGTGAGAACAGCCTCCCCCCACCATCGAACCGACATACCAGAACTTTGTAACAAGGAGTTAACCAAGTCACATATGGTTCGGTTCTTTCTCTCGGCCACCCCATTTGATTGAGGAGAGTAGGGATGTGTGGTTTCATGAATGATACCACATTCTTCACAGAAATGGGCGAAATCCTTAGAGATATACTCTCCTCCTCTATCAGACCTTAACCGTTTAATAGTCTTTCCTAGTTGGTTTTCCACTTCAGCTTTATAGATCTTAAAATATTCTAGTGCTTCATCTTTAGTTTTTAATAGATAGATATAACAATATCTACTACTATCATCTATGAGAGTAAAGAAATACCGTTTGCCACCCTTATTTAAGATACCATTCATCTCACATAAGTTGGAGTGGACTAGCTCTAGTGGAGAGGTGCTTCGCCCTTCAACCGTACGAAATGGCTTTCGAGGCTGCTTAGCTTGCACACACACCTCACACCTGGAGCCCTTCTCATAGCTATACTCTGGAATCAAATTCATCTTACTCAAACGCACAATGGGCTCAAAATTCAAATGACATAAGCGTGAATGTCATACATCATGATGTTTATTACAAACCACATTAAAAATGAAAAGATTGTTCTGACACAAGACAGAGAGGCTAAACATGCCACCTCTCTCTTACCCCTTGCCTATGAAGGCACCAAACTTGGTCAAGATGACCTTATTTGGCTCAAACACTAATCTGACACCCTCAGGACATAAAGCCGTGCCACTGATCAAATTACGTCGCATCGTGGGCACAAACAGCACGTCGCGAAGAATCAGCATCTTGTCCGAAGTCAACTTCAAGCAGACCTGACCGACTCCTCGTATATGTGCTGGCGCTACGTTGCCCATCAAGACGGATCCACAAATTTGACCCTGAAATGAAGTAAATGAGGCTCTGTCAGCAGCTATATGAAGTGTAGCACCCGTATCGATACACCAATCAAGTGATGAATCATCCATAAAGGCTCTAGGTACATACCCTGTGGAAGAGCTAGGAGCCACCTCCGCAACATGCGCCTAGGCCCGAGGGCCATTCTGCTGTCCTGAACCTGGTCCTTTGCCCTTGCGGTCACGGCACCTTCGAGCGATGTGCCCGGGGTTGCCACATACATAGCAAACCAGATCCTCCTTCTTCTTCTTCATGTTCTTGCCATTGGCACCAGTCTGGTTCTGGGGCTTCTTCTTTTCTTCTTTCCACTAGCAGCATTGGGGTTATTGGCATCCGCCACATGAGCCTGGACGCTCGACGAGGAGTGCTTAGGGCCTCCACTCGCCCGTGCCCGCTCCTCGACATTTATAGCTGCCTGTAGCTGTGGAACAGTCAGGCGCTCCTTCATGTGTCGACGAGTGGTCACAAAGTCATGCCACGTGGAAGGGAGCTTAGCGAGAACTACATTAACTTGAAAACTCTCAGGCAAGATACAGTCGAACTGGTTCAAGTCCCTAACATGGAGCCGGAGCTCCTGGACCTGCTCCAGAATGGGCCTGTTCTCTACAACCTTGTAGTTCAAGTAGTTCTGGGTTATGATTTATGAAACTCTCATTTCCATTATCCCCCTCGGCAAACTTGAGCTCTAGGTCCTCCCAAACCTCCGTAGCTATCGTATAGCTAGAGTAGATGTCAAAAAGCCTATAAGAGAGGATAGCCAGCAATCGCACTAAGGCAGAGTGGTTGGCATCCTCCCAACGCCTAATCTCCTCCTCAGAGATGAGAAGGGAAGGAGGCGAAGGGGGATTAGAAATCACCCAGAAGACCTTAAGGTCAGTCAGCCAAAGCTTAGCGCGTGCCTGCCAGCGTTTAAAGCTGGAGCCATCAAACGTCTCAGGATTAACAACATCGCTCCCATGAGAGGCCATAGTGATAAATTGTTTTCTGGATTGTTGTAAATATTGCAGTATGAGCAAGATAACAATATGATTTGCATAAAGTACAACAACAATAATAAGCAACCCAATAATACCAGAAGTCATGTATTCTCCAAATATGACAAGAAAAACATATAAATACATGATCAACTCAAATACCATTGCTGCCAAATAGATAAACCCAGCAACTAAGCTCACGGTTTTAACTTTATTAGTGCTCTCAGATTGCAAACTAGGGTTGCTAAAAGTTTTAGCCATCCAACAGCAGTTTGAGGGTGAATATCACAGAGATAATTAACTGAAATTAGGGCTACAAACAAAGAAGTATTGCACTGCTTAAGGTCTAGATTATATAATCTCAACAGTGACAAATACAGTGACAGTTTGGACAGCAAAGCAACTAAACAATACCAGCTCGAAAACCAGTATGAACCAGTCCAGAATAGCCACTAGTTCTCAATCACAAGATAGCAAAGAACAATATCACGAATTTATCACATGAACAGACTCATAAGCAGTGCCATCTACTCCTTCTTCTTCTCCTCTTCTTCTTCTTCTTCTTCTTCTTCTTCTTCTTCTTTTCTTTTCTTTTTTCTTTCTCCTTTCTTATTTCTACAAAATCAAAACATACGTATATATATCCAAAACTCTCCAAAAACATTAGTTCAAGATTAGTCCAATAAATCATCAATCCTCATAAAAATATGTAAATAAATTGAAAAATCATCTCATCACACAATATTCAAAATATTCACTCAACATAGTGGCCTGCAAAAAAAATCCCAAAGAAAGATGAAACATTTTTGGAACAAAGTTTTAAACACACACCACAGGAATCGAGATATGTGTGGACGGCACAAGATGCCAACACATAGCCAAATACTGTAAACACAGGCCTATTGACGTAACGTCGACGAAACAGACAAACTATGTCGGCGACCCCGACGACAAAGCCACATCCCTGGCAAGCCGCCTAGTTATGTCTATGTGGGCGGCAAAAGCCGTCGACATAGGCGCACCCTGACGGCACAGCCGAGGAGACGACGCTCTGACGTGTGAGCCCCATAGAAGAATCATGGGACTTTCTGGATCACTTGACCGCAGTCTTTGTCGGCTGCCATAGGGTTGGTTTCACATGACAGAGATATTGTATCTGCCAAGCGGGACCAACCTGAACTCCTATCGTCTGAGTCGTTAAGGCGTCGTTAAGTGGTACCACAATGTCGACAACATTGACTTTGGCAGACGACACAGATATTTTCTGCGGGCTTTGAAATTTAATTTTTTGAATTCGCACAGCCGGAAGCACGACATATGTTGGCGGTTGTGTTAGGGCTGACGACAAAACTCGCCCTGCCATATGTTTGTCGTCGGTTGTTTTGTAGACCACCGACATTGTCTGTCGTTGATTTATGTGCCGCCGGCATAGATATTTTGGCCGCCGACACAGTCCTCGTTTCCTTTAGACTGTAGTGACATCCTTTTAGCATGGAAAGTTTTTAACTTCGTTCAGGAATAGAAATACGAGATTCCAGCTTATGGAAAATTTTCCTAAAGTTTCAATATCAATGTCTCACGACATCTCTTTTTTCTCTCTCACACACGAGGTGCATACTGATGCCGTAATATACTTTTGCACGATGAGCTTTGCTTTCGTATTGGACTATTTCGTGTTTCCGCGCTACTATATCTTAACATGACCGAGAGGTTTGTAAAACACAATGTGCTAATTTAAATAAAAATAAATAAATAAGATGGTTTAGCATATTAATGGATGAGGGATGGGCGGTAGAGATGGATGATACACTACCGACACCACCACCAGTCCACTCATAATAGTGGAGATTTTTCATTAATTGCTATGTTCCAAGTGCCTTTTTTTTTCCCTAAAGTCCCTATGTTATTCTCATTCCTATGGTTTATATATACATTCCTTTTATATTCATGATTCTTTTTCATTTCTATGTTATTCCTATGTTTTATATTAAAATTCCTTTTATACTCATGATTCTTTTTTCATTTCTATGTTTTCTATCTCTATATTTCAAATAGACCATTACAGTGGAACATATATGAGTTTTCTAACCGTTAGTTCGCTGCAGCATGGCCTAGCAATGATCAAAACCAGGTCTCCTACATCCATTGACTCAAATTAAGCCACAACCAAGATTTTTGGTTCAACTCAACTCAAAATACTAGCCTTATGGGTGAGGTACACATCTACCTTTAAAACTGTGCTTCCTTCGATATGAGACTTGTCAGTGAAAATGTCACAAGACAAGATCCTTCCGAGGGATTACGAAATTGTTTGGCTGAGTGGGTATCCGCGCAGCTCACTCCGGTTCCTTACTACGTGAGGGAGACTCCAAGATTTTACCTAGGTTTGGACCCCTGCTCCAGGTGATAGTCCTACTCATGTTTGTTCTTGATTGGCTCCTGCGGAGCGAATTCGTACAATCGTGGTTCTGGGAGTCTAGAACTGAGAATGAAAAAATTGAACTAGGATCCCCTCTCTCCGCCGCTCGATGCCCCTTAGAGAGAGAGAGAGAGGATACATTAAATGGCCTGGCCACTATGCACCCACTTGCTACGGGATGACGCCTGCTGCCTCAACTCTCTTGCGCCAATCGCCACGGGCGGATTGGACGGGAGAGTCGCCTGATACCGGCGCCGATCAGGCCTGTCTCCGCACAGTGACAGCTTGACAGCAACGGCGCATTTGCCAAAGCTACAGTGACAGTAATCATCACCCTCTGTTCCTCACGCCGAATCGTCGCAATTAATGCCTCTGATACGCTAGATGGGGTGACGCCTTCTACAGGAAGCTTTCGCATGCGTGGCACTGCTCGCCCGCCGTTCCTACTCGCCCAAGGCGTTGGGGCCTGCTTGCCCACCGTACGCTTGGTCGCCACGTGGGCTGCTCACCCATGGCGTCGGGGCCCGCTCGCCCGCCGTATGCCTGGCTGCCACGTGGCCTGCTCGCCCGCCGTACGCTTGGCTGCCATGTGGTCTGCTCGCCCGCGGCGTCGGGGCCTGCTCGCCCGCTGTACGCCTGGTTGCCACGTGGCCTATCGATTCTTGCTCCAGTGCACACCCTGGTAGGTTGCATGCCAACAAGACTAAACGTAACAATCTTTCCATTACACATCAAAACCCATCCAATCTTCAGGAGATACCACTTGTTAGAG
>SPJY01037268.1:55094-95896 GCA_005191435.1 Raddia distichophylla | reverse complement strand
GCAAAACAACTAAACAATACCAACTCAAAAACCAGTATGAACCAGTCCAGAACAGCCACTAGTTCTCAATCACAAGATAGCAAAGAACAGTAGCATGAATTTATCACATGAACAGACTCATAAGCAGTGCCATCTACACATTACAATAGCCCTAAAACAGTTCATTATAATTTCAAACAATGCAATCATCATCGAGCAGCACTAGTAGCCCACAAGAGCAGTGCATATACCCAAATTGCGGTTAGCCCCTATTCAAGAAATAGGCCCCCAAACCTCTGACTGGTCTAGTGCACAAGAGAGAGATCGATCACTTACGGTGCGTTGGATTCTAACCAACAACGTCGAGGCAAAGCATGCACAAGCACTATCCCAGAAAACAATTCGCCGTGCTATGAAGCACCACCAACGAAGTGAATCGGAGATACGAAGCCGTCACTCCCCCACGGCAAAAGACCACGGAAGGAGCCCGAGATGCAGAGGAACGCAGCGGCAAGTTCACGGCGACCACCCCGTGGCCACAGGAACCAGAGTCGAGGAGAAGCACCACCAAGGCAGCACATACCGGCCGGCGATGGCGCCGAGGCACCGGCGAAAGCAGCAGCGACGTGCAGTAAGAAAGTGGGAGGAGAAAAACCGAGAGAGTCCAGATCAAGAGTACAAGGAGCACGGGACTTCCCCATATAGGCCAGGAGAACGAACTCCCCGAAGTCTCTGGCCACCTCTCCACGCCACCACGCGCCCGCGCAAGGCGGAGACAAGCCAACCGCCGCCGCCGCCGCCTGCCAGCTCGGGTTCAAGGGAACCCTAGCTGTGGCGCTCTCCCCTGGGGCAGCAACGCTGCCCCTCTCTTTTCTTCTCCCGTAGTGGGCCATAGGCCCACTGGTCCAAGGGCAAAAGCCCAACACATCTATGTCTAATATATCAGATCAGATTTAGAGTTTATCTCTAATATATTAGATTAGGTTTAGTAGTTTGTTATAGAGATTGTTTATTTATATTTTTTATCTAATTTGTTAGACGACAATTGAACGGTTATCTGACTTGGTGGATATCGATTGGATGGTGTGTGACATCCTAATAAATATTAGAATGTCCCAAGTCTTATTTAAAAAGAAATGCATTTAAAATAATTTCTATTATTTTTCTTTATTAAAATCCCTAAATTTGCAAACAATTATTTACATATAAGAATTTATTTTATTAATTATTTTTGTTATAATTTACAATTTGCAAATTTACATACAAAAGCTCTTTCCCCAATTTTCCCATTTCCTTTCCATTTATCTTTGCTCGACCGAAACCTTAAACTCTAGGTCAAGTCGACTTTTCTCTTTCTCTCTCGACCGGAACCCTAAACCTCGATCAACCGTCTTGTTACCCTGGTCGAGCAAGCCACTCAGCCCTCGTCATGTCGATCTAACCCCTCTGGCTTGGACTCTATGTCCAATTGAAACCCGAACCATCTCCTTGTCATAACCCGACCAAATCTTTCTCCTTCCTTCCTCTCAACCCATCCGCGACTGAAACCCTAGCTCTCTCTCTCGATTGAAAACCCTAGCCTGACCCTCGACCAAGACCCTAATTTCAACAAATTTCCCTTTTAACCCTTGCCAGCTGAACACCTACCTATCACAACCGAGACAAACTCCCCTGCGACCCTCCAACCCATCTTCCTCTTAGCCCCGGTCAAACTGACCATTGTCTCGATCAAAACCCTAACACCGATCGATCCTTTGTTTCTCTCGGTCGAGCTGCCAGTCCCTCACAACCCTTCGACCGACCCTTGCTCTCAACCCTTGTCTAGCTAGTCGTCCCTCCATCTTCTTGGCCGACCACGCCAGCTGAAGCGAGTCTATATCTTGTTTGACTTGTGCCCGAATCAAGCCCAATCGAATTCAAGCCCAAAGCCCATCTCCCTGCACTATAAAAACCCTAAACGAGTTTAACCTAAACCTAGTCCCATCACAGCCGTCCTCACCTCCACGCCGTCCCTATCCTCAACTCACGGGAGATTTCATTTTTTACCCCCCAATTGAGGGGGCAAATACTTCATGCCCCTCAATTGGGTTCTCCTTTATTATTTGCCACTAGTACACCGAATTCTTTTATTCCTTGCCACTCCATCCCTTTAATGTCTTTAAAAATCATAAAAAAATTCAAAACAACCTTTAAAAGTTCTAAAAAATCATAAAAAATCTGAAAAAAATTATAAAAATTATAAATCTTTAAAAAATCAGAAGAACCTAAAAACCAAAAAATCATAAAAAAATCCAATAATTCATAAAAAAATAGGAAAAATTTAAAAATTTAAAATAACTTAGGAAAATCATAAAAATATAAATCTTAAGAAACTAAAAAACTATTTGTAACCATTACACAACAATAAAATTTAAAGAATCATAAGTTACAAATTTAAATTTTACTGTATAGCAAGGGTTACAAAAGGCTTATGATTTTCTTAAGTTTTTTATGATTTTTCGGACTTTTTATGTTTTTTTTGGTATATTTTAGATTATTCTAAACTTTTAAAGATGTTTCTGAATTTTTAAATTTTTGGTTTTTTTATTATTTTTTAGATTTTAATGATCTTTTAGAATTTTTAAATATTGTTTTGAGTTTTTTATGATTTTTTAAGACATTAAAAGGGATGGAGAGGCAAGAAATAAAAGAATTCGATGCAACGGTGGCAAATAATAAAGGAGGACTCAATTGAGGGGCATGAAATTTTTGGCCTCTCAGGGGGCAAAAAATTAAATCTCCCTCGACTCACTGGGGCAAAAAAATTAAATCTCCCTCGACTCACTGCTGCCCCCTGTGTGCCTTGTCATCGCCGGCCAAGCCGCCCAACCCGCCGCCGCCGCCCTGCCCTGCCTTGCCACCTGCCGAGCCTGCCCGTGGCGCCGTCACCCCTATCCCATGGAGCCGGCCCACTGGTGCCGCCGTTGCGCAGGCGCTCGCCCGGGCCGACGCGCCCATGCCCAGGCGCCGCCCCTCATCACCGCCCCGGGTGTTGCCGCGTCTTGCCTCAACGCCTCCAATGCTGACCCTCACCGTCCTAGCCGCGCCCTGCTCCCAGGCTGAGCCGCGCCGCCCCCATCCCACAACCGCTCCCAGGGCGAGCCGTGCCGCCACCCCTGTCCCATGGAGCTGCTGCCGCCGCCTGCAGACGTACCCGCCACCGACTGAGTCCCTCCCCGGAGCACCGCCGCCTGGGGATCTCGCCGGACCTCGCCGGAGGAGCCACCCACCAAGGCCGCCGCTCTCACCCGCTGTCTCTCTCTCTGCCATGCATTCGCGTGTATGTGAGGAGAGGACAAGCACATCCGAGCACCCCGATCCCCTTTTCTATCTCTAATTGGCTTGGTTGATTAATCAGTACTGCTTATGTGAATAGTGCACTCTCTTTAATTTCTATCTCCCAAACCGTAACTCCGTTTCACTCCAAACCAATTTTCCAAGCCTTCTACTATGTTATTCAACCTACAGTAATTATTTCGTATTTTTATGAATTTTGTTTACAACAGACTTTTCGCGAGCACCTCGTTTTGCGTGTCGACGTCGTCGACTTTGTGAGGCGGACGCCAAGTGACACTATTGAGGAGAAATTATTCGGATCGGGAATCGTGAAAATCTGGTGCGTGTTTCGAAGACCGAGGCACCATTGCCAGCAATTGTTTAGTATTTTTATTTAATTTATTTGCTATTGTTTATTTGTGTGCATTTCAATTTGTGTGTAGACCGTGTCGGTATTTTTACTGGAGTCGTGAGTGCCGAAAGATTTCCAGAAGATGGTCAAGACCAAGGCTTAAGTCAGGGCAGTGCCATTAGAAACCTTGGAGCCGTAAGCACCGACGGACCAAGGTGTCTCCAACGACTTTCCGAAAGGTATGCAAAGGTGAAATACGAAAAGTAAAGACGATTATGCTCCCTCCGTCCAAAACCTGTACGTTGCCCTAAAGCATAGCCAAGAGAGCACATACTTTTGGACGGACGGGATTAGTAAAACAGAGGGCAGGAATAAACATCTAGTGATTGCCTGGTAGCGATCGGTCTCGCAAGGAATCGTCGACGTTCTCAGGCCACCATCTTCAATGGTGACGTCTCGGTCTAAAGCTCGAGTTTTCATATGCATATTAGAATAGTGTGTGTGCCTTATTCATATTAGTCATTTACTAGCATTACTAGACCTTATTTGATGAACCCTTCACTGTTCCTTAGCCTACCCTTTGACTGTATGTTAGGATTGCATTGGGATTTCACTAAAAAAATGTGCCTTTGTGAGACGTATGCTTCGTGATAGTGTTTTTGGTTAAACACTAAACAACTAAAACTAGTGTAGATTGCTTAGGGGAGACCTGACAGTGATGGTTCTGAGACTGTGGTGGAGATTCGAGGGTCTCCTATAATAAGGATCCAAGCTTGTGTACTACTAGACCAAACCTTACCGTACAGGCACTTATGCTTTTGGCCCTGGCTTAGTACACTATGAAACCCAATAACCGCTTGCTCGTAGGCTCTTCGGTTACATTTCGTCACTATTGCCCTAGGGTGAGGTTCGCGACCTTACCTGAGGGGTAGTGCGTCCCTGAGACCAAATGGCTTAATTGGGGAACAACCCATGGGTGGTGTCCAGAATTAGTAGGCGCCCTACCGCAACGGACACCGGTGGGGCCGGGGAAACCAAAAGAGAGGGCTGGTGAAGTGGTGGGCGTAGTAGACTGGAAAAGTCTTGTACCGTATCTCCTACTGGATGAGACGGGGCTTGTGGGAAATTTGTACACACTCTGCAGAGTTAAAACTATCATGATAGCCGTGTCCACGGATATGGACGGGGCGGGAGGTTTGCACTCGTAGATTCACCCTTTTAATAATTGAACTTGACTAGAATAGACTGGGATTGGCCTGGTGTAAGACGCACCTTCTCTTGTTGATCCTTGATACTACTTATGATCATGCATTCACTCAATAAAATTGGTTAACTAAAATTTGGCTATAATTAGGTTTTGGGTAAAATAACCTACTACCTGCCTTTGTCATTGCATACATGCCTAAGGATTGCTTGTTGGTAACTGCATACTCATTATATCTATCGCGGATAATTTCATTGTTCAGGTTCCAAGTCCAATCAGCACCAAGAGGGTCCGAACTCAGGGTGCAGGACTAGCTGCGGGTGTCTGGGTCAATTGCTTAGATATCGTCGCTAAAGGCTGATGCGGCTATGATGCTCTTTTTGTTCGTTCTTAATATTTGATATTACTTGTCTTACTGTAATAGCATATGAAGCTACCTTGTAATACTCTGTTATTTTGAATAATAATGAAATGCCAGCGATGGTAGCCATTTAATTGTCCATCATGATGTACTAATCTGGGCCTTGTATCAAATCGTGGTGCCGGATTCCCTGTAGTGGCGCAGGGGGTCGTGACAAAGTGGTATCAGAGTGGGTGTTGACATCAGGATACCATAGCTAGTTGGTCTTTAAACCTTAAGGATTTATTTTAAATAAAAAGTTTTGAAACTTTTTTGCTACTCTCTCCTATCATCTATTATCAAAGTCTAGTACTTCTTTACCCTGTTAGGAATTTTGGCTTTCGATCTTTTCTACTCGTCCTCTGATATTCATTCTTATCTACTCGTCTGCTCTTCTACCTTCACAAAGATTTATTCTATTCGCTCACATACTTCAAAGTCAAGCCTTTACCCATTCGAGAAGATGGAGTTGTTTTGCTACCAACATCAACAATGAAGAAGAAGAGACGGTCGCTGAAGAAGGAAAGAAAGAGAAGAACATTTGATGAAGATGAAGAATCGTCGCTTTGGAAAGACTAGGTGTTAGGGATCATATATAAAAAGAAAATATTTTCGTGTAGAGTATACCGTAACAACTTTTGGTTTTCTCATTGAGATGCGGATATTCATTAGTTAGAAATTGAAGACCGGAACTAGGCGGCTAGAGGGGGGTGAATAGACGCCAATCAACTTTGATGCTTTCTTTTTGCACATGCAGCCCTTCTAAGCATTCCGCAGAAACTGCTTCGTGTCAGAGATCAAATCACGATGGACAACATGACAACTATGTGTACCCATGACTTGTATGGATGATATCCATATGAATATAAGTTGAAAAAGGTTTTTGTAAAACAAAAAGGAAAAAAAAAGTTTTTACTAAGTTGATTCTTCTTATCTTGTTTGAAAAATGGTAGGTTTAAAAGATTTATTCAACTTATCTTTAAAAATCACGTCCACTTTTCCAACAAAATATTTACTTTAAATATTGTTGGTTTCCGAATATACCTTATCTAAGAAGAATAAAATGTTTTTATTATTTTTGTTATTGAAACAAATGGAAAATGATTTGCTTTTAATATAACCGCAAAAACAGGGGTTGTTTTGTATGAGGTTTTAGAAGTTGTGGTATTATTTTAAAAATTTTACCAATTGTATTTATTAAGTTGGAAATTCTTGTTTTAGTTTGAAAAGAGAAATCATTTATAAAGGTTTATGCAATTTCTTTATATACATATATATGTATATGTAAAAAAAAAAAATTATTTCTCCAAAATATTTGTTCTAAACAATAATTGTTTTGAAACCTACAACATTTTACTTTCACTATTTAGGATTTTGTTTTCTTTGGAAAAGTTTCATCAAACTTCTTCGAAAAGAAAAGTTTTAAAAATAAAAACGGTAAAAAAAAAGGGTTATTAAAAAGAGGTGAAAAAAAATACCAAGATTCAATTTACAAAAATAAAAGTGATTTGTTTAAAAAAATGAAAATGGCTGAGAAACAAATGTTATTGCAAAAAGGTTTTTTTAAAAAAATAATAAATAAAAAAATGAAAGGTTATTTTTCAAAAAAAAACATTTAAAAGAAATAATTCAAAAATAAAGTGTTCTTCCAAAAATGTGTGAAAAATAAAAATATTTACAAAAAGAGCATTTCCTTATAAAAAGAAAAGGAAAAGAGTTCAAAAATAAATGTTTTTGCAAAAAGGTTTTTTTTTAAAAAAAAGGAAAAAAATAATAAATAAAATCCAAAAGATTTTAGTTACAAAAAGCAAAGAGCTTTTGATTTATAAAAAAATAAAATGGTTCAAAAATAAAGTGTTCTTGGATGTTAAAAAAAATAAAAAAAAATAATAATACAAAAGATCCAATTTACCAAAAAAAAAAGTGCATTTTTGTTTATACACAAAACTAAAATGAAAATTGGTTCTAAGATAAAATGTTCTTGCGAAAAGATGTTTATAAAAAGAGAGTGAGATTTGATTTATAAAAAAAATCCTTTTAAAAAAAAGGGTGTTTGAAAAAATAATTAAAATACAAAAGATTTTATTTACAAAAAGAAAAGAGCTTTCGGTTAAGAAACAAAAATGGTTAAAAAAAATTTTATTGCAAAAAGGCGATAAAAAAAATCGATTTGTATATAAAGAAAAAGAAAAAAAAACCGTACGACACACTCGTGTTTTCGTACAAAAATATTTCTCTTTGTTTTAAAATAGTCTAGTGTTTTACTAAATAAACTTTAGTACTCCATATGTACGGATAATAAGATAGCTGATAATACGGCACTAATATAATCACTAACTTGTTGCTCGTGTATATAAACCATGTTTGCTTTGGTTTTTAATTGGATAAATCTTTGTACCACCCTCGGTGTGTGCAAGATAAGAGCGTGTTGGATCTTATTCGTTTGGATCTTTGTATTGAGTGCTAAAATCGAATTTCCTAAAGCTATTTTAAATTTAAAATTTTGTGGGATGTCGCTTAGCCTCTCATCGTTTCCAATAATTTCGAAGCATGAAGAAGAAAGTAACATCGAGAAAGAAGCAGCAGACAGAAAGGAAGCAACATACAAGAATACAAATCACCGGTGGATCAAAAATTTCTTATTAGTCTCTCTGTCTTGTCTCTACATTCTTCCCTTGTTCAAAATTATTGCCCACCTATTTCCGCTAGAAGTTTAGATTGAGAAGAAGCCAGATGCAAGAAGGAAGCAACGTGCGATAGTACAAATCATTTCTATAACCAAATTTCTTTCTATTCTTTATCCTTTCTACCCAAACCCTTTTGTTCAACTGCTTTTCCCTCTTATCTATTCGTGCCTGAAGAATTGATCGAGAATACCGCCAAAGAAAAGGAAACATCAAAAACCAAAGATGGCCATTCAAGGAGGTGTAAACGAAGGAGATTGACCAAGGATCGTTCTTAAGAGATATCGATGTAACCTAGAGATACCAACAACCCTGTTGGAGGATCAAAGAAAATTGTGAGTTTGGATGGTGAAGAAATCCTAAGGTTCACCATATCGAAAGAAAAGATTGTAGATGATGGAATCAAGTAAATGGAAGCATCGGAGTGTGCAGTTCGAAGCGTGCTGGGTCATGACCCACATGCCTAGGAATTTCAGAGTTCTCTAAGGCCCTTCTCCGAATCAGATGACCGAGCAAGATTCTGTTAAGGGGGGAGGACACCCGTCGTACCCTTCTCCAAATCTCGGGGACGAGATTCTGTTAAGGGGGGAGGTTTTGTGACATCCTAATAAATATTAGAATGTCCCAAGTTTTCTTTAAAAATAAAAATCAAGTTAAAATAATTTCTATTGTTTTTCTATATGAAAATCCCTAAAATTTCAAACAATTATTTATATACAAGGATTTATTTTATTAATTATTTTCATTATATGATTTACGATTTCAAATACAAAATCTCTCTCCTCGCTTTTATTCATTCCTCGGTGGAAACGCTATCCTTCTCTCTCAAGTCTCGATTGAAAACTAGTTTGACCAGAACTCTAATTCCCTAGTTGAACCAACCTTTACTTTTCGATACTCATAAATCCTAATCTTGGCTGATTAAATCCTTTTCTCTCTCAGTCGAGTACATCGAAATCCTAGCCCGATCGATTCCCTTTATAACTCTCCCGACCGAAACCCAAACTCCGTCTAACTTCCGTCGTAACCCCCTGCCGGTCGAACGTCCGCCCTCCTATCGGTCGACGTCCTCCAAAACCTTAATTCCGACTATGAAACCTTCTCGACCAAACCTAAATCCTTCGGAGTCCCTCGTCAGTTGTACCTACAACAATCACCGAGAGCCCAAACCCAAATTCTCCGAACCCCATTTCCAATTCCGACCTGCAGAGACCCATCACAAACCCAAGCCCAAATTTATCCTAAAGCCCAATTCCACAAACACCTCCAATGCCAGCCTCCACGTACAAGTACCTGCAAACCCTAGCAATTTCTCCCAATTCCCCAAACCATCCACAGCCGCCGCCCTGGCCTGCTCCCTCACCAAGCTGTCGTCGCCGCTCTGCCCGTGGAGTCACCCGAGCCGCCGCCCCTGTCCCATGGAGCCACACCACCGATGCTGCCCACGCCCATGCCGGAGCCGCTGCCGAGGCCGCCGCGCCGTGGGAGGCCTAGTCGCCGTCAGCCGCCGCCCTGCCCTGCCGTCGCGCTGCCCTGTGGGACCGTGCCGCGCCGCCTTGCAGCGACGTCGTCACCTTGCCCTGCTGCCGCTATTCCCCAAGCCGCCGCCGCCATTCCCCATGGCCGCCACCCCTGTCCCACTGGAACCGCGCCGTCCCAGGGCGGAGCCGAGCCGTCGTCGCCGGGCCATGGCCCCTGGCCCGCGTCCTTGCCAGCCACCGTCGGAGGCCGTCACCTCCCCCTTGCCGCGCCGCCCCGGGATGCCGCCGCGCCGTCCCCATCTCGCCGCCGTTGCCCTGCCCGTGCCGTGCCGCCCTGGCCGAGCCGCCGCCGCCACGCCGCCGCCCTGCCTTGCGTCGCCGCCTGCTGGCCCGCCGCCGCCGCCCTGCCCCCGGGACCGCGCCGCCTTGCCCAGCAACCGCCGCCCCCGTTTCGCAGCCGCGCCGGACAGCCGCCCTGGAGCACCGCCGCCCATCTGCCTTGCGCCGCCGCCAAGGGTCGCCGCCCCTTTCCTTGCCGAGCCCACGCCGGAGCCATGGCCGTCGCCATCTCCCTCTCTTCTCCCTGGATCTCTCTCTCTCCCCCGTGGCCTCCTTCCTCCATTTCTCTCTCTGTCTCATTTAGCTTGGTTGAATGCAGATATGGAGGTTGGAACAAAGCCGATCCCCTTTTAATTCAATCGGCTGTGCACTAATTGGATGAACAGTGCGCCTTCACAATTTTGTTTCTCCTACACCGAAGGTCCGATTCACCCCGAACCAATTTTCCTAGTCTCGTAATATTCTATACTATGTACCGTATTTATTTCGTGATTTTACGATTGTTCTGTGTTGCTGTTTATTTGTTGTTGCCCCGGTTTGCGCGTAGGCCGTTCCGATATTTTTACCGAAATCGTGAGTGCCGATCAATTCCCAAAAGACGATCAAGACCAAGGCTCAGGTCAGGACGTCGCCTCGGTGGCACCCTCTTACATTCATAGTTGAAACAGATTTTGGACTAAGCTGCATCTGCTGTGCTAACTTCTCATCAATAAAGCTGTGGGTGCACCCTGAGTCCACCAAAATGAGGGCTCTCAATCTGATGGTATGGTGGTCCTCAGCTCCTAACAGAGCATGAATAGACAGTTGTGCCACTTCTGCCTCCTCTTGCTCTTTAGCTAGAACGATCGAGTCCAATACTTCATCTTCCTGAATTTTGTTCGCTTGGATTGCTTGTAATTGACCATTGGTAGTGACCTTGCACTGATGTTGGGGTGTATACGTTTCTCCACATTTGAAACAAAGGCCATTGATTCTTAGCTATATGGCCTTCCACATCTTACCCTTCTCTTGTTTCTGTCCTCCTACCATCTTTGTGTTAATCTCATTGCTTGGAGAAGCTTGAGTAGTGGTCTTGGTGTAAGTGCTCTTGGACACTTGTCTCTTTGTCCCACCCATAATTTGTTCCTGAGCATGAGACAAATTGGTTGCCTTCCATTCGGTGTGTAGAAGGTATAGGAGTTTTTATTCTTATCTAAGCCCGGGGGGAAGAAAGGTTTCCCCCAGAACCCCTTTTTTTTCCTTTTTTTCCTTTCCTTTTTGCTCAGAAAAAAAAAGTCCAGAAATTGCTTAGTTCGGGTGGATACCAAAATGTTCCCCCTGAACCCCCCTCCAAAAGGGGGTGGAAGGGTCGATCCACTGCTATTTGGTTTGAAGGTGTGAATCTCCTATAAATTTTAAGGGTAGTAGCTTCTGTTAAGTCTCTTCCCACATTGTCCGGTAATTGCATCTCCGCAGCCGCCCTCGGTTCCTCTTTGAGCCCCATGATAAATTTAGTAACCAACATAAATCCCCCCACACTTTTATCATACAGTTTGATTTGATACACTAGAGTCTCAAAATTCTTCTGATACTACTCTACTGAACCATTTTGTCTGAGTTGCAATAACTTCCTCAATTTGTTCCTTTGCTCATTACCTAAAAACTCCAATACCACTGCCTCTTTAAACTAAATCCAATCATGGATTGGGTTGCTCACTCTAAACGATTTGTACCAATGTGTTGCCCCCTCTACCAGGTAAATGGTTGCCACAGCCACTTTAAACTCTGCAAGAATTTGGTACATCTCAAAGAATGTCTCACACTTATCCACCCATATTCTGACATCCATCCCATTGAACTTCGGGAAATCCATTTTAGGCATCCACCCTTTACGATTGTTAGTCTCCATGATGTCCACCATAACAAGTGTAGGAGGAGGAATTGTTGACGGTCTTCCCACTGGAAATCCATGAATCTCCCTCGCCGGAAATCGCAATTTACGGTGGAGGAGGCCCCCTTATGGAGTTTCCCTGTTGTATCTATTCCACCTGCAACTTCCCCACCGAACTCATCGTCAAATCCATCTTGACTTGCACTTGATCCAACTTAGCTTGTTGTTCCTCCAGTTTGTGTTCCATTCCTTCCAATTTCTCCCCCACTTTTTCATCTATCGCCGCCAATTTCGCCTCCAATCTCAACCCCATAGCCTCTAACTCTTGCTTCAAAATTCCATCACTCTCGCCTCTGATTCTCCGGTCGCTTCTATCATCTGCCTCACCTGAATGCTATGTTTGATCGGCGTCGTGGTGCTCCATCTCCGAGCCAATCGAACCCAGTTCAGGATATTATGGTAGCCGCCCGAAGGTAGCCGCCAACTCGTTCCATGGGATTAAACCGATCAAGTCTTACAACGCCACACAGGCCATGCTGGGCTTCAGCCCTTCTCTTCTCCCGCGCTGGACGTCTCCTAGGCGATGACAACCAGACTCAGATTCGTAAAGGGAGATGATAGCTCGACCAGCATTGTGGCGCACCAACACCAACTTAAAAGGGCTTGAGTGGCAACCTTCATGAACATGGCCATCGTCGCTGGAATCGCAAAGAATGGAGCAGCTTGGTTGGCATCCAATGGCCATGGCGCATGGGAAGGGCACGCAGCGCTGGGCACCAGTGATGGGTTCCCACACGACGGCCTCGGATTGTGCCCACTTGATAAGGAGAAGTAGCTGAGGATGGGAGGTTGCCGGTGGTGGGCATGGAAGTGGCGGAGGAAAGAAGGGTCGGAGACGAGGCTGTACCAGCGCTTGCAGACAAGGGAGGCGCGGGATAGGGAGGACGGTTGCGGAGGGAGGCGGAGGAGGATCTGCAGAAGGAGGTCATCATTGTCAAGAATAGCCGTCATGACCGATGACGAGAGGTGGAGGTGCAGGAGGCAGCAGTGACGGGCGGCGGTGGCCACGGATATCAAACCCTCGCCCCCCTCATCTCTATGGAGTATGGACCCGTGCAGTACCCTCAAACCCAGGACTACCAGAGAACAATGCGATGGGTTACCAAGGTGACCAACGAATGAACCAGGGCCCTGCTTGGCCCGGTTTGTCCAAGCACGATTTGTATAGTAATCAGGCTACAATGGGTTGGTTCGGCTACAAGTGGTTAACCTACTTTTGTTAAAGATATATAAAATCAATAGTTACGTAAATATTGGGTTATAAAATTAAAAAAACAAAGTTATATATATTTATTTAATTATATTGGCAGTGGTGGATTAAATTGGTTGAACCAAACTTGCAAACCGAGTTAGGCTGGCTTAGTGGGCCAAGGTCTCAACCCAAATTTGGTTCAGTTGACCAAACCAAACTAGACTAGCTTGGTTTACTGAACATTTGACCACCTTTGCTTCCAAACTATAAGGAGCCCTCTATTAAAAACTGAAACTAAAACCATGTCACGGAGGACCTAACCACTAATTACATGAACTTAATCCCCCTTGGCACCTAGGACAAAGGTCGTTGGGGTCGATGGTACCACCATGTTCAAAACCTCTCTAGGTCAATACTAGAGGCGCATGAAAAGCTGAGCACAAAATTAGACGTGAAACCATGATAACCCGCCATGGCCAAGAACAAGATATAACTAAAGATCCTCCACCGCCCACTGACACTGTCGCCATTTAAATCGTCGGCTATAGTCTTCTACAAAAAAAATAAAAATAAAAAACTTAATCCAGCCGCGAGGAATCAACCATTCCCTCTCGTTTTCCTCCCCGTCTCCTTGATTGATTCAGCTGAGAAAGAAAGTGTTGCTCCAACCCAAAGCAACCCCGACCAAATGGTGCCTCAACTCGCCCCGACCAGAGAAAAAGAAGGCTACAGGGAAAATTGCTCAAAGAACACTCAATATGCACAACAAATCAGGTGACGTGGACAAGGCAAGCAACCAGGGGGTGGAATATGCACACCAAATGTGAAGCTACAAGAAAAATTTGACCTGTTCCGCATGAGGAATTCAATTCCCGTGGAAATCAGAAAACGTTTCATCTTGAAACCTGTCGATCCACGATGAAAATTTTCTGGATTCTCCATAATACACTTCAAGAAGCATTAAACTTACAGACTGATATGCATAGTAATAACAAATGACAACACGTGTACAAATCAAGATTTTGCATATAGCAAAAACCCCCAAATTTCCCTGGAGCTTTAATACAATAGTGGAAGTCATGTTTCTTAATTCTAATAAAAGCTGTAATATATTAAACGGTTAGTAAGTAAACTAATTTCTGGAAGTATTCAAAGCTTCGAACAGGTCGAGAGCAACAGAAAAATACCACCATCTAGCGACTGAGCAGTGAGCACACCTGCTAAGTCCAAACAAGCTGATGCAATCATGCAATTAGATGATAGTTCCAGAGTACAAGGCAGCCTCATACAATAAGGTCACACAACATCAACAGGTCAGCTCACTACTACAATGTCCATTATATAATAAAGTGGCATTTTAACCATCTGACAACATAAAGTTTTCACACGGCATGGAAGTTTTGAGTATCCTATCCTTAACCCCCACCAACTTGCCGTTTCCAGGAGTCTTCCACAATGAGCTCATCAACTCCCCAGTCCTCATAGCTGTTTCAACAAGCAGTAAATATCAATCAAGCTATATCAAATGTTGAGTAGCAAAAGGTGATTTTGAGTTCATCAAGATCTCACCTTCCATCAGGTAAATAGCGCCTGATTGTGAAAGGGATACAAAGTTATATATATTTATTTAATTATATGGGCAGTGGTGGATTAAATTGGTTGAACCAAACTTGCAAACCGAGTTAGGCTGGCTTAGTGGGCCAAGGTCTCAACCCAAATTTGGTTCAGTTGACCAAACCAAACTAGACTAACTTCGTTTACTGAACATTTGACCACCTTTATATATTCATTCCCAAATCAACTTCCAAACTATAAGGAGCCCTCTAATAAAAACTGAAACTAAAACCATGTCACGGAGGACCTAACCACTAATTACATGAACTTAATCCCCCTTGGCACCTAGGACAAAGGTCGTTGGGGTCGATGGTACCACCATGTTCAAAACCTCTCTAGGTCAATACTAGAGGCGCATGAAAAGCTGAGCGCAAAAGTAGACGTGAAACCAGGATAACCCGTCATGGCCAAGAACAAGATATAGCTCTTTTCTCCAGCACCCACTAACACTGTCGCCATTTAAATCGTCGCCAATAGTCTTCTACAAAAAAATAAAAATAAAAAAACTTAATCCAGCTACGAGGAATCAACCATTCCCTCTCGTTTTCCTCCCTGTCTCCTTGATTGATTCAGCTGAGAAAGAAAGTGTTGCTCCAACCCAAAGCAACCCCGACCAAATGGTGCCTCAACCCGCCCCGACCAGAGAAAAAGAAGACTACAGGGAAAATTAAATTGCTCAAACGACACTAAGGGCGTTTTTGGATTGCGGCTAGCGCTCGCCGTGCCAACCGTCGGCACGCCATGGTTTTTTGGCGCATGTTTGGATGGCGACCGACGAAAGGCTCGGGCGCAAGGGCGAGAGCGCGCCGACGCACAGTCAACGTGTTTGCACGAGTTGGCGCGGGCGGCCGAATCGTTCGCCAATCCTCGCGTTGGCGAGCCGTGGGTGTCGGCGCGCCCTGGATCGGCACGGCGCGGGGTGGCCACCATCTAAACACGCCCTAAATATGCACAACAAATCAGGTGGCGTGGACAAGGCAAGCAACCAGGTGGTGGAATATGCACACCAAATGTGAAACTACAAGAAAAATTTGACCTGTTCCGCATGAGGAATTCAATTCCCGTGGAAATCAGAGAGCGTTTCATCTTGAAACCTGCCGATCCACAATGAAAATTTTCTGGATTCTCCAGAATACACTTCAAGAAGCATTAAGCTTATAGACTGATATGCATAGTAATAACAAATGACAACACATGTACAAATCAAGATTTTGCACATAGCAAAAAGCCCCCAAATTTCCCTGGAGCTTTAATACAATAGTGGAAGTCATGTTTCTTAATTCTAATAAAAGCTGTAATATATTAAACGGTTAGTAAGTAAACTAATTTCTGTAAGTATCCAAAGCTTCGAACAGGTCAACAGCAACAGAAAAATACCACCATCTAGCGACTGAGCAGTGAGCACACCTGCTAGTCCAAACAAGCTGATGCAATCATGCAATTAGATGATAGTTCCAGAGTACAAGGCAGCCTCATACAATAAGGTCACACAACATCAACAGGTCAGTTCACTACTACAACATCCATTATATAATAAAGTGACATTTTAACCATCTGACAACATAAAGTTTTCACACGGCATGGAAGTTTTGAGTATCCTATCCTTAACCCCCACCAACTTGCCGTTTCCAGGAGTCTTCCACAATGAGCTCATCAACTCCCCAGTCCTCATAGCTGTTTCAACATGCAGTAAATAACAATCAAGCTATATCAAATGTTGAGTAGCAAAAAGTGATTTTGAATACATCAAGATCTCACCTTCCATCAGGTAAATAGCGCCTGATTGTGAAAGGGATTTTGCGTGCTCTCAGTTCTTTCATGGCAATCTAAAGATGAATAAGCCACGAGCATCATCAGATAGAAGATAATGTGCAGACCGGATGTAGCATTCCTATAAAAATAACAGGCAGAGGCCCTTTCAAAGAATTTGCTATGAATTAATGATTGTTAAGGTGAAAGTAGTTTTCCTTTTCTTTTCAGAAGGCTTGCAGCTCAAAAAAATTGCTGACTACCTACTTATTTAATCATGTTGTCACATAAAACTATTCAAAAAAATCATACTCGAATAATACATCATTAGATTGTGAAGGAGGCAAGGTGCAAAATATTGTCAAAATTAAACAAACCTGTTTTGTCAGATCAGGTAAAATATTTGACAAAATTAAACCTTTTTGCAATTTGATCTAAACAAAACGTACTACTAATATGTGCAAGGGTACAAGTACAACACCAGATTGCACAGGAGGTGACATGTTCACAAGGCATATGTCATTGCCATGTGATTTATGGTAGAACTGAGAGATTTCATAATTAGAACATCAAAATCGTATATCCAAATTCTCATATTGTCCTAAACAAGATTTTAATACAAACAAGACCTAAACAGAGGTCACAGCAAGTGAATTTAACCATTATTCTGATATACCAGAAATTCAAAGTATTGTAGCTCAATAACTGTTTAAAATACCTCAGAACCAGTGGAAATACAAATTTAAATGCTATAAAACATGAATTGGCTAATTTATATATATATAATAAAGTATAAACAGGCAGCAACAGAATGTGAAATTGTATTGTGTTTTCTAACTGCATGTTCAAATCCACAGGATGAGACCGCAAAAAAAATAAGAAATTGGTTACATGCTGCAAGCATGAGGCAGCAAAGGTTGCGATTTACCGAACATATCATCACGCAAGAATACTTAATAACTGTCTTAAAAGCTTGACCTATCAAAATTGGGGGGAAAAGCATCCGTAATACTTGTCATCATATCATGCTTGACAGCATAACTATTAACTAGGTTTCATACTAACAAGTGAAAAACAAGGAACCAAACATGTAATGCTTAAAAATCACATTGCAAAGCAAACATCACCAGCATCTGTAAAGTTAAACAGAATAGCATCAATTCAAAAAAGATTTGATAATTAATGGAACCTTAATAGCCTTCACTTATTGGTAGTTATATGCCAGGTATATTCCCAAAAAAGGCAATGTTATGACTACATATTAAAGGTACAAGCTCTCAAAATAATTCAGGAAACAAATGTGTATCGCCAAAGGATAAAAGTCTCAGCGCCGAGGAAAGTTCTGTGTGGTACATCAAAATGACCAAAACAAATACAGGAGGCCAGTTGGGTACAAAAGTACATGGAATTAGAGATTTACCTCAAGAGGATCAGTTTCTCCTTCAAGCTCAACCATAACAGGAGCGTTCATGCTGCAGAACAACAAACAAGCTCAGTAACAAACAAGCTCAGTAACTTCACAAAAAGAATTTATCCACAGCAGGACACACTGAAGCAGAAACTTACCTTATCTGCAAAGCGCGTGTACCAAGGATGCGAGCACGCTCATACTTTGTCATGTACTTTGATGTTTTGCGTGGGCGCGCTATCTTTTCTTGACCCTTGTCTTCGACTTCTGCCCCTACGACATCATCAGGGGCATCTTCATTGTTATTTTCAAGCTCTTCCTCTGCCCCTTCCTGTTCAGAATCAAAATCAGTCACATGATCCATCTCCAAAAAATAACAGCAATTGATGAGAATGACAACAGATCTGCACCTCAAACTCAGGTTCTGGGGGTTCATCCTCATACCTGCAAATAAACCCAAAGTGAATTCATATGACACTAAATGAATGTAGAACTGTAACTATCTATCATAATTCATGTTTGAGCAAAACAACAAAATATAGCAATAAACAAAATTCAGAATCATGTATCTACAGGCTAAAGCAAGACATGAAGAACTAAAAACTCTAATTACATTCAAGTATATCCTGATATCTTTCAATACATGTAATCAGAATATCAGACACATCATAGCATTAGCACCTTTGATAGCTCTATGTATCTATGCCATTAGTTGAAAAGGTTAATGATGTGATACAAGGATTGAGCCAAGAATTAGCAGGGGCACACTTGCTCTAACTATAAGCCATATGTTACACACCCTATTTTTTCCAAGTCAACAAAATGCAAAACCTATCCACTGCCAAGGAAAGTTTGTGAAAATATAACCTAGCATAGTAGCACTAGCACCACTTCTGCCATGAACCCAATTGCCTGTATAACCCCCAATTCCCATATACCAAACAAGAGTTGTTCCATTTATTTGTGGTATTAAGTTAAACAGCCTACTACTCACCCTTAGCCTATATAAGATGAGAATTAATCAAAGAACCATGGAGGAGACATCCTTAACCCCAATCAGTAAAATTGCAGCCTACTGCACAGCCCTAAACCTGAACACCCCCTACCCCCTTGTCATCGATCGGCAGCAGGAAGGTGTTAAGGAAGGGGAGTAGTAGTACATGGGCCGTCAGAGTATGGGATCTGGGTGAGTCTGGGCCGTGGCCCATGTAAGCGTGCGTGTGGCTTAAAAGCCAAGATTGTTGCTGTAAGGAGGATTATCGTAAAAGTAACTGAAAACCTCCCTATCTTCTTCCACTAAACTCTGTCTCCCCTTTTCTTGCTTCTTCGCGCAGCCATGACGACCTGACCTAGTGAATCAAGCGTTACATTTGGTATCAGAGCGAGAACGAGTCGGGGGTTGCTTCCGCAAGCTCGAGGCCTTGACCGGTAAAATCCCACGGAACAGGTTAGTGGCTGCCCTAGGGTGGCTGCAGTACGATCCTGAACCGGGTTAGGTCAGCTCAAAGGTGGAGCACCACGGCGCCGGATAAGCCAAGCGCCCAGGTGAGGCAAGTGATCTCGGCCATGGGTGAGTCAGAGGCCAGGGTGATGGAGTTTTTGAAGCACGAATTGGAGGTCCATGAGCAGATTGGAGGTGAAATTGGTGGCGGTAGACGAGAAAGTAGGGGAGAAATTGGAGGAGCAACAAGCAAAATTGGATCAAGTGCAAGTCAAGATGGATCTAACCATGAATTCGATGGGAAAACTGCAAATCGACCATGCTACACCAGGCAAATCGATATGGGGACCCCCTCCTTCATCCATCACGATTCCAGCGAGAGAGATTCAAGGGTTCTCCGTGGAAAGACCACCAGCAGCGAGAGAGATGAGGTACTGGATTGCCTGACACAGGCAGAAGAACAAGATGAGATGGAAGAGGCACAATTGTCCATACATGCTCTGTCAGGAGCTAACAGCCACAATACAATCCGACTCAGGGCTCTCATTGGGAACAAAGTGATGTTAATCCTTGTTGATTATGGAAGTACTCATAGCTTCAATGATGAAAAATTAGTTAAGCAATTGCAGCTCAAACCTATGTTAGCACTAACTATGGCTGTGAGGGTAGCAAATGGGGAAAGTATGATGTGTTCTCAAATGATTCCAGATTTAACTTGGTGGATTCAAAGCCATATATTTCAGCATCACATGAGGGTGTTGCCCTTGGGAGGTATGATGCTATATTGGGGACAGACTGGCTTAGCAGGTGGGGCACCATGCAATGTAATTGGAAGGAGAAGTAGATTGAACTGTGTGTGAAAGACCAAAAGGTTAAGTTGAAAGGATTGGTGGAAATTCAGGGAGGACAGCTACTGGAATTGTCAGTTGAACAATTTCAAAAGTGGCAGGCTGGGAACGACATATGGGCCACTGCCTTATTGAAGATGTCTGATAATGAACAATTTCAAAAGTGGTAGGCTAGGAACAACATATGGGCCACTGCCTTATTGAAGATGTCTGATGGTGAACCAAAGACCAAAGAAGAGAACAGGTCCTCCGACTGAGATATCCCGGCTGCTGCAACAATATAGTGATGTCTTCCAAGAGACGAAGACATTACCCCCCCCCCTAGATAATATGACCACACAATCTCACTACTGCCCCAAGCTACCCCTGTCAATGTGCGACCCTATAGGTACTCTCCTTTACAAAAAGATGAGATAGAAAGGCAAGTGAGTGAAATGTTGGAAGCTGGACTGACTATGCCAAGTATGAGCCCCTTTGCATCACCCGTTTTGCTGGTCAAGAAAAAGGATGGAAGTTGGAGATTTTGTGTGGACTACTGAAACTCAATGCTCGGACCATCAAAAGCAAGTTTCCTTTGCCAATTGTGGATGAGCTATTAAATGAGTTGGCTAGAGCAAAAAAAATTTCAAAATTGGATTTAAGGTCTGGATATCACCAGATAAGGATGAGAGAAACAGATGAGGACAAAACAGCCTTTAAAACTCATCATGGGTTGTTTCAATTTAAGGTGATGCCTTTTGGTCTTACTAATGCTCCAACCACGTTTCAGTGTGTGATGAATTCCATATTTGCAAAATATAGTAGAAAATTTCTTTTGGTTTTCATGGATGACAATTCTCATTTATAGCAAGTCTTGGGAAGAGCATGTTCAGCACCTAACGTTGGTGCTGGATACTTTGAGGCAGCACAGGAGTATCCAAGCAGCACAGGTTATATGCAAAACTTTCTAAATGTGAGTTTGCAACTTCTAAGTTGAGTTACCTAGGACATATCATTTCAGCTCAGGGGCTGGCAACCGATCCTGCGAAGACTAGAGTTATGGAGCTTTGGCCAGTACCCTCTACTATCACAGAATTAAGAGGATTTTTGGGTTTAACACGATATTACAGAAAATTCATCAAGAACTATGGATTACTAGCCAAACCCTTGACTGTTTTACTGCAAAAGAAAGGATTTGCATGGTCAGAAGAAGCTAACAAAGCATTCACTGTACTGAAAGAAGCAATGCTCCAAGCACCAGTTCTAGCATTGCCTGATTTTTCCAAACAATTTATTATAGAGACAGATGCTTGTGAATCTGGGATAGGGCTACTCTTTTGCAGGAAGGTCACCCAATTGCATTCTATAGTAAAGCTTTGGGGGTCACCAACCAAAAGCTCTATTTATGAAAAGGAATTCTTGGCTATTATGATGACTGTGGATAGATGGCGCCAGTATTTACTCAGGGGCCCTTTCATCATCAGGACAGACCACAAAAGTCTGTATCAATTGGAGGAGCAGCACCTCACATCTAAATTGCAAAAGAAGGCCATGACCAAGCTAGTGGGTTTGCAATTTCACTTTCAATACAATAAAGAAGTTGAGAATAGAGTAGCTGATGCCTTGTCTCGAATAGGGCAATTCTTTTCTGTTCAGGCCATATCAGAAGGGCAACCTATTTGGTTACAGGAGGTTCTAAACTCCTATGCAGTTGACCTTAAAAGCAGGTGAATTGTTGAAGAAATTGGCATTAGGAGGACTGTTGGAAGAAGGATATACTCAGCAAGAGGGAATCATATACAAACAAGGGAGAATTTGGTTGGGGGGCAATATTGGGTTACAAAACCGAGTGATTCAAGCATTTCATGCCACTCCTATTGGTGTTCACTCGGGCGTTCAAGGCACCTATCAGAGGGTTAAAAAGTTGTTTGCCTAGGATGGACTTAAGGCAGCAGTGCAGGACTTTGTCAAACAGTGCAAAACATGTCAACAAGCTAAACATGAACATTGCAACCTTTGCCCATACCTCAGGGAGCTTGGCAGGATTTATCAATGGATTTTATTGAGGGTTTACCTCTTTCAAATGGATTCTCGATCATAATGGTGGTTGTTGACCGTTTTACAATGTACAGCCACTTCTTTCCTCGTAAGCATCCTTATCATGCATCTCAAGTGGGAAGAACATTTTTTCAAAACATTGTTAAATTGCAAGGAATGCACAGGTCCATTGTGTCTGACAGAGACAAGGTGTTCACTAGCTTGTTTTGGAAAGAGCTGTTCAAACTTTTTGATATTCGACTTAATATGAGTACTGCTTACCACCCACGGTCCGATGGTCAAACAGAGCATGTTAATCAGGGCTTAGAAATGTACCTTTGGTGTGCTTGTTCTCGTTCACCGAAGAGTTGGTCTAGATGGCTACCTATGGCTGAGTTTTGGTATAACTCAAATTATCATTCCTCTCTACAGGAAACACCTTTCAAAGCACTATATGGAACAGATCCTCACTATGACGTCATGCCAGATTTAACTACCAGTAACCAAGTGGATCTGGTGGAAATGCTCAAGGAGAGACAACAGTTCACTGACTTGCTAAAACACATTTGGCACGAGCTCAGCAGAAATTCAAGCTTTATGCTGATCAGCAGCGTTCTGCTAGGACTTTTCAAGTGGGGAACAAATCCTCTTGAAGCTTCAGCCGTATACTCAAACATCTGTGGGGGTTAGAACCTGTCCAAAGTTGGCTTTGAAATACTTCGGGCCTTAAAGTGGTACAACAGATTGGTCCTGTGGCCTATAAGTTGCAGTTACCAGCCACAAGCTTAATCCACCCTGTTTTTCATGTTTCTCAATTGAAACCTTTTACTCCAAACTTCACACCTGTTTGTTCAGAACTGCTAGAGAAAATTCCTTTGGATGTCATGGATGTGGAACCAGAGGAGGTGCTGGATAGAAGATTGATTAAGAATGGAAATGCTACTTATCTGCAGGTGTTGATCAAGTGGACCGCTCAGCTACTTGGGAAGATTATGAAGTGCTACGTCGACGATTTCCGGACGCAACCGCTTGGGGCAAGCGGCTTCTCAAGGGGGTGGCAATGTCATCAATCGGCAGCAGGAAGGTGTGAAGAAAGGGGAGTAGTAGTACATGGGCCGTCAGATTATGGGATCTGGGTGAGTCTGGGCCGTGGCCCATGTAAGCGTGTGTGCGGCTCAAAAGCCGAGACTGTTGCTGTAAGGAGGATTATCGGAAAAGTAACAGAAAATTTCCCTATCTTCTTCCTCTAAACTCTGTCTCCCCTTTTCTTGCTTCTTCGCGCCGCCATGGCGACCTGACCTAGCACACCCCTCTCTTCTGGCTCTCTCCCGCCTCCCTACGCCCCTGGCCGAGGACTCGCCGCGGATTACTCGGCGAGGACACGACCCCAGCTACAGGTCGCAACCCTACTACCCTAGCCTCCTGTGGCCCGATGAGAGAAGCGAAGAGGAGGGGATGGTAGGCAGGGAGAGGAGCGAACCCCATGTCCACGTCGTTGTAGTCGTCGTCAGCCATGACCTCCGCCGCTCGCGTCGCCTGGTCGCCTGGTAGAGCACAGCCGTGGCGGTGGCAAGGAGGAGGCGGCAGCGGCGTGGTGGGGGGAGGGCGGGAGGCTGGTAGGGGAATTAGGGTTTTGGGGTGTGACGGTACGGTGATTTGGAGGAGAGAGGGTTAGGCCGACTTCAACGGTGATCCCAAAATTTGGCCCCCCCTAACCTCATATACAGGGTATACAGGGCTTTTACTTCCATGCCACTCTTTAAAATTCGCATTTACTCCCATGCCACTCTAGCCCACATTCAGTGACTCAGATGGTCCCACATGTCATTGTCACATAGGAATTGGCATACGAATTAAGTGGCATGGTTGTAAATTCATGCATATACCTCCTTTAAAAAATCTCTCCCTATATTTTTCTCCTTTTCAACAGCATCCTCTGTACAAGAATAGCATTGAGGATGGAGATAGAATCCCTACATATAAGGTAATGAAGAGCAATTTTCTATTTTAGGGATAGAATAGGGAATGTTGTTGTAACACATAGGGGAAGAATCCGTTCCTCATTTTTTGCTAGGGGCTCTTTAGGGGAGCATGTTGAAGACAGCCTTAGTGCACCTGCTGCGGCGTGCGGACAGGCACTGACGACGAGCAAGATGAAGCAGACCGATGTTTTGCGAGCTGGCACTAGCGGCAAGTAAGATGATGGGTAAATTGACTTCGTTCATGGGTTGAATAAAATAGTTAGGGGCAAAATGGTCATCTCATGTTTCAAAAGATTTAAAAAGGACCAAAATGGATAATAAAGGGGGCAAATGGCATACAGATAACTAATTTGCACGCCTGGTGTCACTCGGATGAAGGTGGACGAAAATAATGGCATACAGTGCCAGGCACACGAATTGGATGGCATATGGGTAAATTTCCCCAGGAAGAAAGGGAGCCCGGCTTTGGTGTTGGGTTGTGGCCGCGTGGGCCGTGAAGCGGTGGGAGGCTACACTATGACAATGGCATGCATATACTTATATGTGGCCCACCTGTCAGAATTTGGGTAACCCATGGGTACAAAATTGAAACTGTACCCGAACCCGGCTCATTCGGGTACCCGAACCAACAAAACCCATGGGTATAGGTTACGACCCATATCCGTGCCCATTGGGTCGAATACCCATGGGTTTTTCTGCCATCCCTATCGCCTGGCTAGGGCTATTCCAGTGGGGAGGAGCGAGGAAGAGAAGATGGGAACCGTATTCAGTAACGTTAGTAATACCTGACGTTCTCTGTAGTTAACGCATCGAGTTGTCCATCCAAAAAACAACGATTCCAATGTTCCATTCGCACTCTGTTCTCTACTCCCCCACTCGCACTTTGTCTTCTCCCATTCCTTGCGCTCTCCACAACCCTAGCCACCTGCACCCGCCACCATCGCCGCCCCCATGTCGCTATCATGCTGGGGAGCGGCACCGTAGCCGCCGTGCTGGGAGGAGCCGCATTGTCGCCGCCGCGCTGGGGAGGAGCCGCATTGTCGTCGCCGAGCTGGGGAGGAGCCCCGTCGTCGCCACCACGCTGGAGTGGAGCTGCGCCGTCGCCGCCACGCCTAGGTGGAACGTCGTCACCGCCACGCTGAGGATCAACCCCGGTGGTCCAGTTTCAGTGATTTCTATTTTTGGTCATACTCTTGTTGTGGGCTGTGTTACAGAATGAATGTTATTACCTAGTGGATTGGCTGTAGAATGCAATTGTAAAATGGGTAACTCTTTACAGAGTTGGTTTGTAAATCACTTTCAATTTGAGTTTGTAAAGCACAGAATATATTCCCTTCTTGGTAAATCGTAGAATGTAATTTGAGTTTGTAAAGCACTTCCAATTAGGGCATGTTTCAGATTGTAAAGCTCTTTTAGTTTGTGCAATGGTCCATACAGAAGGGGCAAATATAAGATGCTTCCATTCATCCGAACAAACTGAATTGAGTCTGACAACATTCTGAAATTGAATTGAGTTATCTTTCAGATAAAACTAAATTGAGGCCCTGTTTGTTTGAGCTGCAGCTTCTCTAAAAGCCACTTCCGAAAAAAGCCAAAAAAAACTATCTTCTGAAGAAAAAAAAACTCAGATCATAGTACAAATTGGGCTTTTGGTGGCTTTTGGCTTCTTTGAAAGGAGTTCCAAAAACTGGCTGTTTGTTTGAGCTTCTGGCTTTTGAGGCTAAAAGCTAGCTAGAAGCTCAAACAAACAAAGCATGAGTCTCATGTATACCAGCATGGTTACATTTTCAGAGAAGGTCCCCATTTTCAGAGAACCTACTGCATTCTACATCAAAAGATAAAATATGTTGGTTGTCCTATGATCTGCATCATGTTATTCATCATGGCTTGTGTGTTTTATTTCATCAAAGCATGCAAACTGAAGGAGAACGCGGTGCTACACTAGCCGAAAAACAAAATTTTCCACCGCGAACACCCAGAAATCAAGCAAGTCAGGAAACACAAATCGTTACCCTTCGAGCGCGTTAGCAGCGGAAGTAGCCGATCCTCTTAATCAGCGCTGGCGCAAGAGCGACGACGCCTCTATGGTGTCCACTCGTCCAGGGGTGGAACGCCGCACGTTGGTGTGCTAACACCTGCGCGTGCGGTGGCTAGGGTTTTTGAGGAGAGGGCGCGGCGGCGGCTAGGGTTTTCTTGGTGTGAAGACACACCCACCCCGCACGCCACCTCTCCGTTTTATAGAGCGCTCTAATGGATCTTTTGCTAAGAGAAACCCATTAGGACTCGTGCTAATGAATCTTCTGCAATAAAAACCCATTAGGACACAGTGGATCCAAATCCTCATAAAACCCATTAATGAATCCTATCCATCAGACATGTTCCAACCCGTTAAGTGTTTCACCCATTAGGCTCATTCACAAGTCGGTCGCAGTCCCGAAGAACTCTTTCCCCAGACAATAAGTCAATAGCGGTACCTAGCAGCACATATTAACCCTCAAATGTACACAATAATTGAATCGGCTGAACCTTAATATACTCACATAGAATCCTTTTGCCACACGATATTAGCCAAGCTTAAGGCGAGATACGTGCCACCCTTGTGATAGCTCCACCCATTCACTCATCAATGTAATGGATATAATCGTTATTAACTCTTTAATCACATTGGCATGGCCATGCACTTTTCCCTATCCATCCACACCGAGGGGCCCAGAGATATCTCTCCTATTATCGAGGAGGAGCAAATTCCATCTTGATCTCTTACACCTTATTTCATGTTTCATGGCATACCCGTAACTTTATAGCTTCCCTATTACGACGATATGCTGATGGGCTCCATTTTCACATAACCCACTATATACTACATACAAAAGACAGCTGATGGGCTCCATTTTATATAACCCACTATATACTACATACAAAAGGCATGAGCTATTGTGTCGGCGTCTGGGAATCGCGCTCCTGAAGAGCCGCGGGTCCACGGACCGGCAGACGAATTTGTAGTTGGAGTGAGGCCCAACGACAACCCTTCTCAGCAGCCCAGGTGGCGACCGAGCCTGCGGGGGCTCAGGCCGCGCAGTCTTCCCGGACTAGGCCTGGTGCGACTTGGCGATCCGGGTACGGGTCCTTCGTACGGTGAAAGGTGAGAAGAAGGGGAAGGAGGAGAAGGAATAGAATACAAACCACGGGGACACAAGTGATTTACCCTGGTTCGAGCCCCTACTACCGGGTAATAGCTCTACTCCAGCCTAATTGATAGTACGGTGGAAAACAGTACAAGGGTGCCGAAACCGGGCTTGAAGGCACCGATCCCGAGCTTACAATGGTGGTAACTAAGGACTAAGGTTACCGCTAAGGAAGCTTCGGATGCGTGTGTTACTTGGGACTGCATGGATCACTTGCCGGAATCGGGATCCCCTCGAATGTCCAGAGATCCTCCTTTTATAGGCGCTGCGGGTTGACCGGAGCTGATGCGGCGGGCCCCGCGCCAGTCTTTACTTTAGTGGCGATGTTCTTGTCTCATTACGGGGTCTGTCTGGTCTCGAGCCTGCAGGGAGAAGCTGGTCAGGTTAGTACTGGACACGTGTTTGTCTCGGAACGCCGATACAGGGAGAAAACTTCTTTAGGGAGAAAGCACATTTCCTTTATCCCTAATATAGCATTGACTGGACCGAGCCAGCCTCGCGCCGCCGGTTGGGGGCGTCGCGTAGCGTAACAACCATTCACTGTCTGCCAAGGAGGGCAAACGACAAACCGAGCTGCCCGCGTGCTCTTCCCCGGGCTGCGTGTTCCCGGGGGGGCACGTGACAGTTGTCGCCACCTGTCCATGAACAGACGGACTGTCCGTGGGGCCTTTTCCCAGGCCAAGGATAGCCCGGGAGGCGCGCCACGTTCCTGGCGGGGACCCAGGGAGACGTGGTTGACCTGGTCAAGCCCGAGGAAGACCCTGGCGGGCTAGACGTTTCCTTTAGCACGGCCGAGGGCGGCCTTTTGGGCCTTCTGCATGTGCGTGGGCCGATATGTAATCAGCCCAAAGCCTTTCTTAAAGTGGGCCATTTATCAATCACCAACAGCCAGCCCCCGAGCCTCGAGCGGGTCGCGTAGCGAGCCAGTTTGAGGCTTAGAGAAAATCCTCGCGCCGTGCAGGAAGATTCGGCTCTGGCTTTTGGGAGTCGCGGGAGCCTCTGAGCATTGAATTTGATTTGACAGAAAAGTGGAGCAGTTATGCCCCATTGGGCACGATCCCCACAGTTTCCACTTCGACCGTTGTCTTCTTTTATAAGGCAGCGCTTCTCAAGGGGAACTCTTACTGCAGAAACATCCCCTTTGCCTTTGTATTCGTCCCAACTTGCCTCCTGCCTTCTCGCTTCCCGCCGCCATGGTGCTCATCGGAGACAGCGTTCTTTCGTCGGAGAGGATGGCGGAGCTCGAGAGGGACGGCTTTGTGAAGCCAGGCTCGTGGAGGCTCCTAGGCGCAGAGCAGGAGCCAAGGCCCGAGCCCGACGAGCTGGTATGCTTCGAGAGCTCGGCCATTTGCGGGTTCCGTGTGCCTGAATCGCAGTTTATGACAGACTTTTTTGCCTTCACGGAGCTGCGGCAGGAGAACCTGTCCCCGCAGTCCTATGTCCATTTGTCCATTTTCGCGTTCTTGTGTGAGGCACACTGCGGGGTGCGGCCAACGGTGAGCCTCCTTCAGCACTACTTTGAGTTGAAACCCGTCGGCCATCGCGTGGGCAATGGCGGGGTCTTCTATTTGACCGCGCGCCGGGCCCGCGGAAGCCAATCGTACCCGGAGTACGAGGTGAGGACGAAAGTCAATGGTTGGGCCCGGTGGTGGTTCTACCTGAACCGCGGGGTCTCAACCCTGGAATACTCTTCGGCCGCGCCGGATACTCCGATCTTCCAGCGCAGCGAGATCCTGCTGGAGGATGAAGTTACGGAACACGAGATCAAGGGGCTCGCCAAGAAGCGCTTGACGGGCTACGACGTCGTCATCGGCTTCATCCGGCACCGGATCAACCCGCTAGGGCACCGCGGGCGGTGCGTCGGCGACATGGGCGGTTGGGAGGACCCGGACCGGGACTTCCATGAAGGTAGGCACGAGCGGCAATCTTATGTTTGATTTCACGTCAGGGCACGTCGTGACCGTTTGCGACATCACGCATGACTCTCGGCTCGCGAGGTCGCGCGGATCGCGGGGATGCTGTTGCCCATGAACAAGAGTCCTCATCCCGTACGATTCGTGAAGGATAAACTGTCCGAGGTAAACGCCCATAAGGTGTTTGATTGAATCCCTGACCGCGCGCGCTTTCGAGGCCTTGATGGACCGAGTTGATCGTTTGCAGTGAACGTGGAAAGTGGCTAAGAAGGCCACGCAAGGCCCGGGCTCTGCTGAGGAGCCTTCAGCGGCGCCACCACTGGCTGCACGCTCGCCGTCAGGGAAGTCGCCGGCGGCGTCCGGCGGGGCGTCAGCCTTGTCGCTGATGTCAGGCGAAGGAAGCCCGGCGCCGGCGCCGACTAGAGTGAGCTCAGCTCGGGCAAGCGCGGGGACGCATACGAGGAAACGCTCCTCTCCGGCGCGGATAACCCCTTTTCTCCCGGATAGGTCGAGTGTTGGACTTTCCAAAGGTCCTTAAGCTCTGTTCTGTGCGCGTCCAGGGCGTGGCGCCTTCGAAGAAGAGGAGAATGTACCGACCCGTCCCTATTAGCGACGATGAGGATACCACGCTGGTGGCCGGTCCACCGCCGGCAAGGGTGCCCCGGCGGAGGCCCACGAGGAAAGTTCCCGCAGGACGGAAGAAAGCGGTCGTGCCTACCACCAGCCGTGTCGGCGGGCTGGAGACGGAGCTCTTTCAACGCCCAATGCCCGGGGCACACGAGGGCACAGAGTTGGAAACAGCGTGTAAGTGTCTTTGCGTCTTTCGCTGTCATTTTGCTTTCGCATTTGACCGCCATGCGCATCTTTGATCGCAGTACGTAGCGCCAAGGTGGCGGTCAAGGCGCTGCCTCCTCTTGCTGAAGCCAGGGCGGCTGAAAATGCGCCGGTCGAGACCGACGGAGAGGGGTTCCTAGTGCGATCGCTGGAGATTGCCGGGCTGCTGCGACCGACGGACGCGCGAGGCAAGGAGAGGCAGTCATTTGATGGGGGTCATCATACTGCCTACCGGTGACGGTATTGGACGCGTCCAGCGAGGTCGCGGAGACCGTGAAGGTGGAGATCGAGGAAGCCTCGTTGTGGGTTACACCCCTGCGCATCGAAGGGCGCACAGCGCATGGGTGGTGGCCAATCGACCGCCGGGGGATCGCTGACCTCTTCAAGACCCAGCTCGAGGAAATACCTCCGGCGCCTGACCGGCGCATGCTGCTGTTCGGTTGGGATTGGCAGGTGCGCATGCTTACGCCGTTGGGCTGGACCGGCTGGACGGATGTCTCGCTATCCAGCGTGGCCCCTCTGACGTCCGCGGGCTGGATCTCCGCTAGCCCGAAGTGGGTGGAGCAACAGGTAAGTGCCAGATCGCGGCGCTCCGCTGAGGGAGGCCCGCCGAAGGTGAAGATCTATCCGACCCCTGGCCTGACAAGGGAGGACCTTATGCGGCGCCTGGACGCCGTTCCGGCAGGCGAGGCGAATATCGCCCACCAGCGCATGGAAGAGGCGGAGGCCGAGGCGGAGCGGTGTCGGCTGAAGGCGGAAGGCATGGTGGTGCCCCCTCGACCACGTCCGGTCTTGGCAATGGGTGCTACACCCACATTTCTGCCCCCTGTGGAGGGCGAGAGCCTGGTAGACGCGGAGCTCCGGGCGACGAAAACCGGCCTGGCCTTGGCGGAGGACGCGGTGATCAGACTCAAGGCGCAGCTCGTGGAAGCGGAGAATGCTGCTCAGAGGGTCGCAGAGCGAGCTGAGCCGATGATGGAAAGGCGGAAACTCGCGCAGGAGGTCCTCCAACTTCTGGGCGAGCTTGGGCTGTCCCAGGAAGTCGCGGAACAAGCAGTCCGGGTGAGGGAAAACCAAGAGGAATCCCTGGCAGCTGCTAAGGCGGCGCTGGACGCCCAAGTTGGCGGAGGTGAGGTCCGCGCCCTTCCGGCGGTGGCAGACGGGAGCGAGGCTGAGCTTATGGCTGCCAGGCAGAGGGCGGATGAACTAGAGGCCCTGCTGGCATCGGCTCAGGCTGAACTTCGTGAGGCCAAGCTGGTGGCAGCGAAAGCGACTGCAGCGGAGGCCGAGCTAGCAGTCGGAGCGGAAGACGCCGAGAGACGAGCGGCCGTGGTTGGGGCGACGGCCCTGCTCTTGGCAGCACCACCATCATTGCCGCGCTCCGTGTCGTCGGAGGAAAGCAGCCAGGACTCGGTAAGCTGCTTGCCTTTGCCGTATCACGAGGCGCACGGCCGCGGGTTCGATCGAACCGTGCATGGCGTCGTTGGGGAGAGACTGAAGAAAATGGTCATTCTCCTCAAAAAGGTAATATCCTCAAGCTTGCCCAGTACGCTTAGGCACTTAATTTTTTGTGACTTGACTCATTTTCCTTGTTTTAGTTCTACGCCCTCACTGCCGGCACGTCCTCCCTGATGGAAGCAGCGAACGAGCGGTCAGATGAGGACGCAGCGAAGATTGAGAGCCTTTCTGCTGAGCTCACGCAAGCCCGGGCTGAGATAGAGCGCTTAAACGGCCTGGTTACCGAAACCGAGGCGCGCGGAAACTCTCGCACTGCTGAGCTAGAGGCTACGCTCCAGTCGACGCAGAAGAGGGAGCAGGAAACCGTGGCAAAGCTTGCCAGGGCCCAAGAGGCGGAGAAAGCTTTGGTGATCCAGACCCAGGCAGCCCGTGAAGAGGCAGTCAGGGCCCGGGCCGCCTTTCATGAGGAGCGTAGACGCAAGGAAATGGCCGCCAAGGAGTGGGAAGCTACTTTATCCGAGCGCAATTCCACAGTTCGCGTGCTTGAGGAAGCCCGTGACAAGCTCGCGGCTGAGAATGCCGCGCTTCGAGAGGCCGGGACGAAATCCGAGCGGAATCAGAATCCCTGAAGAAACAGGAGGGAGAGCTCGTCGAAGCCCGGGCTAGGCTGCGCCAGGAGCAGAACGACATGGCCAAGAAAGCCATAGAACTGCTTCAGGCGCAAAGTCGAATCCGGGACTTAGAAACCGAGCTAGAAAGGCTCAAGTTACAGTGCGGGTCGTAATTTGACCCGGTCTAATTGTTCCCGGACTCTGTGCTGTAAACATTTGCGTAATTTTATTTTGAACGCCCGCTTAACATATAAGCGTTGCGTAATGTGTGGTGGCTGAAGGGCTTAGCCATTTTTACCTTATGTTTATTGCGTCAAATCGCGCGCACTGTGAGCTCTGCAGCGTGGCACAGCGTCTCGCTGACAGCAGGGGCACGTTTGCCAGGCACGAGTGCGGAGGCGAAACCACCCGCGCCGATTCGTATGCCCGGTCCGAGCCACGTGTCAGACTGTGGGAGCGCTGTCGGGCCCTGCTCGCGTTCGGTGGGTCAGGCCCACGCAGTGGGCTTCGGTGCGCCATGACTTTTCCTTTGCCACTGACGGCGGGGCCGAGGCACGTGTCACGCAGCGACTGGTGCGATTAGTATTCTGCAAGACGGCGCGCGCGTGCGTCTGTTCAGCTCGCGTAGTGGGTTTTAATTGTTCGTCTCTTCGCGCGCAGTGACGCTTCGGGTAGCCCGCTATACGACGGGACGTTGCACAGCCGTCGGCTTATATAAAGCAGGGCGCAGCGTGCTGCGCCGCCTCCATCCCAGTTCTCTCAAGTCTTGAGCCCAAACACGAAGTTCGTAGCCAGAGGGAAAACAGAGGAAGGAGGAAGGCGAGAGAAAAACAGAGAAGGGAGAGAGAGATGTCTTCAACGAGCTGGTCATCGGACGCCAGCTCTGATTATCTTACCGCCTGGGCGGTGGCAGCAGCGGAGGATCTGCCGCTGCTGCCTCCACTGCCGCCTATCCAGCCCGGAGATTGCGGCGTACGAAGAGGCGGCTGGGGCGCTTGCCACCGCACTTGCGGCAGAGGACGAGGAGGAGGACGCTGCGGCGGCGCAGGTCGCCGCCGACGCAGTGTACGCCGCCGCGCTTGCGGCGGAGGAGGAGGTTCGGCTGCAAATCGCGGCGGAGCAGGAGATCGATCTGGCCGCGGAGGCCATCGTGGCGGCGCCTCCGCCGTTGCTCATGGGTTCCCCTACCCATGGACGGCGGAGGCGGCATCCGAGCGCGCCGGGACCGTCGGTGCAGGAGGTTGCGCCGGTGGCCGCGGCGGGGGAGGAGGCTACGTCGGAGCCTGTGGCGGAGGAGTCTGAGGCAACGGTGGAAGCTTCCGAGGAGGCGCCGTGGGTGTTCATGGGCGACCCCATCTGCGGCCGGCGGAGGCGCCACCCGAGCGCGCTGGGACCGTCTGCGCCTGCACCGGGCTTACCGCCGTTGTCATCATCGTCGTCGCCGTCGGACGAGTCCGCGGCTTCGCCGACTCGTCGCCAGCGCCGTTGGTAGGCGTGGCGAGGTAGTTGGACTTGGGCGTCGCCGTAGTTGTAGTAGCGCGGCGCCCCTTTTGTGGTAGTCTAGGATGGCAATGCCTCCTTTTGGTTGTAAATTCATCGTCTTGTAAGGTCTTCTCCTTGTGAAATGCAGCCTTCTTTGAATGAATCTATTTCTTTTGGCTTGTCCATCCTTCTTTCCTGTGCGAATTTGTGAATCTGTAATGCGAAAAACAGGGGAACTAGATGAACAGTAACGAAGGTCTGAGATGAACTTAGGAAAAATGAGCAAACGGGTTGCTTTAGAAAGATTGCTTTTGGTGCGCCTAATCATCCAGTCCCCGGGCCGCGGCCAAGTCCAAGTGCGATCTTGGAGTTGGGCGCGGTCTAGAGACTAGAGTGACTTAGGTAAAATTCGCGCGAACTCCCAGCCCCGAGCTTCGTTTAGGCCACGAGCAGTGCGGGCTTGACGAAGTTAGGTCTTAGGAAAAAATTCGCGAAAACCCCCAGCCCCCGAGCTTCGTTGGGCCGCGCGGCGATGCGGGCTTGGCGAAGTGAAGGGCTTTAGGAAAAATCTGGGCGCAAAAATCCCTCAGCCCCCGAGCGCTGCGAGGCCCAAGTTAGCCGTCCAAACAAACCTGACGTGGGCTTACTGTACCTTTGGGCCGCGGAAATTCCACATTGCGCGGAGATTCACTAGGGTGCGAGAGATCAGCTTATCCCGTCGTGGAAATGCTCCGGAATGCTTTATCCTTAGCCCTCGGGCTTTGGCCACGAGCTTGTTTGAAATGGTCAAGACTTAAACTGGCGTGACTCGTGATTGGGGAAGGGTTGTTGTTGTTTGAATCATAATAAATAAATTTTAAATTGATTTTCTCTTTTTGATAAAACTTGGGACATTCTAATATTTATTAGGATGTCACAATAAAGACTTGCTTATCAAATCTTATTTACTATGCCTGTGACTGTTGCATTGGCTGAAAGAAGCTTTTTAAAATTTAAATTGTTGAAGAACTATTTTAGATCAACAATGACGCAACTATACCATTGCAAACTATCATCGTCTAACTGTACGTCGGGAAATACCCCATATGCCATCGGAAAGTCAGTCGGTAAAACGTATTACCGACATGAAAAGGGTGTCGGCTAAAGTCCCGTCGGCAAATCTCTAAGCCGACTGACTTTTTTTTACCGACGAACTATAAGTCGGTAAAACAGCACTTTTGCCGATCGACTTTGATTTACCGACCGACATAGCTCTGGAGTTCATCTATGCATTGCCAACTAACTTTACGTCGGTATTTCTTCCATTCCCGACGTTTTGTCAGTCGGTAATTCTAGTATTGTCGACACTTGGTCTGTCGCTATTCTTTCCCATGTTTAAAAAAAGAAATAAATTATGGCGCGGACTTGGGGACGGACTTCCGACGCTCGCAGGCGCGTCGGACGCTGCCCCGGCCCAGCCCAACACACGGGCGCTCGCGAAAAAGGAGAGAAAGCCACCCTGTTTGCATGCATGCGCATGCGATGAAAAATCGAAAATGCTTCCACGCACTCAACACCAGATTCGTGAAAAAGAGAGAATATAGATCTTACAATGAACTCAGCATACTGAAACAATGAAAAATACCAATTGAAACAATGAAATGAGACTACTAAAAACATTACGAAACAACAAAAAATTAACTATACGAGGGGGAGAAAAAGGATAGAGGGAAACTGCATAAGCGAGAGAAAGAGGAAGGGAGAGACCATAAGAGAGAGGAACAACCACCCTTAACTAATGAAACAATGAAAAATGACTATCGAAACAACGAACTTGGCGCACTGAAACAATGAACCTGACCTATTGAAACAATGAGAAATGCCTAATGAAACAACGGAAAATGACTATCGAAACAATGAACTTGGCACACTGAAACAATGAATCGACCTATTGAAACAATGAAAAATGCCTACTGAAACAATGGAAAAACGACTATCGAAACAATGAGAAAATGACTGTCGAAACAATGAGAAAATAACTATCGAAACAATGCACTGAAACAATGAACTCGACCTATTGAAACAATGAGAAAAGCCTACTGAAACAAAGGAAAACGACTATCGAAACAATGAGAAAATGACTATCGAAACAATAAGAAAATGACTATCGAAACAATGAGAAAATAACTATCGAAACAATGCACTGAAACAATGAACTTGACCTATTGAAACAATGAGAAATGCCTACTGAAACAATGGAAAATGACTATCGAAACAATGAGAAAATGACTATCGAAATAATGAGAAAATAACTATTGAAACAATGAACTTGACCTATTGAAACAATGAGAAATGCCTACTGAAACAATGGATAATGACTATCGAAACAATAAACTTGGCACTGAACAATGAACTCGACCTAGTGAAACAATGAAAATTGCCTACTGAAACAATGAGAAATGTCTAATGAAACAAATGCCAACTGAAACAATTAGAAATGCCTAATGAAACAACCATCCTCGCGTGATGGAACAATTCTTGTAGCCTAGTGCAACAATATCAAAATCTTACTAGAACAACGCCGCAACAACTATCATTTCCTATTGAAACAATTCTCAAACCTTACTAGAACACCGAACAAAAGGGTGCTGCAACAACTACCCACACCTATTGAAACAATTTCAAAAACAAAACACCAACAAAATGCAAAAAATTCTTACTAGGAACAAAAAAGGGAACCACTTCAATCCCCCTGCTACTGTACATCTTCCTCATGAGCCACCATTTGTACACTTTTCTCCATGAACAATCACTTCCATGATAGATCAGAGAGAGAGAAGAGAAGAGCTATAGAGATTGGAGAGGGAGGGAGGGCAGAGAGAGGGAGAGAGAGAGAGAGAGAGATGAGGAGGAGAAGGAGGAGCTCCATCATCAAATCCTCCACAGCGATAGAGGGAGGAGCTCCAACATGAGCTTCTCCATTTCTGCATAGAGAGAGAGTGAGAGAGAGAGAGAGGGAGGGAGGGATAGTTAGAGAGAGAGAGAGATAGAGAGAGAGAGAGGAACATGAGGAGGAAGAGGAGGAGGAGGCGGCGAGGGGCAGCCGGCGAGCTAGCTTTAGCGAGCAGAGAGAGAGAGAGAGATAGAGAGAGAGGGGAGGATAAGAAGTTGTATGTGTGGCTGAGAATAGTTGTGAATGAATGATGGAGGGAATGAGAAAGAGGGAGGAAGAAGAAGCCCACGTTGCATTCACCCAGCGCAGAGAAAGAGAGACACGCTGCGTTGGGCCGTCGGGCCGTGCGGGCGTCCGACGCGGGTCGGACGTCCGCACAGAAGCATTTTCGATAAATTATTATTCTCCCCCACAATAATTCTCATACATGACATGATGCAATAACCATTACATTTGAGGTAATACATCATTTTGCAATCAAACCAACATCGTAAACAAGACCAAGTATGGTATTAACCATTTTCATTAAGCTACATCATTTTTTTCCAAAAGATAACATATCCACGTTAACAAGTACAAGGTCATTCCACCATAAAACATTTGTCCAACAAACATATGATAGCTAACAAGACTAGATTACATGAACACCTAGAGTGTTTCAGTCACCAAAAGATAACACTTTAATTTGTAAAAGCACACATTTATCTTCCATCTGAACTTTATCCATAAGAGAGATCAACATATGTCGTCCAGCCTTCACACATGAACTGAAGTGGAGAACCAAACTACGCCCTTCCATTTTTCACCTACAAAAAAGATGATTTTTAGTGGCATGAAAAGATAGATCAATGCAAATATATGAAAGTCATGAGCAATGTTGCAAAGATAGATCAGACTATATATGTGTCTATCCTTTGCCTGTTTAATTTCAAGCACCATCATCATTTGTTTTTCTAGCTTTTTACTGGATTGCAATTATCTTGGTATTTGCAACTCTATTGTTAGTCCATTAGTGAACTGTATGTGTCAGGTTTGTCTTATTTGGCTTATTATAGTGAGAAATGTGCATTACTCTTGAAATTCTAGATGGAGGATAACAATATAGATTTTATTTCAGAGATAAACTTATAATAGATGTTAACCGGAAAACAAGATGTTATATCAAGGACTATGAATTTCAGTAGCAAGATTAGATTGTCAGCTTCATAGAAAAAAGGCATATTGATTAAATGAGAATGGTAAATTTGCATACCTGGACCATAACACCCTGTACATTTGATCCATGCTCCTAGAAGCTTAAACAAGTATTTAGCAGAGATGAATACCAGATTTCATAATCTAAACAATAAATTTGTTAGGCTAAGTTCAGTACTGTTCAAACCTTCATAACTTTCTTGTGAACAAATATTGAACATGAAAAACAGAGAAGTGTACTGAATATTTCATCCAAATTTTAATTTAGAACAGAAAGAGTAATTTCAGATTGTCACATGTTCAGAAATAGTAACTGCTGTTGCAGTTCACCATAGAGCTAGAAATAGTAAATTACCAAGCTAAAGATCCATGGCCAACATCAAAATATAATAATCTACGTAACATCTTTGCTAGCTGTAATATTAGATTGGGTTAATCACTCCATCCTATTATTCTTTTGATTTCTTAGAAATGTCATATCAAAACACAAAATTCATTTCAAACAAATCATTGCTTAGGTTGATCATTCTTGTATTCTTTCCAATGAATTCAGAAAAATATTAGGTGATACACATCGAGAATCACCTCAAAAACAAAACTAGAGAGATGGATTTATGCATCACAATAACATATAAAAATAGACTGCATACACATACTCCAACTAATCTAAAACCACAAGATTTCATTCCATTGGTTGGAGAATGAAACAGTTCTTAGTTCGACTTTCCAGTCATACACATTAGCTGGAGAATTTGTCAATGTTGAGCAAAAAACAGTTCTTAGTTGCTTGCACAGTTCAATAAATTGCATGGGACTTGTGTAAATCTAACATTTGTGTGATAACTGTAATGATATCAGATATATGGATAACAGCTCAAAAAAATTTGGATAGCTGACCTTACCAGAAAATAGTTATTATTTGATCTCGTGGTGAAGCCCAGAACTCATCATTGATTCGATGCGCATATCATCCCACTAACATAGAAACAGTCTAGCGTGCATATTTAAGAGCTAGTATAGATTATAAGACCATTTCAAGTGTTTTGGTCACCAAAAGAGAACACTCTCATTTGTACAAGCACACACATACACAAAAGACTATTTATCTTCCATCCAAGCTTTATTCATATGAGAGAGAAATGTCCAGCCTCCATGCATGAATTGAAGTTTAGAATCACTCAACTATGGCCTTCCATTTTTACCTAAAAAGAACATTTATTAGTGGCATGAAAAGATAGATCATGGTAGTAATTACATCTATTAGGCACTAATTACATCTTAACTTTGTTTTCATATAATTCCTATTGAAGGGAAACAAAAGCATATAGATGATAGCTTAGTAAATTCGAAGATTCACCCAGATTTTGCAAAGTAAGTGGAGAAAGTTCCAATAGTGCATAACAAGTCATCAACGCACAAGTCCAAACATATTATTTCATACTTGGCTCTTCGCATCCCAAGCCCTTCTGATCATCAAGGAATGATCAACTGGCCAATCCTTACAAGGTTCAAAAGAAACCATAGATAAATCACCTCACAAAATACAAGGAATGTTTATGTAGGAGCAAGATATCCTCTTTGCAGGATTCATCTATAAAAAAATTGATATGGAAGCAACACAACACACAGTTGAATATTAGAAGAGAGTATACAAACCAATTGTTCCATAAAAGCCTGTATTGAATCATGTATATTTCTTATATTAGCCTAATGTTATTAATGATAGAAAATGGTTTGAAGGACGAAATATATGTTTATTACCATTATCTTTTCATTTCCAATCAATCCGAGGTAATTTGCTGATGCAAAGTTTCCAACTTTTTTTTTCCATCAACAATAGTATGTGGTCCTGCAGCAATGATCAAACAACATAATATCAAGGTGTAATACTCTTGCTATTCAGATAAATGATAGCATGGTACCATACATAATAACTATGTTAATTGTAAATCATAATTTAATTAACTAACAAGCTCAGGAGATAAGTAGTTGTATTATATGTTCAACCAAACAAATGGGGGTGAGAATTAGGGAAGACACATCTATAAGGATTGGGCTATAGTGAAAGATATAATGAAACTTATCATTTTAAGCATAGCATATAATAAATAATGGAAACTTTTATTCAGCACATTAATAGTCTATATTTGCATCGGCCTCTACAATTAATTGGATGTATAAAAAATGGGTCAACACTCATCAGCGCAGGATGTAGGTACTCATCAGCGCAGGATGTAGCTAATACATGTATAATAATGGAACCAATTAAGGATAAGCAACTCCTGTGTATTCAAGCAAATAAATAGTTCTTATCTACTGTAATTGTTTAAGTGGAACATATAATGAAAAGTTCTATTGATCCTTGTCACTATTAGCTTGTGCAAGCGTAATACAATAATTTCCCAATGCACATGCATTGCCCATGTCGCTAGTAATTTAGAAAACCACGTAATATGTACAATGTGATTTTAAAGGAAATCTAATCTTGTGATTTTCTTCCTTACCAGTGAGCATCTCATAAGACAAAAAATACATCTAAAGGAACTAAAGGGCACTTAACCACATAAAGGAACACATTGATTAGTGTCAAAAAAAAATTGCCGAACAACAAATGAGATTCTTACATCATATTATACCGTAGATCACAACTATAAGACCCTGCAAACTCCATATAAACCAAAATTTGCTTCATGAAGCCATCTTATTCTCAAGTACCACATTAAGCTAAGAGTAGCTCCCTGATCCTTGGCAACTGGCATGGCTAGAAATGCACTCATACAATCAGAAAAATATTGACATAATCAATCGTATGGTCAGGTGCAAAATAAGCGTTGACATTCTTTAGATATGATGGGAAAATACGTATAACCCCACACTTAAAATTTAAATACGTATTGCCCCATGCTTGAAATTTAAAGGTAGAAGTAAGATAATAAATTTTGTATGGCGTGAGCTGATTAGAAAGTAAAAGGTCATATAAAAAACATCAGACCAACCATTCCAATGTAGGTGCATCAATCTGTGCTTCCTCCTTGACAGGTGGGCAAAGAGGCTCTGGCTCCCACTCATCACATAGTTCATCAATCTCCTATAGAGTGAAAAGCATTCATGGACACATTTGATGAAGCGATAACAAAAAAAACAAATGGCGAGATACAAAAGTCAAAATTGAAGCAAAAAGCAAGAGTAGCTCACCCTATCAGTGAGTGGCTTTTTTGGAGGCTTGTAGCTCTTCCTGGAGAGCTGAAACACTATGGCC
>SPJY01037268.1:0-54907 GCA_005191435.1 Raddia distichophylla | reverse complement strand
CGGCTGGCGATGGGGAGGGGCGTGCAGGGGGCAGGGGAGGGGCGGCGGCGTGGAGGGGCGCACGGTGGTTAGGTGCGCGGGGGCCGGTGGAAAGGAGGCGCGTGCGCGGGGAAGGGAGGGGTGGCGGTAGGGAGGGGCGCGCGGCGGGGAGGGGAGGGGAGGGGCGGCGTGGAGGGGAGGGGTGGCGGCGGGAAGGTTAGGGGAGGCGGGCAGGCGGCTGGGTGGGGTTTCCTTTGTCCTCTCAAGGCAGTCTCGCGCGAAGAGTGTATATGCACGTGCGGTCCTTTGCCGACTGACTCTGTGCCGGCCTAGTAACACCGACCGACTATACGAAGGGAAAAACATCTTTACTGACTGACCGTCCGACGCTAGAATCATCAGTTATTGCAGACTGACTATTCGACCCTAATAGTGTCATTCACGTCTGATAGTCCGTCGCTAATTCATACTGACAAACTATCGGTCGCTATGTGTCAGTCGCTAATAGTGTGCTATGGTATAGTGGCGAGAAAGGTTAAATGATTTGGCGACTTTATGCATCAAGAATAAGTTATTGGACGAGATTGATATCAATAGAATAATCGATGACTTTGTATCACAAACTGTTAGAAGAAATTTTTTAAGATAATGTCAAGTACCAAGTGCTTGATGAGAATTTTTTTTTATGGCGTCAATCGGCCCGCAACCCTGGAATAATTTGGCCGAACCAGTCTGGCCCAAATCTGGCCCACTATCAGAAAAAAAAACCCTAATTACCGGCTAAAAAGGGTATCAACCCTAACCAACAAGAAATGGGGGGGATCAACAAAAGCATCAATTGGCGGCAGCAAAAAAAAAAAGAGAAAAAGCTAAAGGGGGAGTCGGCACCGCCCCTCCCCAGCTCTCCCCCATCGGTTCTCTCTCTGCCCTCGAGCTCTTCCGGTCTCTCTCTTTACCTCTCTCTCAGCACGGGCGCCAAGGGGCGGCCGGCACGCCGCCCCTGTCTCCTGCTCGTACCCGACCGACCGGCGCGCCGCCCCTGGCCTTCACCGCTCAACGCCGCCGCCCCCATCCTCCAATCCCGACGCCGCCTCGGCTCCTCCGCCACCCGACGCCGCCCCGGCCTCCTCCACGACCCGACGCCGCCCCGCCTTCCACACGCCGATCCGACCGGCGCGCCGCCTCGTCCAGGCCCCGATCTGCACCGCCTCTGCCTCCTTGGTGCGCCACCCAGACGCCGACCCGGCCGGTGCGCCGCACCTCGGCCTCCAGATCGGCATCGCCGTCCTCCTCATCGCCCGACGCCACGTCGGCCTTCAGATCGACGCCGCCCCAGCCTCATCGTCGCCCAACGCCGCCCTGTCCCTGTCAGCGCCACCTCTGCTCCATGGCCGGCGCGCCGCCCGTCTTCTCCGGCTCCGATCCGCGCCGCTTCCTCCAAGGCGGGCCCGTGTCTCCTTCGCGCGCCCCGACGACAGCCGCCCCTTGCTGCCATAGCGCCGCCCACAGCCGGCGCGCCGCCCTGCCTCCGGATCGACGCCGCCCCGGCCCCGTCCTCTGGTCCAGGCCGACGCCGATGCCTACTTGATCCACACCGCCCCGTCCTCCGGTCCCGGCCGGCGCTGCCCCGTCGTCCTCCACGCGCCCAGCAGCGGCACCTCCTCCACGAAGCTACCCGATTCCTCCACACACGGCTCCCAACAATGGCCGGCGGCGCTCCTCCCCTTCACGGTGGCTCTCCTCCCCATGTGACGGCAAGGCGCCGCCCAGTCCTCAACACGGCTCTACGATGGCATCCACGACACGGCATGGACCCGGCACAGACGATCCCTTCCTTTGGCATAGTGGCATCGATGCCTTCCACGACAGCAATCGGCAGCGTGGCGGTGGCCATCTCTCGGTCTGACCAATTTCTCCATCGGGCACGGCGGTGCGTCTGGTTCCCCTCCACAGCATGGCACAGCACCCCCGTCCTCTTCTCCAATGGGGCCAACAGCGGCTTGGCTACCCACATGACGGCGGCACGTGGCTCCCACAATACGACCCTCCGCACTCTCCGGCTCGACGCACGGCGCCGCCCCGATTTCTCCATGCGGCAGCCTGGCGTGGCATACCTCTCCCTCGGCATGGCTTAGCACGGCGGCGCGGTTATCTTGCCCAAGATCCGGCCCCGGTCCCTCTTCTCCATCTTGGCGTGGAGGCGGCTCGGTGCGACCATCTCCCCTCGGCCCAGCATGCAACGACAGCGACCATGGATGGCGGCCGACACGACGTCTTCCCCGATCTGGAGCAACATCTCCATGGTGGCATGTCCGGCGGCGGCCTCGGCGCATCCCCATCTCGGCCCGGCACACGACGGCGACAACGCACACCCCTTGCGCACCTCCACATCTGGCTCGACGCGGCGGTTTGGCGGTGGCATTCTTAGTCCTCCACGGCATGTGAGGTCACGGCCGCTCAGTGGCCGAAGGCATCCACCTTTCCTTAGCACAGTGGACTGGCTTGGCGGCACCCGACCTTCTTCCTGAGTGGCAGCAGTGGCACCTCCACTGCGCCCTCCTTCTGGATCAAAACGGTGGCAGCAAACGACATCGAAACCACTGGCGATGGTGGCGTAATCACCTCCACCATGCACGACCCCAGTCTCCTCTCACGTGACTTGACCTGGTCACGGGACGGCGTTATCCCTCGGCGGCCCTGCCCTTAGCTTCAACCGACGCAGCCGGCATGCCCCTAATCTCGGTCCAGCGTTGTCTAACCATGACGTGGCACGGCCCCCTACTCCACCAGCTCGGCACGGTGGCGCACGTCTTTCTCTCCCATGGCTCGGCATGGCGACGCACGACTTGTTCCGCCACTTGTTCACATGATGACGCTATCTCTGGTCAACATCTACGCTGTTGACGTGCTTCTTCAAGCCACGTCCATCAATTGTGGTCTCGGAGCCGAAGTATATTGTGCTACAACGAGGAAATAATCAGAACAATACTATCTGCTGAAAATATGACGGCCGGTGCCCTACGCGGCACCGCGCACCGTTATCATCTTCAACTGAAGAAACCCAAGCGACACCACCTAAACGATGTGTCGGCCTTAGCGAAAACACATTCTGCTAAGGGAAATCCTCCCCAAGTCGTCAGCGGTCGAAAACGGAGAAGCCCAGAACGACGACACATGAAATGACAAGTTTTCCTTAGCGAAAACCCGTTCCGCTAAAGAGAATTGTCTCCCAGCTTCGTCTGTCAAGTTTTCCTAAGCGGAATAATGTTCCGTTCAAGAAAACCGAAGGTCGTTCAACAACGACTTCGTTATTGATAAAGGGAGCCGTTCGTCGACCTTCTCCAGCAACTCCGTCAACACCGGCGGAACCCTGCCATCCCATCAACTATGACGGAATACCGTTTCGTTCCGATGAACCCGGCCCCGAAGGCGAACAAGACCCTGAAGGCCAACGGTATCGTGGAGATCCCAATTCCACGGTACCAACATAACTCCTGCCGACGGACTTTCCGATAGGAGGAAGAAGCTCCAATAAATATCGAGACGATGATGAACATTCCATCAATGGTACTGTGGAGATCCCAGTTCCACGGTGCCAACCTACTCTCCTGATGACGAATATTCTATCAATGAGATCTTCAACAACCTCCGATGACGAGCATCCCATCAACAGTATCGTGGAGATCCCAATTCCACGATACAAACAAATTCTTTCGATGATGAATATTCCATCAATAATACTGCGGAGATCCTAGTTCCACGATATCATCAATACTCCTATGATGACGAACATTCCATCTACAGCACCGTGGAGATCCCAATTCCATGGTCCTGCTCGATTCACTTGATGACGAACATCCCATCAACGGCATCATGGAGACGATGACTCCAACGATCTTGGAAGCCGTTCGACGATCTTCTCCAACGACTCTGTCAGCATCGACGGAATCGTCCATCACATCAAACTTAAATGGAACACCGTTCCAGCAAGCTTGGCTCTGAAGGCGAACAAGACCGCGAAGGCCAACGGTATCGTCGAGATCCCAATTCCACGATACAAATCAACTCCTCCCGATGATAAACATTCCATCAAGGATACTGTGGAGATCCCAGCTCCATGGTATCACCGGCGTTCTCTCAATGACGAACATCCCATCAACGGTATCGTGGAGATCGCAATTCCACGGTGTCAACCAACTCTCCTGATGATGAATATTCCATCAAGGATACTATGGAGATCCCAGTTCCATAGTGCCGACCAATGCTCCTGACAAGAATATTCCGTTAAGGAGGGTCTCAATCCCAACTATGTTAACTCCGGTGATCAAGACTCGTCAACGACAAGTCCAAAAACCAACAAGCGGGAACATCCCCGATGACGCAGCGAAGCCGTCAACTTCAACTCTGAGCTGAGTGCTAACCGTGCATTCCACCCAAGTTCAACTATTCCAACGTGAAGCTTGACGAGGATAAGTTCAAGCGACACGGGCGGGCATAGCCAAATGTCAATGGCTGTGCTAGGCATTACATGGGCCCTGGTTACCCCATGTATTCTACCGTCGCTAATCAATCCGCCATCCACCAATATGCACGGTGAACCACGAAGCGAAGAGAAGAAGAAGATAGTCCTAGCAGCTTAATCGAAGGTGTTCCGCAAGCTGGCTTGCGGATGTAATTAATTCGGTGTCCTTCCGAGGTTCCGGGATCCAGAATCCGACGATCACCTGAAAAGAAATCTAGCCTACCAGGCTACAGATGTCTAGCCAACCTGGCTACGGAGCGCAATACCAACAAGGAGTTGTACTTCATTGTGACGATGAAATATAAATGACCTTGTCCCCTTTTCTTTTGTGTATTTTTGATAAATACACTGGCACGCCCGCAAACGCGTTCTCGCTGCGGAATTTGTGTGCATCACACCAAGTAAGTGTTTATGATTACAATTTACATTTGTCATTTCATAAACTTTAAATTGTTCTATAGAAGTAATTTTTGTGTATCGAATATTAATTTCTTCAATGATGTGTGTTTAAAAGACTATATATATACATATATATATACATAGACATATATATATGAGGAGGTGGATGGTGCCTCCATATAACTTTTCGCCACGGGCCCCCAAAATGGCAGGACCGGCCCTGCCTCCTAACTGGCCACCCTCCCCTTATCCTTCCTCCTCTCCCCCTTCCCACCGCAGCTCCCTTCTCTCTCCACCTCACCCGGCCACCATCTCTTCTGCTAGGCGCCAGAACGGCACTGGACGGCGGCGGCGGCGGCACTGGATGGCAGAGGCGCGGCGGTGGCGGCGAGAGGACGGCGGCACTAGGGCAGCAGCAGCACTGGGACAACGGCGGCTAGGTTTTCTCCTAGGAGAAACCGTCGGTGTGCCCCTCCCCCCACTGCCTTTATTCCCCTTAAGTGGGCTGGGCCTGGGCGGAGCCCAACGGGCTATCACACCTATTAAAGCCACTTAACTCCTTTTTGCTGGCGTGTGTTCAGATGCATGCACGCCTTTATATGTGTGGTGTGGGTGTGTGGTGGCCGCATGAATCCTTGTTTATTAAAGATGGCTGTGCTAGGGATGTCTCAGTGCCACGAAAAGCTAATTTGCGAGATAAATAAAATGATTAAATAGTTTGTGATTTACGCAACTGCAAATCAAATCGATCAGTATCCTAGTGTTCTCTTTCCTTCTGAGCCCCAAAACATAATACTTTGTGCGTTGTTTTGTGTCATGAGTGTATCATGGTGTGTGTTATGAACCTTATAATGTGCTGTAACGTGTCATGAGGATGCCACAGTACTAATGCTTTATTCAAAAAGAAAATAAATGAAACGCAAGCTAACTAGTTGGAGGGCTGTGCGTGCGTTGGTAGCTGGACGCTGGCTGTGTGCGCGAGCGTTCGACGCGGTCTAATCACGCACTAGCGGCACTCGCGCTACTCGCCGCACTCGCGCTTGGCCGGGCCGCCCGGGCGTCCGACGGATCAAACGCCCGGGTTGAAGCATTTTCGTTAGTTTATCCTATTGAAACAATATGTACATGCGAGTGCAACAATTAGTTTAGTTTATTGGAACAAATATGTATAGAGTATAGACTGTTGTAAAAATTAGTTTAGCCTATTGCAATAAAATGTCTAGCCTGATAAAACAATGAGTTTAGCCTAGTGGAACAGTGTGTCTAGTACGCTGAAGCAATTTATGTAACCTATTAAAATAACATGTTTGGCCTGTCGAAACAATTAGTTTAGCCTATTTAAACAATATGTCTAACTTGTTGAAACAATTAGTTTAGCCTATTCGAACAAATGTGTATAACCCGCTAAAACAATTAATTTAGTCTATTGAAACAATCTGTCTAACCTATTGAAACAATGTGTATAACCTATTTGAACAATATGTTTGCCCTACTGAAATAGTTAGTTTAGTGTTGAGTGGTTTTGGTGATGAAGTGATTTGCCAAATTAGGAATTAATTTGGTAGAGAAAAGAAAGAAAAAAAATAAGATGTACTCCGTATGTGTACATATACATGTATTGGGATGCATGTGTATACATGAACGCATGCATGTACGTGAGGGGAGTTCACTACTAGGGAATGGACATTCACAAGCGGTTCAAAAAACCCGAAGTCAGCCTTTAGAAGCGGTTTATTAGCCACAAAGTTAGGAGAGCATCTTTAGAAGCGGTTCGGGACACGAACCCCTTCTAAAAGTCAAGGAATAGCAGCGGTTTATGCCCCCAACCACTTCTAAAGCACTACAAGCGGTTGGGGACACGAACCGCTTGTAATGCTCAGGCTTTAGCAGCGGTTCGTGCCTCGAACCGCTTCTAAAGGCCCATTTTTCAAATAGATAAAAGGAAAGCCCCCCCTATCTAAATAGAGATCATGCGCGGGTGGGTTGGCTAGCTGAGTGAGGTGTGAGTCACGTGGAGGGGTGAGGTCTTGGGTTCAAATCCCACCTCCCTTCAATATTATTTGGCTTTTTTGACACCTCCACACGCGGTTCCTAGAACCGCTTGTAAGCAACCGCGACTGATGCCTCGCGGAGCATTACAAGCGGTTTAGTCGCGGTTGCTTACAAGCGGTTCTAGGAACCGCGTGTGGAGGTGTCAAAAAAGCCAAATAATATTGAAGGGAGGTGGGATTTGAACCCAAGACCTCACCCCTCCACGTGACTCACACCTCACTCAGCTAGCCAACCCACCCGCGCATGATCTCTATTTAGATAGGGGGGGCTTTCCTTTTATCTATTTGAAAAATGGGCCTTTAGAAGCGGTTCGAGGCACGAACCGCTGCTAAAGCCTGAGCATTACAAGCGGTTCGTGTCCCCAACCGCTTGTAGTGCTTTAGAAGTGGTTGGGGGCATAAACCGCTGCTATTCCTTGACTTTTAGAAGGGGTTCGTGTCCCGAACCGCTTCTAAAGATGCTCTTCTAGCTTTGTGGCTAATAAACCGCTTCTAAAGGCTAACTTCGGGTTTTTTGAACCGCTTGTGAATGTCCATTCCCTAGTAGTGGACACATGGCTTCGATATTTCAGAGTTCAGTGTGGGGTTTCTGTTGTTTCTGGTGGGTCATGTGGGCAGCGAAGTCAAAAGAAAAAGGAAACAAACGAACGGAACGGCACCATAGACAATACATATGCCATGCCACCAATCTACCACAGCCCACAGAACCATGATCATGTGGTCAAAACAGTAGGAACATGTCTAGTTTTCAATTAGGGGTGTGATAAGTTCTGATTGGAATGGAATAATATTATTCCTTTTGGTCTATTTGCTTGGCACACCTGCGATTCTCATATTCCTATTAGTCCAAACATATCATATCTCCAAACATATGATATCTACGTAACCAATTTTGGTCAGCTATAGTCCATTGCTTACATTCATCACATGCACTAAATTTTATGAAAGAAATGACTGAGGGTGTACCAGATAAACATTGGCTCTTAGGAGGCAATAGCAAACAACCATACATTGTGTGGAGGTATGTGCTGACAAGAGTAAACCAGCATGTCTTGTTTCTTTAGGTTATTTATATTTTTTAATTTCAATAAAGTAGAACATGGTTTTGTGGCCCACCGTATTGCAATCCTTTGTCAACAACATGACGATATACTTATATCCGTAGCACCTGTACTATTTTGTCATATTGCGTACACCGACTAAAATGCATGTTTTCCTCGTCAAGAAGAGCAACTAATACAAAGAAACTTCCTGACCATTCCATTCCACGTCATCCAAGAACCTTTTACCAATCTTCAGGCCTTAGGCGTGTACACAAGTTGGTGTACATCAAGGAAAAAGTGCACCCCTCCAGAATTCAACTGAAATAATTAAATCCAGACAGCCATCAAGAATAGTTGAAAGGCTTCAGGCTACACTGGCCTCTGCTTTTGCCCTCTCCAGTGGGGCTCTTTGATGCTTTCTTCTCCCTAGCCATCCTCCATCCATGCAACAAGGAATCAAAATCTTCAAATTTTATTTTCCTGCACCAATTCTCCTCTCTCTCAAATTTTAAAAAAACTTTGACCAAAATTGGTCCAGGTGCTCATATATACCCATGGGGCCGCCTCCTCAAGGGCTCTGTTTCTCTGCCCCATGGGCATGGGGAATTGGAGAACAGAGCATGCCCAAGCTATGGTGGATTGACGCGATGGGGAGGCTGGAGGGAGCTGAGAACGGCGATGATGGGGGAGCTGGGCTTAGATTCTTCCTCCGGTTTGATCCGAGGAACCCGGGGCTTGATCATGCTCTGCTCAGCTTCCCTGTCTCTGCGCTGTTCAGCCGCCTTCTTGGATGGAGCACGAACGGCGAGAGGAGGTCGCAGGGATCCATGGCGATCACGGCGGAAAGCGAGCAGAAAGCCGCAGCTGTCGCCGCCGCCGCGGCTGCCGCCGCCGTTTCTTTCTGCCTCGCCGCGCTGTATGCGTCCGATCAGCAGCCACGCCGCCGCCGTCGCCGGCGGCTGTCGCCGTCTGCACTGGCTAGAACAAATTCTGGTGTGCAGTTCGACTCTCTTTTTTTTTTTGTGAATATCCTGTTCTTGAGTACTTGCAATGTGATAGTGGTGTTGATTTCTCTCTCTGTTTTTTCTTTTATCGATCTGTCTGTAGAAGCAGCTAGGCCTCGTGCTCTGCCTGCACCAGATGATGGGCTCAGAATTCTATCATCAAATGTAAGTATTGATCCTACACCTGCGAATCTCTTGATCATGACAAGTTCTTAGCTTCGATCCGTGTGTGATTCTTTCCCCTCCGTGTCCAAGGATGAATCTTTGGAGAACGTAATTCACGGCGCGTCGGTCGGCGCCGGGGACGACGAGCCGGTTCTTGTGGCGAGAGTTGAGGTTAGGCCAGCCGACATCGCCGGAGCAAACGCCGGTGGCGAAGCGGAGCACGAACGGTCGGAGAAAGAGAAGGAGGCGGAGGAGGCAGCGCAGCTGAAGGCGCTGCGGCTGTCGCTCCTGGAGCGGGAGCAGCGGCTGGAGCTCCGGCTGGTGGAGCTCGACGGCCTCCGGGAGCAGGCGGCCGCCGCGCGGGAGCTCGAGAGCCGCGCCAGCGTCGCCGCCGTGGAGGCGCGGCTCCTGGAGCTCAGGGTCTCGTCGCTGCAGGAGGAGAAGCAGAGGCTGGGCGCGCAGGCGTCGGAGCTGGGCGCCGCCCGGGCCAAGCTGGCGCGCGCCAAGGAGAAGCTGCGCGCGCTCAGGGCACGGGTGCAGGGCGAGCAGGACAAGGCGGCGGCGCTCCGGGAGAGGCTGACGGAGCTGGAGAAGAAAGGCGATGAGAGGGAGGCGGCGCTGGCGGCGGAGACGGCGGCGCTGCGGAAGGCCAACGCCGCCCTGGAGGAAGAGAACCTGGAGCTTGCCCTGAGATTACAGGACGCAGAGAAGGCTGCCTCCTCTGTCAATCTGGTTCTTGAGGTAATTCTGGGCATCAATGCAGTATTTCTCTCTCTTTTTTGCATTTTAGATACTACATTTAATTTCGTTGAGATATGTGTTAAATGTTTGATGATGATAGTTTATGACCCCATTTACATATTTTGCCAAAAAAAAAAACATTTTATTACGGCGCCTGCACAAAACGCAAAAGTGCATGCGCCTACAAACAAGCCACTCCCATAAAACAAACTATTTCTCGAGGCAGAGCCATCGAGATTTATAATTTTTGCCTTGGGAATGGTTTTTGAGGTTCAATTTTTTTATGATGCTATGCAATTTTTTGCTGGTGATGTGGCCTTTGTGACCTCCTTTGGTTTGGAATAAAGTGGGAGCTGAAATCTAAGCCAAGTTGTTTTTCGTCATGTCACTGTCCCTGCTTTAACTTGACTTGAGATTGCTTTATCGAATTAGCCTTCTGCATCCCCGATTAGCTATCCTAGTGCTCAAGTCATGTTAGAACCTTCTGCGATTGAATTATCGGTGGTTGTTTGAATTAGCCTTCTGCATCCCTGATTAGCTATTCTACTGCTGAAGTCAGGTTTATAATCTTCTGCAATTGAATTATTGGTGTTTGTTTACTCAGACTTCTATGAAGTGCAATTAATAAACTGCAAGTATATTTTTTTATGTTATGGTACACAATTCTAATCCAAGCAGCAACATTTGGTCATCTTCGCTTGTATGAATCATTTTTTTTTTTTGTGACGAACTAGTATGAATTATTTAGTAGATGGATAACGGTATGAATTATTTAGTAGATGGATAACGTATAACCTTGCCGAAAGTTTCCCTTCTCATTTTGACCAAACTTTCCCATCTAAATTTGTAGAACAAATTACCTTTTATTCTCTTCCTAATTGCATTGTCTCTACGCTCTCATCTAATACACTTTACATAATGTCATATATCTAAGACCATCTCCAATCTTTTTTCCTTTTCCATTCCTTTTCTCACTTCCTGTCACACATTCTTTCTTTTCATTTCCCACCATGTCCAACGGCATAGCTTCGAAGAAATTTATAAAGAAAACAGATAGAGAATTTCTTTCTGAAGGCAATGCATGAAAAAATTTCTGACCCTGAAAAGAATCTATTAGAGCATCTTAAGTAACCAGAATCTCTTCATGTAGGGAAAATGGTCCTCGAAGAGATATAGTTGGAGACGGTCCAACATACTTGCACACAATGTCATATAACTCTCCTTTTACAACCTTGTTCAATACCTTTTGAAGATCACATAAAGGAAATAGTTTTTATTTTTTATGAAGCATATATATTGTAACCAAAATTTTGTAAAGTGCCTCAAGCCAAAGCAGGTAAATTCAATTTTGTAGATGATTGGACAGATCTCGCTTTTGCATCATCCAAAAAAAATAACACATGGAAGATAATGACACTTAACAAACAGAACATTCCTTCCCTGGAAAATCTGAATTTTCCCTGTGCATAATTTTCCCTGAACCTTGTGATCTGTAACTATGGAAGAAAGCTTCACGTGCTGTAAAGCCACTCTTTTTAGAATCTGTTCAATCTTCTCTCCTGCAGTTGGATTAGTTGCACGTCTCTATTCTAGTTGCTGAAGAAGCTAATCATCCATGAAGTGGCATCAAAACATGTGAATTAATCTTCATTGAAGTAGCAAAGATCCTAGGAGTACTGCTCATTTTATTTGATTGTACTTTTTTTTTTTTGAACGCAGGAGGACATGGTCGAGGAGGCGAGGTACCTGAGGGAGACGAACGAGAGGCTGACGAGGCAGATCGAGCAGCTGCACAGCGACCACTGCGCGCACGTCGAGGAGCTCGTCTACCTCAAGTGGGTCAACGCCTGCCTCCGCCACGAGCTCCGCGGCGGCGACCACGACGAGCACGCCGCCTCCGGCCAGCAAGACCACGGCGCCGGCGCCGGCGTGTCGGCCATGGACCTGAGCAAGAGCATGAGCTACCGCTCCAGCGAGAAGGCCAAGCAGCTCATGCTCCGGTACGGCAGCCTCGGCCTCGACGGCTTCGACCCCACGCTCTTCTCCCCGCTGCACGAGTCGCTCTACGGCGACGGCGACGAGCTCGAGCGGAGCCCTGGTGTGCCGGCGACGGTGGCCGCCGGCGCCCCCGAGCCGGCGAAACGGGCTGGCACGGGAAAGCTCAAGTTCTTGAAGAACATTAAGAAGCTGCTCGCTAACGGCAGGAAGGGCCACGGCCACGGCCATGGCCAGAGCCGCAGAGGCGGCGGCGGCGGCGGCGAGAGGGAGAAGGCGGCGATCGACGAGCATCTGGAGAAGGCGATGCGGTGGCTGGCCAGCCACGACGCGCTGGGCAGCGACAACTCGTACGAGAGCACGCCGCTGTCGTCGTGCGAGAGGACGCCGCAGAGCAGCGTGACGACCGTGGAGCGGGAGGCGGCGGAGCGGAGGCCGGAGGCGGAGGCGGCGAGGTCGAAGAGCGACGTCGGCACGTCGCACGGGCGCGGGGCGAGCCCGTACCACACGCTCAGGCTGGACCATCCGGGCGGGAGGAGGCGCTCGGAGGAGGCGGGAAGCCCGGAGGCGGCGCGCGTGAGAACGAAGGGCATGCATGCAGAGTGAGCGAGAGTGACGCTTACTACTGGTACAGCTCACTGATTAACACTTTACTGTTATGGAAGTGTGCATTGCGAGTATTTCTTTGTTCACAGTAGTATATATGTATACTCGTGTCAAAGGGATGTGCCTTCATTGAGAATTTGAGATATACATGGTCGGATCATGTCATTAAGGATGTTGGTGATGGTTTTGGCCGTGATTTTCTTTGTTTTTTGCCCGCTGTCTGATCAGCATGACGTTATGAAAAAAATATGAAAAATAACTTGAAAAATACTGCTTAAATTTAGAAAACCAAAAGTTTCACATGTATATCTCTAGAATTTCACGCGAAAAATGGAGGATGGGCCTTCTCTTACAAATAAACAAGTCACACAAAGAACAAATAAATCAAGTTTTACACATGCATACCTAAAGTTCTGTACAAAAATGAGGGGGGTGAGCCTCCTCTTTGCCTTCTTTTTTTTTCCCCAGATCTAAGCGAGCACACACTTTGTGCTCGGTGGATCGCCTGGCCAACTCAAACTTGCTTACGGTGCAGAGAGATAGTATAGAGAGAAGATAGATATGAAATAGAGAGAAAGAGAGGTGAGAAAAGAGGACAGTAAAAATAGTAAAGAATGGAGTAGTGAAATAAAACTTACTATTGAAACATGACAATAGAAGAAGTTTCACAAGTACAAAACCAAAGGTTCAACGGAGAACACCAAGCAAAATCAAAAGTTTCACATGTACATCGTTGGGATTTCATACGAAAAATAGACAAGTTGTCGACGATTGGGATATCGGTCCCAAGTCAACCAAGGTTCTTGAGAAGGGGAGATAGGAGACACGCCGAACAGAGCGAACAGCGATCAACGAGCAACAGGGAGACACGGGGTTTTTATCCTGGTTCAGGCCTCTCGAAGAGATAATAGCCCTACGTCCAGCCTTTCTTTATGTCAAAGAGAATTACAAGAGGAAGCTCGACGAAACGAACAGGTCTCGACGAGATTATGTGTGCACAAAAGAATAATATGCGATCTAAACTTCAATGCGATGATCCGGTGTTGGATGGGAGGCCCCTAAATGCCGTAGGGACTTGGTTTATATAGTGTTGAACAACCGACCTACCAAGGGATAATCGGGTCGGGCTGACTACGAGATCGTAACGAACTCGTATGCATGCCAAATACATCCCGAGGTAGATAAGGTATACTCCAATTCTTGGGGATCACGACGTTTGCTGCAATCCGGAAAACCACGTCCGGGTCTTCACGTAGCCGTGCAGAACTCTTGTTCGAGTCGGACTCAAACAGGAATCCTAGGCCATTACGCACCGTACCAACCCAGAGGCTGTTCGGCAGGATGCTCATGGGCCTGATAGAACCTTCTAGGGAGCCAGGCCCTAGGAAGCTGTTCGATTGGGCCGCCAGGGAGTGGGCCATGGAAATGGGCCGTGATTTTATCCCCGACAGCTAGCCCCCGAGACTCAAGTGGAAGGACTCACTAGAGTGGGGTCTTCCTCTTGAGACTCCAAGTCACGAAGAGGGTAATTTTGCTGTTACGAAGATGTACAACAAACGACCGAACAGGTTACGGTTCTACCGAACAGAACCTGTCCGGGATCGAACAAACCCGATCAATACCGAGCAACTCTGTTGCGTCGAACAGGGAAACACATCTGCTCGAGCAAAGTACCCAGCCCTCAGTGCGGACACTGGGAAAAGTAGCCGTTGGTAGACTCCAACGGTAACTTACGCTGCGCAGTGAAAACAGACGACCGTTTTTACTTAGCCGTTGCAGTAAAAAACTAGCCGTTTCGTGGAAAAAACCGTTGCAGAGCTACTCGTCTGTGACTATAAAAACACCCAAACCACCCGCGGCTCGCCACTTCTGCTCTCACGCCTTTCCTTCCCAAACCCTATTCCAACCGCGCTAAGCATTAAACAGTCGCACTGCACAACCAAATCTGTCCGGCCAACCCTGGGGATTGCTATGGCCAAGTTCTCAGGCACTAGCATGACCGAGGAGGACTTGAAGATTTTGGAGGCAGAGGGACACATCGACGCCGGCAGTTGGAGGCTGCCTGGGGAGGAGAAGATTCCGGAGCCGCTCGAAGACGAGTTCGTGAACTTCGAGCACTTCGCTGCGTTCGGGTTGAGGTCTCCTGAAAGCGACTTCGTGGAGGCCTTCTTGAACATCAGCGGATTGGAGGTGGCCAACTTGAACCCCAACTCCATCCTCCAGATGGACGTCTTCGCACACCTGTGCGAGGGCTATCTGGGAATCGATTCGCCGGGTGGGACTGTTCCTTCACTACTACACAGTGACGAGGAGCAGCTCCGTACCCTCAAGCTCCGGGTAACCGCCGACGACACTCCGTACCCTCGTCCACCGGTGCTCGACTCAATGGGCGCGTGGTGGATGAGGTGGTTCTACAACAGGCGGGCAAGACGACAGCAAGCTCGTCTTCACCGGACAAGCTCCGGCAAAGGGAACGCCAATGCCTCAGCCGGAGCTGTCCGACGAGGATTGTTACTTGACCCGGAAGATCGCTTCCCTCGTGGGCCTTGGGCTCACGGGCAGGGAGATCATCCGGGACTTCACGGCGAACAGAATCTGTCCGCTGCAGAAGAGATCCTACCCCTTCTACAGGATAGAAGGATGGGAGGACATCACCAGGGAAAGCACGGGTAAGTTCCTTAAAGACTCAGCCTCCGTTGGTGTTTTCATCCGAACAAGAACTAACGATTTCTTCTGTTCGGACAGTGCAACCTACCGAAGCATGGGTGACCGAGCAGGTTGACTCTATGTTGAAGGCTGCGAAGAAGGACGACGAGGTCACCGGTGAGGTGGCCTACACATGTCCGAGAAACATGCTCGTCCGCACGCCCGAGATAAGTCACTTAGACCCCGTTCGTTTTGCGAGACTCAAACAATTAAGGCACAATAACATTTGCTTCCCAAACGTGCAGGAGGACCAGCTGATCATCGGAGGGATCGTTGAGGAGTTCTCCGAGTCCGAGGGAGCAAGGAAGGGCAAGGCCAAGGTGGCCGAGAAACCCAAGGTGGCCGCTGCACCGACGCGGAGCTCGCCGAACCGCAGCGGCCGCCAACAACCTCCGAAGCGATGAAGAGGTACAGAACTTGACCCACTGGCTGAAGCGATACACGCAAGCTTACCCGGACCATGTGGAACGGCTGCAACAGATCGCCGAGCAGAGGAGGCTCGAAGAGGAAGTCGCGCGCAACGAAGCACTTCTTGCGTTGCGCAAAAAGAGAGCTCAGCTCAGCAAAGAGCTAAGCCTGTCGCCACAAGCTTCTGGAGGCCAAGACGAGGAAGCCAAGGAGCCCCCGAGCAAGAGGCGCAAGCTCCGTAAAGGAGCGAAGAAAAAGGTTAAGTTCCCTACGGCAGGTAAGTATTAGGAAAGCTGTTCCCTTTAAGTTCTACCAAACCGCGCAGTATCTAACTCTTTTCTTTTTCATCAGCTGCCCAGAAAGAGACCGCCACGGACGACGTGGACACGGCGATCGAGCGGTCTCTGCTGCCCGAGCACCTACACGGTGCATCGCGAGCAACGAGACTGCTCGCTCTCAAAGACAAGCTGGCAGCGTGGTCTGCGCTGCCGCCAGGCTCCACCGACGAGATCGACGCGCTACAGAGCGCGGTGAAGAGGCTGGAGTCCCAAGAAGCGGGGCGCGGAGCCACGGAGAGCGGAGCCAAGATATTGGCTCTACCGGCTGCCCGGGGCTGGACCGAACAGACGGTCTTGCTCGGCACTTCGTCGCAGGGGCAGGTCATCCCTGTGGCGACGGCTACCTCAGGAGAGCAGGGTGAAGTCCCTACCACCGGGGAACAAGCAGAAGATCGCGAACAGGGGGCTCAAGTCGCCCTGTCCGTGACTCCACCGACGTCTCCGGTCAGAGAGACGACTGTCTTCCCGGAGATGCTCGGGCGGAAGAAGAGGAGGAAGCGCGGGAGCTCAGGGGCGGCGAAGAAGCAGCCGCTGGCATCCCCAGGGCAGAAGATGCTGTGAGGATAGAACGAGCCCCCAGGCGGGCACGCTCTTGCAGGAAGAGGTCGTGGCACGGAGAGCATCATGCCATGGCCACTCCAAGCAACCGGGGCTTCACAACCCAAGGCCTTGGGGAGCGCCTTCGCCACAACCTGAAGGACAGGCTTCAAGAGGCAAGCTACCAAGCTAGGAATTGTCCGCTTAGACTACGAACAACTCAATGTAACAGATTTCTCCTTCTCTCATCCAGGTCTTGTGGGCGACCATGGAGAATCTCGAAGAAGGTGTCTTGATCGAACGAGGCGCCATCTTATGGGCCCTTCAACAGCAGCACCGAGCAAGGGAGCTCGAGGGGGAACCCCATGCTGCGGGCAAGAACCGACGCCGACTCAAGGCGAAGGTAAAGAAGCTCAAGGCCCAACTGTCCGAAGGGAGGCAGACTTCTGCGGCGCTCCAGGAGAGGATCTCCACCCTGTGGGTATCGCAGGAGGAGGCCGAGGAACTTCGCGGGCTAGCCGTAAGGGCGAGCACCATGGAAAGAAGAGTCAAGGAGCTGGAGACGCAGCTCGAGATCAGCAAGCAGCGCCTTAGTTAGAACGAAAGTCTGACCGGGGAGCTGCGGGCCAAGACCGAAGAGGTCGAAACCATTCGGGCAGAAGCCACGGAACAGGCCAAGCGAAGCAAGGAGGAAACTGAACGTCTCCGAGCTGAAGCCCGAGAAGAAATCAAAGCCCAAGGGGAAGTCGTACGCCTCAAGTTAGAAATTGAGGAGCTAAAGGAGCAGCTTGCTTCTAAGTAGCAGTAAGGCTGTAACCCGAAAGGGACTTTGCACCTGAAAATTTTGGTTAGTGTAAATAAAGCCTTACCTTTTCCCTGCAAAAAAGAGCAGCAAAAAGACAAGAGCGAGCAGGAAACCAAGAGAAAGGCGAAACAGCGCTAGAAAGTTTTAGGAAAAACGGTAGAACGCCAGCCTAACTCCCAGCCCCCGTTGTGCATCTGTTCGAAAACCTGAGTTTGCGAACTCGAACAGGTGCACAAGAGAAACAGCGACATCCTGGCCCCCGGTACGGACGATGCTTGAAGACCTAAGTTTGCGAATTCAAGCATGTGCGTAGAGAGTTAGAGCGACACCCGCATCCTGATCGACTCATTCCATGGACAGCTCGTTAACGTAAGTTAGGCGATTCATAAGGTAACCGAGCAAGGAAAGTGCCTCTGTCGCGGGGGCTTACGAGAGCAGACTTTGCCGAGTGGTTGTGCCGAGCGCGGCAAGTGCCCCTGCCGCGGGGGGCTTACGCGAGCAGACTTAGTTGCAAGGCGAAAAGCCGTGTTACGCAACACTGAGTTCGGGAACTTGCTGAAGCTAGATGCGGGCAAGAAAATCCTAAAGATCGCGGAGCCAAGATTTCGCAAGATCGGGCAGTCATCACGTGTTATCAGAGAGAAAAATAGTCTGAGAAGACAAGAAGTGAAAAGGGCCGCAGGGGGCCAAGAGCATTCACTATTAACTGGATTGAACTTTACATGGCAGCTGTTGACACCCAAATTTGGCAGAAAATCAGATATTGTGAAAGGGTTAAATATATCAGAATTATTGGGCCGAATCAGAAAACGGGCTTCATCGGCAAAGAGGAAAAGCATATGGAAGAATACCGATAGTTATGAGACTCCGGAAAAAATACGATCTGATCAGAAGCGCGACGCGGTAAAATTGGTCGTATCGGTATCGAATTTGTAATAGTATAAATAAGACTTTAGGTCTCGGAAAAAAAGATATATACATCATACGCAAACACAACTACTTTCTCGAATCTGATCGACCTCGTCGAAAGGCTTCAACTCGCAGGTAGAGCTATCTCGATGGGATAATCGATTCTCTCCTTGTAACCCGTATGCATGGCTGTATCATCTTCACCTCGTGTATACAAAGCATGTTAAACTGTCTCGGGTTTTTACCGATCTTTGATATGTTCTTGCATATTGAACTGTCTCGATTTAATCGATCTGTAATGTGTATTTATCTTACAATACCGATTGTCAAGTATCTCATGTGCTTCTCTTGAATCAGATATATGCGACTGTCTCGTTCAATCGATCTTGCGTATACTCTGTTCAGGATTTTGCATGTATAGATGTTTGCCGATTAGTGTTGTATTTACCTTTATTAGTCTTAGACCTTTAAATCGGTTTATTGGTTTACATCTTGTTTTAGATTTGAATACTGTCTTGGCCTGACCAATCTATTCGATCTATTCCTCGGTTTAATCTAATATATAGATATGAAGGTTTATTGCTAATATTACATATAAAATACCAAAAACAAGTAGAAGATTTGTAACCGAATGATTATTTACATTTAATTGCTCTATCAGGCATTAAGCCGATAGATCCTGCAATCGGGTTATTTAAAGCCGATTTGAAATAACCTGATCTGTCTGTTTTAAAAAGCCAATTAGGGCTGAGTCGCTGACAATTTATTCCTTGTCAATTTACAGGTCAAATTGACTGGCACACTTGGTTCTTCGTTGCGACGCACGCACAGTCTTGACGCTTCCGCACATGTGTTCGCGAAAAGCTCACTTTTTGTGTCAACAGCAGCCCGAGAGACTTGGACGAACAAAAGGCGCGAAGTTTGCAAAAAGCGCAGAGCTAGGGAAACAAACGAAAGACCTACACAAAGAACTTACGAAGCTGGTCGATGTTCCAAGTGCTGGTCAGCTCTCTCCCGTCCTCCATTGCCAGGCGAACAGCCCCCGGGCGAGCAGTAGAAACGACCGTGGACGGGCCCTCCCATCAGGGAGTTAACTTGTTGGCATTGGACAGGTTCTGGACGCGGCACAGAACGAGGTCACCCACCTTCAAAGCCTTGGTCGAACAGATTTGGCAGCGTGCCGGCGAAGATCTTGCTGGTAGCGCGCCATTCTAACTTGTGCCCGTTCGCGTGTGCCTTCGAGGAAATCGAGTTCGAGCAAGCGCTCTTGCTCTTTGTCAACCATGTTGATCGAGTTCGTGCGAGGCGAGCCTAGTACGACTTCGACGGGCAAGATGGTTTCTGCACCGTAGACTAGTTGGAAAGAAGTTTCCCCGGTTGCCCGGCTGGCTGTGGTGCGCACGGCCCAGAGGACGGAAGGAACTTCGGCGACCCAGGCTTTGTTGTGCTGATTGAGTACCCTGGACTATCTATCCGTTAGCTCGCTCGACTGCTCCATTGCTCTGTGGATGTGCCACAGAGGCGAAGCAGACAAACTTGCTCTTTACAACTATGTCATCGACATAGACCTCCAGGTTTTTTCCGCGCTGTTCTGGGAAAGTCTTCTCCGTTAAGCGCTGGAACGTGGCACCAGCATTGCGCAGACCGAAAGACATGGTCGTATAGCAGAAAGTGCCGAAGGGGGTGATGAAGGCAGTCTTCTCTTCATCCTCGGGGGAGATGCTTATTTGGTGATAACCGGAGTAAGCATCCAAAAAACTCAAGAGCTGGGCATCCGCAGTCGCGTCGACCAGTTGGTCTATGCGAGGCAGCCGGAAATCGTCCTTAGGACAGGCCGCGTTCAAATCTGTGTAGTCAACACACATCCTCCACTTGCCGCCTTTCTTCTTCGCGATCACAGGGTTGGCTAGCCACTCAGTGTGATCAACCTCGCGGATGAAACCAGCAGCGAGCAACTTGCCAAGCTGATCCTTGATGATCCCCTGTTTGAAATCCGATAAACGACGAAGCTTCTGGCGAACAGGCTTTTTGTCCGGCCGGACTGCCAGTTTGTGCTCGATAACCTCCCTTGGGACCCCGGGCATGTCAGACGGCTCCCAGGCAAACACGTCTGCATTAGCTCGGAGGAAGGCAATGAGCTCGCTTTTCTATTTGGGGTCCAGATTGGCCCCCAAATGAACTGTCTTGGAGGAGTCATCAAGAGACAGCGGAACTTCCTTGGTCTCTCCCCCTGGCTGGACAGAAACCTTGGGACGTGCAGACTTGGTCTGTGGAACTTCGGGACCACGCGGTGGTAGCTGGTCGACCTGGGCAAGGGATTGCTCGTCGCAATCGAGAGCAGCCTTGTAGTTGCCCTTGACCGTGATCACGCCGCTGGGGCTCGGAATCTTCACGCAATGGTATGCATGGTGGGAGACGGCCATGAATTTGCCAAGAGATGACCGTCCTAAGATCGGCGTTATAAGCAGATGGGAAGTCGACCGCGTCAAACGTGATTAACTCTGTCCGGAAGCTGCTAGGGCTGACAAAGGTGACGGGTAGAACGATCTGCCCCAGCGGCCGCACAGCTTCTCCTGGCACAATCCCATAGAAGATCGTCGGTTCCGTATTCATCGTCAATGACGGGAGCTTGATCTAAGACCATCTCCGGAACGTAGCCGAAGATTTCTGTCCCTGATCTGGAAGGTGATCGAGATCGAACAGATTGATCCGATCTGGCAGGGGATGTGACATCCTGCCCTTCTGAGTCGTAGCCCTCAGGAAGAGATCCCTGGTCGCTAATGGAGTTCGACATGCTCGATCTACTAAATCCCCACAGACGGCGCCAACTGTCGACGGTTGGGATATCGTTCCCAAGTCAACTAAGGTTCTTAAGAAAGGGAGATAGGAGACACGCCGAACAGAGCGAACATCAATCAACGAGCAACTGGGAGACACGGGGTTTTTGTCCTGGTTCGTGCCTCTCAAGGAGATAATAGCCCTACGTCCAGCCTTCTTTATATGATAAAGGGATTACAAGGAAGAAACTCGACGAGGCGAACAAGTCTCGGCGAGATTATGTGTGTACAGGGAGCAATATGCGATGATATGCTAAGTCTCGATCTTCTCCTCGTGCTCCTCTGGCCCCTCTACACGCCATAGGGGCCTGGTTTATATAGTGTTGAACAACCGACCTACCAAGGGATAATCGGGCCAGGCTGACTACGAGATCGTAACGAACTCGAAAACATGCCAAATACATCCCAAGGTAGATAAGGTATACAACAATTCTTGGGGATCACGACGTCTGCTCCAATCCGGGAAACCACGTCCGGGTCTTCACGTAGCCGTGCACAACTCTTGTTCGAGTAGGACTCAAACAGGAATCCTAGGCCATTACGCACCGTGCCAACCCAGAGGCTGTTCGGCAGGATGCTCATGGGTCTGATAGAACCTTCTAGGGAGCCAGGCCCTAGGAAGCTGTTCGATTGAACCGTCAGGGAGTGGGCCATGGCAATGGGCCGTGATTTTATCCCCGACACATACCTAAAGTTCTATACAAAAAATGAGGGGTGAGCCTCCTCTTTGCCTTCTTTTTTTCGCAGATCTAAGCGAGCTCACACTTTGTGCTCTCTGTCGTCGCACTTCACAGGTTTGCTTTAAAAATTTTTGGCGGAAATATGGGTTATGCATGTTTAATAATCTATTGTATGTTATTCTGTGATTATGCATCAAGTGACATTCCTCGATCACTATGAACTATTTTACTCTTCAATGATTCAACTGACAACTCGCGCAACCCTCCTCGTAAAACTATTTGTTCTATAACACCATGACATGTTAGTGGTCATTATTTACTGACACTAGTACTAAGTACAACCGTCACTACAGGAATCTTCCTCTTTGTCGGAGGCAGGAAAATCTGTCTCGGCGGCCAAAAACTCGACGACAGATTAATGTTGGCGGTCCTCGAGAAGCCACCGACAGAGATTATCAACGTTGGTGGCCCAAACTCAGCCGCCGACACAACTTCGGCACCCCTCCCGTCCGTGAATCAGAAATCAAATTTACTGCCCTCTACGGCAAGCTATGTTGGCGGCCATGTCCCTGCCGACGACACATGTCAGCTCCATTCCACGTCCGCAACCCAAAATTCAAATTTTTGAGCCCACCAAACGTCTAACGGCACAATAACGCCCTAACATTGATAAATAAATTTAAAAATCAGGGTCCGCTAGCGCTAGGCTTGAGGGCAATCTGTGTTTGCGGTACTATTAGGACCGCCGACACAAGTTTTGTGGCTGATGTGTGGCCCCGCAAATTAGGGTGCTCATAGCACCATCAGTGTCGGCGGTCCTTGGTGAAGCCACCGACATAGAGCCCTCCCTCCTCAAGGGTCGCTGTCTTTCCGGCCCACCCTCGACCCCACCGGCACTGTTAGCTTGTAGGGCATGCAGTAGACATAAGGACTCATTCCACAGGGGAGTATCGACCTTGGTTGGAACTCTACTACCAGTTCCAATGAAACCATGTCTGAGATTGGGCTGCCGGCATAGATAGCGGCTATGTCGGTGGCCCGAGCCCAGGCCGCCGATACAGGTATATTCTGGTGCACAATCTGGGTACATTGTGCTCCATCTTTATCGGCAGCATATGCAAAGTCCGTCGATATTTCTCCGCCACGTGTCGCTCCTTCCTTTGTTCTGCGGGGCCCATGTTGGCAGAGCGCCGTCTACGTCGCTGTGCCGTGAGGGGTACCTGTGCCGACGGCCGCGCGAGCCATCAACATAGACTTCACCCAGGCGGCTTCCCTCGGAAGCAGAATTGTCGTCGGGGCCGACGACAGAAAGTGTCGGAGCTGCGTCGACGGAGCACCGACATAGACCAGTGTTGGCGGTATTCTGGCCTGTATCGAAGGCTTTGGCCGCTGACGTAGACATCGATTCCTGTAGTGCGTTTTAAATCACTTTGTGCTTTTTTAGAATTTTTCTATCCAAGAAAAACATTTTTAACAAAATTACATAGGTATAAACATATTTAAAAGAAAATTACAGTGTCGTCGCGACGACAATGATTGGTGCTGACCCCGCATGGCAGCCACTAGCTGCCTCGTGGTACTAACCCAACATGGTGCCCAAAAAGCTCGGTGTCGAGAACCTAACAAAGGCCGCCGACATAGACGACACCTAAGCCCACCAAACAGGCCATGGGAGAGCATGGAACAAGAGCCTCCACATTGGGCCCATATGGCAAGCCCAGGTGAGCATGGAATGGGAGGCTCCACGTTAGGCCAACATGGAGGCCTGCATCGAGGGTTTGTCAAAAAATGTTGACACATATTATTTTGGCAAAAGGAAGGACTCAGGGGCTCGAACCTGTGTCGGCCATGGGAATACGCACGAGTATTGTTCCTTTAAGACAGTGGGTGCATTACTTATTACCGAGCACACTGGCACAACTGTGCTAGTTAAGATTGAGATATGTGTCAACGACCCAAACAACAACCGCTGACACAGAGCGTATTTGGGCCCACCTGCCAGTCCAGGGGCGGCATTTGCAGTAGAGCCTCCTCACAGGGCCCATATGGCAATGAAAGGAGGTTTGTGTCAGCGATGTCCCCCTAGGTTGACGAAACCGAGCGCACCGTCCCCTCCCATCTGGGGCCTCATTGATGGTCTTTTGTTCGAGCCGTTATCTTGCCGTGAGGGAGTGGGGTTGTGCCGACAACCTTTGTTAGGCCGACGACACAAAGCATTTTCTTTGTGCACTGATATTTTTGAATTTCAAGCCATGACGTGCACTCAAATTGTCCGAGGGGTAGGGGAGGGGCTGAATAAGATTGTTGTCGATTCCATTTTTGGGCGACATTGGCTCCATTTGTGTCGTCAGTTTGGGGACTGATGATAAAAAAAATTCCGACCGACAGGCATAAACTCATTTCTTGTAGTGTGTATTGCTGAAACATTTGATTATGCATGTTCGAACATCATATTTTGCTAATGAAACATGTAAAATGATATAATAAAAAAACAAAAAAAATGTTAGAGCATGCCAAAATGCCAAAAGAATTGATGGAAAATGGCAAAAGAACTATTAGAACATATTAAAAGAACCGGTGAAACAACATGGCCAGTGTTGGAACATGCCAAAAAAATTATTATCATTTGTAAAAATACTAATGAAACATAACAAAAAAACTATGGAACATGGTAAAACAACCGGTGAAACAACATGGCCAGTGTTGCAACATGCCAAAAAGAATTATTGGAATATGTCAAAAAAATGGATGAAACATGGTTAGCCAATATTGAAACATGACAAGAATTGTGAGAAACATGTAAAAAAAACTGCTAGGATAGTAGGATATGCCGAGAAAGTGAAAAACCGACGAACGCATCATGTTCAGTAGTGATTTATCTATCTCATGCAAAGTAAGATGTTTTGTGAGAACAAGGACGATGTTTCAACAAAAACGATTTTATTATTATAAACAATATATTTTAAAAGAAGCTAAAAGTTAAAGTTTAGTTTTAGAGACCATATTAAATTAAACTAAACCTTATGAAATTAAATGGACGGGGGGTACCATAGACACAAAGTGCACCCCACTACATTGAGTTGAAGCACTGAACGACATGTACAGCCAGTGAGTCGGAGACTCTTGCTGCGTGCATTTCCTGCCAGCTATTGAACAATTAGACAGGATGCACCGATCAGCAGCAACACTAACTGACAAAGTTTACTATATAGGAGTATTATATATATATAATCGTAAAATTATACTAAAATTATACGTAAAATTAGCTGAATATATAAATCCCAGCGGACTAGTTCATATATGGTCGATCATATCTTAAGTTCTTAACCGAGCAGCTTCTTGACGGCCTGAAACCTCTCCGCCTCGTCGCCGAACTTGGTGCCCTGGTAGTACTCGAGGTAGTCCCCGAACCTGTACGGCCCGGGGTACAGCCGCGCCGCCTCCCCCTCCCCCTCCGTTGCCGGTGCCACCACGGCGTCGGCCCCGGGGTTGTAGAACGTGGCCACGGACAGGCGCCGCCCCTCGGCGCCGGCGGCGACCCGGTGCACCACGCTCCGGTACGCGCCGCCGCTCACCACCTCGACCTGGTCGCCGACGTTGACGAAGATCCGGCCGCCGCTGGTTGGCCCCACGGGGACCCACTCCCTGCCGCCCCGGAGGAACTCGAGCCCTCCGACGGCGTCGTCCTGCAGCAGCAGGATGATGCCGCCGGCGTCGGTGTGGGCGCGGAGGCCCCACACCAGCTCCGGCAGCGGGCACGCCGGGTACATGGCGAACTTGGTCCCGACGAACGGCGGCGCGAAGGTGGCCGCGATGCAGCCGCCGGCGAGCCCCAGGTTGAGGCTCATGCACTCGGCGAGCTTCTCGGCGAGCCGCACCATCTGGGCGATGTACGCGTCGAGCAGGTCCCGTGCCGCCGGCGACATCTCCGGGAAGGCGGCGGCGTTGCTTCCCGGGCGGTGCTGGATGAAGTAGGTGGCCTCCCAGTCCACCTGGTCGTAGTCTTCGCCACCATGAGCGCCGGTGCGAAGGTTTCTGGCGAGGCTGGAGGCGTAGAACTTGCCCTCCAGGTGCTCCTCGTAGTGGCCGTACACGAAGCGCTTCACCTCCTCCATGAGCGCCGCGTCCACGCCGTGGTTGTCCACCTGCGCCGCCGCCGCCCCCGCTTAACGTGAGCACCAGCTGCTTGCATATACCATACGTACATACTGAAGTGACGACGAACGTACGTACCCAGAAGAAGCCCCAGTCCTTGCAGGCTTCGTGGAGCGCCGCCATGGCCCGCAACCGCTCGGCGTCGTCGCCGCCGTCGAGCGCCTTCAGATCGATCACCGGGATATCCTCCATCTCCTATAGCTAGCTACCGATCTCTTGCTCACTGCTGCATGTGGATTGTGGAGACGGACGCATCGATCGTGAGCTCGTATTTATAGTGAACCTCGAATGCTTGCAGAGTGAGCGATCGATCCAGCCATCGATCAGGCCGCGGTTGCTTCGCTTCTTCCTGCTTACGCTGCCTGTGATGAACACGTGCATGCACGCACCATCTGCACGGCCGGCGCCGCCCCACTGCCCACACGGCGCAGGGGATCCCGTGCGTCGTCGGCGACCGGCGAGCTCGCAGGGGCCGCCGCAGAAGATCTTGGCGGGAAGCCGCTCCCGCGGTTTTTGCTGCTTGGTTTTGAATTAGTGGTTTCCGGATCGATGCAGCGTGAGGACAATTCCATCTCTGCTTGCTTCCTGCTTCCACTCCGTGGAATCAAATCTGAAATACTCCTATCTAATCACACTCAAAAAAAAAATACTCCTATCTAATACGCTCGGTCAAAAGTCCGGGCCTCACCGTGCATGCAATTACACGCAAGCACTGTAGGTGGGACGTGTTGGGCAGGGGTAAAAATTGCATTGCAAGGCCTTGTTCTTTTCGGCGTTATGTACTGTTGCGTATTACTGTAGCAAATTTTGTTATTTTTATATAGTCTATATATTGCGATAATTTGTAACGATTTTTTCATCGCTTGTAATAGTTCTTCCAAAGATCCTAAAACTATTTTTTAATTATTTTTTTAAAATCTTTAGACCTCTTTATGAGGGTTCTCAAATTTGCTACAGTAATATGCCAACCCAACGATACGCTGAAAAGAAAAAGGTATACTGTGTTGCACTTTTGTGCTTGAACAACTGAGGATAGGTTATATCAATTTTTCTCAATTGAGTAATTTTGGTAAAGGTTTTGCTTCGCTATAGTCGTCTGCAATCGTATTGTCCGTGCAAACGAATTTAAATGTCTCGCGATGTTCTGCTGAGCGCGAGGCCGCTAGCCGCCGCTGCCGCACTGCTACCCACGCGACCGTCTGGCTGCGCGCGCATGCTGCTGCCCGCACAGCAGCTCGCGCATGCAGTGTTGGTGCTGCTGCAAAATGTTTGTGTAAAAGAGGGTCCGACCAAAAGGCTAGATCATGCCGGTATGTTTGTGTAAAAGAGGGTCATCGAAAACAAGACAAAAGAGATCATCTGACAAAGTGTTCTACAGCTGAAACTATATGTGATTGTGCGGTACACATGGGCCTTATGCTATCAGAGGTGGGAAACTATGAAGTGACCGATCTTATCCTAGAACACACAGAAACATTCCACTTAATGGTGTCACAAGGAAAAATTTCAGAACTAAAAGCTTTTGAAATTGAAGCAGGCCAAAAGATGCACATGAGTTAGCTAGTTGGAAAGTTGGTGGATCATTTAATATAAGCTACACATATCGTGATCATAGAAATTATTTGCAAAAAAAGCGTCAACGTGAGATGGCATATGGTGAAGCAGGAAGTATGATAAGATACTTCGAGGACAAAATAGCTAAAAACCCTTCATTCAAGCACACTTTGCAAAAGGATTGTGATGGACAAATAGCGAACATATTTTGAACTGATGCTAAAATGATCATTGACTATGTACTACTAGAACTATCCAAGAGTTTTGACCTTTTGATGTTTTTGTTGGATTTAATCATTTTAGAGAAAGTGTTGTTTTTAGTGTCATTCTTATGTACGATGAAACATTTGAGTACTTTCAGTGGTTTTTTGATACCTTTCTCAAAGCACATAATGGAAAGCAACATAAAACAATCTTCACGGATCAAGATAGTGCAATGGGTAACGCGGTTGGAGAAGTGTTCATAGGAGCATGGCATGGACTTTACACCTTTCACATATGTTATAAAAATTACAGAGAAAGGGAAAAAGACAATGGTATGTTATCAAATAACATGCTCATTTAGTATGTAGGGAGTTTTCACTAAATCTTTTGTTTCCTTCTCCTACTAGCTAGAAGAGCATAGGAATGATGGTCTAGAAGCACAAATGGCAATGGATAATGGTTCTAGGGAAAACATGACCAACGTTTAAGAATACAATGCCATTAATAGTTTCATTGAACTATTTACGGTAATATTGTTCATATGTAAAAAATAAAAATTAGGCTATAATCAGCTATCGTAATATTATCGATATTTTGACCATTGCTTTAACTATATATGCATGGATTGTTTACCAGTGAGCTCGAGATTGATTAGTTATTTTAACTATGTAGGGATTAATTACCCAACAATATCCGTAATATTTTGAATATGAATATGAAATCTGAAACTGAAACTCGGCATATTCATGGAAATTAGGCTATACTTTGTTGTATTTTGTACATGCTGCTACTGGCGACATGATTTTGTTTATGTATGAAATCTAAAACTCAACATATATGGTTTTCACTAGATTGAGTTGCAGCTGTATGAAACTAAAAATGAAACTCTATTCAGTCCTACAATTCGAAAACGCACATGTTCACCATTTACTCATAGAAACATGCTGCTATATATGATATATGAAACTCAATATATGTGGCTTTTACTGGATTGCGGTGCAGCCGTTTGAAATTTATAGTTGTATAAAATTTATAGTTCACTATTGACAGTCCTGCAACGGAACACATGTTCATTTACTCTCCTAACTTTATATTGTATTTGTGATACTTATAGGGCATATCTCAAGTTTCTGTTGGTCCCAAGCGATTAACAATATATATAGGATATTAGGATTCCATTTTAGCCATTTGCAGAACAAGACACCTTAATTTGGTGGTTAATTGATCCTGGTATGAGTGCATGACCAACAATCAGTAGTTCTCTGTTCTGAAGCTGCAGCGTTGCTGTTTATTCCCTGGCTGTGTTGCTTGTGGGCTTCGGCAGGAGCAGGACTAGATGCTTGGGCCGGCCCAGCATGCTACACGTAGTGCACTTGTGCTCTAAAAAGAAAGCACCACCAACAGCCATCGAATGGAGAATGACCGGTGGATATTGGTGACTGCAGGTGACTTCGTTCCAGCCTGAAGTCAGAGTCTTTTGTGTGGCCGATGGCGACGAATGCTCTACAGCCGGTGGCGACGAATGCTCGTACGACGGCCCGTGTCGATGGAAGGAGCACGTCAAGGCTCTAATGCTAGCCTTTGTAGACCAGACCCCAAGACCCAAGAATTGGACCCAAAAATTGTCATAGGTCCAAAGTCAGACCCAAATCTATCAGGTCTACTCAGATCCAAAAAATCAGAAGAACACCAAATACCATTACAGAATCAACAACAAATATATATTACAACTATGTCACACACATATATAAATTTAGTAGCATTTTAAGAGCATATAATAAGCACAAAATCCATCACGCCATCTAGATACCCCACGAGGCGAAGCGGTGGCGGTATCACGGCGATACAGCCGGCGGCTAGGGTTTGCAGGGGAGGAAGGGACGAGGTCACGAGAGTCGAGATGGAGTTAGGGTCGGGAGAGCGGCTTTGGGGATTGGGGAATCGATGAGGGATATAGGATCCAAAGGTGTAGTATGTAACTTTGTTTAAATAACAATGAATGCCCACATGTCTGTGCTACACTTCGGTTCGAGTTTAGGTACGCATGAGTCTAAAATTAGGCATAGATCCAGACCCAGACCCGGCAGACCCGAACGTTCATACCCATGAGTCCATTCTTGAATCTGAACCCGGATCCATCGGATCAGGACCCACAGGTACTCAGACCCATGGGTATTTCTACCACCCTTTCCTGTTATCCCCAACGATGGAGCACAGATCTATCGCTTATTTCATATGCTCTGCTGTAATGGCATCAAGTGGAGTGTTTCAGGTGTTTGCAGCATGTGAATGTTCAAGAACCAGATCATGTATCTCATATTTTTCCATTACTCTATTAAGTAAAATTAGAGTATGATGTATTGCTTACCCATCAGAAGTGGTAGATCTGGTTGCGGAGTCATTGTTGCCCCCATTGTCATTTTGCATTATAGTGTTATCCTTGTTTCTTTTGTGCTAGGCAGATCACAAGAGGAAGAGGAGAAAGGATGTTGCATGGAGAAGAGGACAGGATGTCTACAGAAGAGAAAAGTTGCTTTTGTTTCTGTTTGTTTTGATGTGCAGTAGTTTTAACGGTACAAAGATAAGAAAGGAGGATGCTCAAGTTGTTTTTGGATAAAAGGCAAAAAATGGCTCCAGATAGACGACTTATTACCACCAAAAGTGGCGGACCACGTAAGTAGGAAGAGTGACACCATTGATTATGGTTTGAAAGGCTGAGATTGAGCGAATTTTATCCTTGCAATGTCAAACGACACGGATCCAGATTGGAGACATGAGAACACCTAGCATAGATCGATCTTATTTATAAACTGAACTGGTGTTCCTTTTGACAACCTAAATTGAGTGCAATACACTAATGAATGGAGCCTGCTTCCTGTGTATTACATATTGCATCCTTTCAATGAGCAAAAATGAATCATCACATAATGCAAACTAATGGTTTGCTTCCTGGACTCCACCAACCTAATAGCCATTGCACATATGGACTCAGATAACAGCAGAGTCTCATCTGTGCCTCCGCAAACCAGGCCAATTGTATCTCGACCAGAACACTTGACCACACCTACAGCGTGCTATTTTTTCCCTTGCAAATTCTTATGTGGACTAATGTACATACATACATTCATAATTCAATGATTTCAATCTAAAGATACAACAAATTTCTATAACTTCTGACCATCCGTGTGCCACGGTTACTGTGACTTTCACCTCTTGCCAGAAGGTTGAATGGTTGATGAGCTGCAACCTATGTAGAAACCAAGAGCTTGTGTGGACTGACAAATCAATGCGGAGATGAAATAAGGGCTATTTGCAGTTCAACCGCATGTAGCCTCAACAACAGCTCTTTTCATTGTTCCAGGGCATGGATCTCCACCAAATACCACCGGAACCACACTTACACCACAGCGTTCTTGACCAATGCAGTTCTGCAAGAAGGGTCAGTGTGAATAACATTGGTGTTGTATGTAAGCATGAATACATATTAAGAGTTTGGCTCTAGCCAATGAAATTATTGCAAACCCTTTACCTTCCAAAATATGTCGTATGATTTGTGTGCATGACAGCTTCCCTCGGAGTAGCTCCCACAGGAGCCCTGCGGCGTGCCAAAACTAGCAAATTTTATTTCAGTTATCTTCCGTCCGTGATCACACAGGAGGTGAACCTTTGCTTTCTCGTAGTCCTTCGTGCGCCAATTCTTCATGGATGGCTGCCATTCAGACACATCAGCACATATACCACCGGTGGTTCTTTTCACCATTGAGATTCCAGTCGGGTCACCACCCCACTCCTCAAATATCACCAAAAGGTTCCCTGTGGGATTAAGCCAAGAACGAGGAACATGGTACCTGAAAGACCATGACATTAGATGCCACAGCTTTACTAGTAAACTTAGACATGATCTGGTAATTTTGTTATTGCCTACCATCTCTGAGAAGAGTCACCACAGTTAGTTTGACATTTAGTCTCATCATATTCACCACGGTAATCACAGGACCCACAAGTACCAGCGGCCTTGTAGCCAGGCCAATATCGGCCAATACCTTGCCCGTTTATCCAGATTTGCCCCTTCCCCATGCTACCCATGTCCAAAGCCAATGGTTCATCGCCATCTGGTGCATTGAAAAAAGCCTGGAAAGGAAATTACAGTAAAAATCTTCTGAGAAACAATGGTCCTATCGTATGGATAGCAACTCATCACATCTTAAGTTTCTTCATTACCTTGTACCATGTTAGAGGCTGCTTCTGCACAGGTTCTCCCCACTCCACTAATGAGCTTCCACTAAGTGCATGAAGGCTCAAAGCCTCACCTTTCAGACCAACCTGTGGAGATGCAGCAAGTTAGATTCAAGTGTACGACACATGGGCCATATACATATCACGACGTACAAACCGTTACATTACTTCCATTATCTAAAAAGGGTACAACAGACTACACTTTATGTCGATAAAAATCATAACAATGACATATATAACCTGATAGGTCCATTTCTGCCATGTGAGATCTCTTCTTCCCTCATTCAAGCCATCCAATGTAACCGGACCCAGAATTCCAGCATTCCAAGTCTCAAAATGTTCGCCCACATTCTACAGCGGATGAAAATAGAAGATCAATCTGGGAAGGCTTGGTAGCGCATTATGAAAATTGCTGTCTGCTAGTAAACAAAACTTTCCACTTACTGGGAGACCAACAGCTATACTTAAGCAGGAAATGGTGTTGCTGCCAGCCCACAGTTTGACATTTCCAGTATATGTCAGTTTTGGGTTATCTACACTGCCATATACAGTTCCTGCCAATGAATTAATGAGTATATTGAAGATCAATTGATCCAGCTGGTGGGGTGATGGGGGCACATACAGAATGTGAGAAAGATTCTAACGCTTTACCTGTTAGTTGTCCATTAATAAAAACATGCAGAGCATGACCAGCTGACATCACATTGAGCATGGGACTCTTCCCATTACTGAGGAACTGCTCATCCTTCGCAACATCAACACTGAAATCATTTTTTTAATCTCAGTATTCTGAAGTCTAAAGAATCATTTATTCAAATTTTCTTTCGAGTTAGGCTACATACTATGTCGTATACCACAGGTAGTCTGTGTTATCCCTCGTCACATTGATCTGTTCCAGTAATCCTATTGTTGTAAATGATTCACCGCCAAGAGAATTTATCTCTTCATCGTATGCCTGCCATGTGAATCCTCCAGCCCACTCCATTTTCATTTGTGAAATCTGACTTCCAACCTGCATAAATATACAAGTTAATTTTAACAATGATAAAAGTTCAGATTGGATGAAAAAAAAGTAAATTTATTGATGTAGCACATAAAAGTAGTAAAAAGGAAATGCTGTACGAATTAAATTAGACAAGCGAGTATCCAATTTAAGCAAGAAACTCAACTAGATACTGAAGGAAAGAAAATTGTAGCATGAATGGAAAATAGCAACTGTCTGACTCACCCTAGCGGTGTTGAAGACTGTTGTTTTGCAGTCCGGAAGAATACTTATGGACCAAGGAGGCAAGTCATAATGCATTCCATTGAATGCCACCCTTGCATAGGATACTTTATCCTTGTTCTCAAGGAAAGCCACACAAGCACCTGTGCTAGATCTAAAAATAGATGACTGAACAGAACAGAACAAGTCAGTTCTGAACAAAAATTGCAAGTCTAAAGTAGAGGGAGAACACAATGTCATAATAACCTGCTGAGCGTTCCCAAGAGAAGTTATAATGGGGTCTCCTGCAACCAAGGCTGGTTCACAAAGCTTGATGGCTTTATGTAACTCCTTTAAGTGGCCCCATTTTGGTTCTCTCAATAAACCTGTGGAAATTAAGAGGGAATTCGGATCAATTTGGTACATGGAAGAAGTATATAATGGATGGGTATAAGGTATAATATTGGAAATGGTAGAAATAATAATAGTTTCTTTTCATTTAGCACCAAATGTCACCATTAAATAGTACTCTCTTATTCCTTTGAAGGATCACTGATGACATATAGTACATTGTTGAATGTCCTTTTCCCGGCAACAATTTCTTTTTCAATTGCACCAGTAATGGATAATAGCCTTACATTATATCAAGCATTCGACGGATCATAATCTTTCTTCAACTTGAGAGCTAGGGATTCTGAATTTCAATACTACACTGTGTAACTATCATATGTTTTCATATTGGCAAGGGAAAAAAGCTGCCAGAAAATACCTACACCTTTATTTCGATGATGCTCACGAGAAAAGAATGTTCGTCGAAAAAAAAACTAGGAGGAAACAAATAACCTTTTAGCAATCAATAAGGATTGTGTGCATAAATGCTGCTTCAGGGGAAAAAACTTGTAGCAGTAACCTTTAGATGACAGGAGACAAGCGTAAACATATACATCTTACCAAAGTATATACTACACATTTTAGGTGAACTAAACATATACAAGAAATGGAGATTGGGGAGTGCTCAACTCACCATATTCATCGATAGGAGCATCATAGTCGTAGCTAGTTGCAATGAATGGGCCACCAGCCGTGCGCCCAAAGTTTGTTCCTCCGTGATACTGAAAAGTGGTGCCACAACTTGAGACTGCTCAATGTTTGATGACTTGATAAGCTTCAGCTAAATAGCAAGGTTGATGGGACCTACCATGTAATAATTAACAAAAGAACCACCCTTCTGAATAAACTTGGCGACACCATATGCTAGATCCTCTACTGGTCTATGTGGTACTGGAATACCAAATCCTGTATACCTGCATTTAAGAATGGATGATATTATAAGGAGGAAGATGAACACATCACATGACAATCATCTGACCTTTAAAGAGAAAAGAGCAGAAAATTACCAAGCAGTCCAAGCCTCAGTCCACATAGTAGGCTTATCAAGTTTATTTGGGGAGAACCAGTCACAGTAAAATCCATTGCAGGTATTAATCTGCCACCAGTACATCACAGTAAGATCTAGGAGTGAAAAACTTCTGGTCCAATTTATAGGTAACGTATGAGATATATATCATCTGAGTGGAAAAAATTTCTTAGAAATTTTTTTAAAAAAAGAATTAGCTAACTATTCAACATATGAACAGTTCTCCTTCCTTTCTTGGACAATGGCCAGAAAGGTCAGCGAACCCAGGCCCAGCGCATTAAAGTGAAGAGGAACTGCAGCCTACGGTACATGTATTAAAGAGAATGTCGTACAGTACATACAATTGGATCTGGGGCATCATCTTCTTTGCACATGATCCATGGAACACCTGTGTTGAGCGCAATCGCCATGTTTGCTGCCCATGACGCGTAGGCCTTGGCAGGCTCACCCTGATCCCACTCCAAGGGCCCGAACTCATTCTCAATCTGCAGGGACATTGAGAATCCAAAGGTAGGTCGCATTAAAGAGAGTGCAAAAATATCATCAAAACAGATCAAGAATGGACCAACCCAAGCATACCTGGGAGAGGATTATTGGCCCTCCTTGCCATTCAAAGAGCCCTTCCGACTTCATCATGTCGACGATCTTCGTGGTGAACTTCTGCATCTCAGCCTGTTTGAAGAATTACCAAAGTAAAAAAGAAGCTGCAGAGATTGGGACCCGCAGAGATTACTCCTAGTAAAAGGAAGTAAATATGAAAAGTACGGGTGTCAAACCGATTCTTGCCTTGAACGGCTCATTATCAGTTCTAAACCTGATGCCCGGGACATACTTCAGCCAAACAGGGAACCCACTGCAACCAAAAGGAGGGAAGGGGAACATAATTTAGCATATTTCAAATCAACTCAACATCAACGAGATTTATACCCTCAAATTATTCCCCGTTAGCCAAATTGAAACCACCAATCTAAATCGCCATAAACGAACGGTCATTATCAGCTACAACCTAAAAGATCATGAAAACCGCCTTCAGAAAAGCAAACCAACAGAAAAAACTTGATTTTTGCCACTCTCTCGCCACCCAAAATCACAAGGCACAAAAGAGAGAATAATGGCGGCCGCGAGAGCATAAGAGAGAGCCATCCAAATTCCGAAGCGTTAAGCAAAAAAAAAATAGCAAGGAAAAGATCTTGGAAGCAATGCGAAGGAAGGGAGGCTGGTTAGTAGTAGTTGCTTTGCTACCCGAAGTTCCACTCTGCGCAGACGTACGGGCCAATGCGGAGGTGCACGTAGAGACCGGAGTGCTTCACTAGCTTGATGAACTGCACAAGATCATACCTCCCCTCGAAGTAGTACTGCCCAATCAAATCAGCCACCACATCAAGAAGAGCAGGGAGGAAATAAAAATCAATTCTTGCGACGGCGTCGGGCTCTTGTCGCTGGCAACCAGCAGCTCACCTGGCCGGGGGAGGGCTCGTGGCCGTTCCAGAACACGTACGTCTGCACCACGTCGAGGCCGCCATCCTTGGCCTTCTGTATCAGATCCGGCCACATCTGCACGCAGAACCCAGCAAGGCGAGCACGCGAGGGTCACACGCCACGAGCGAGCTTACGCGGCCGGCCGCCGCCGGCCCGGCATTCCCGGGAAAAACGGCGAGGCGTCGGAGAAGGAGGAGGTAGAAGCGAGAGGGCGCGCACCTCGGGGACGCTCCTCGGGTAGTGGATGGAGCCGGAGAGCAAGATCCGGCGCTGCCCGTTCACCACCACGGCCTTGCGGTCGTAGGTCACGGCCGCCGACGCCGCCGCTGCCAACACGGCCACCGCGACGGCGACGGCGGCGGCGGCGGCGGCGGCGGCCGGCGGCGAGACCATGGGGAGGAAGAAAGGGAGGGAAGCGAGGGAAGGAAAAAAAAAAGGAGAGCGAAAAGGCCGCGCCTTTCGGTGCTTTTCCCTCCACTGAAAGGAGGTGCGAACGAAGTGAGGTGCTCTGCTCACTGGGGCACCGGCACGAGATGACAACGAGGGAGGTATCACTCTCTCCCTCTCTCTGTCTCTCTCTCCGCTTTGTCAAGTTCCTTCCATGATTCACAGGCTCACTCGCACAGGCACAGCTCGTTTCCTTCGCTGTTTCTAGCTTTCTCTCTCTACTCTGCGCGGCTGCGCCGACGAGGCGACGAGTCGACGACTCTGCTCTGCTCTGTTGTCGCTCTGCTTGCTTCCTTGCTGGGAGAGAGTGGGCTTGGGCTAGCACATTCGTGCCAGCCTGGAGATTTTAGTTCCTGATTTCTCTCTGCAGACTTCGCTAGTTCGCTCTCTCTGTAGGTTTAGTTCTCGGGATCTGTGGAGAAGGGCTTAATTGTAGGCCTTGAGATTGTATTTACCTGAGAGCTGATGTCTTACGTGCGTTATTCTCCGAATCGGTATACTAAATCGTATAACATATAATTAGATATCATTTTATACATCAGAAATAATGTTAACCTGAGTATATAACATATTTCTAGCCCCATAGGCTTACGGTCGACCAGCCATATTCCAATTACAAAAGGATCATCAGAGTTTATAAATAATAGTGGTGCACAAGGATAAGCAAAAATACCTGCAATGTTTATGTATCTCTTCTACGAACGACTGGAGCGACCCCTAAACCTCGTCGTGGCTATCGTAGTTCGGACCATCTTCTTCGTCACACTCATAAGGGTACACAACATGACTTCCATCTAAAAGAGTGTGATTATGTGAGGTCAATGTCATTTAAACGCTGGGTCAAGGCGATGGGACGAGACGTGCACGCTGGTCGTAGCCCTGGTCATCGCACAACAGCGAGGCTTAGGGTTTACGTTCTGACTTGGGTGGCGCCGCCGCGTGGCTCACGACAATGTGGTAGGGGCATGGGGTGTGAGGGCGGCGTCGATCCAACGGCAAGCGAACGGTGGTGGACCAATGGGCAAAGGTGGCAATGGACCAGCGAGGGAGGGGCTACATTTGAGTTGAATTTTGAATTTTTTGATTTGCAACAATTTTAGGGCGTTGCATTAATTATGTTGCTGAGGGTGCAATTAGCCCTTTAATCCTCTCTCTCTGGATGGGGCGTAAGAATCTAGGAGGGGGAGCGGGACTCTGATTGGTGACAGTGAGGACCGGGTGACCAGGCTTGGACCGGAGTCAACCATTAGCATTGTTAATTAGAGTGGCATTGTTAATTAGAGTGAGAGACAAGAGTAGAGAATAGTGAGACTGTTGTGGTGGGGCCACGAGGATGAACAGTTGTGTATTTATACGGGATGGGAAATTTGGGTGGATGTTGGGGGGGTGTTGGGAGGTGGGGCCCATGTGGTCTTTTTTTCTCTCTCTTGTTTATGTGGGCCCACCTTGCTTGCCTGGAGCGTGAAGAGTTCGCATCTCCCCCAAGCACTACGCGCTCTTTAGTTTTTTTTTAAAAAAAATTTGCTGAAGATATGAATGATCGACTTGGCTGAGCCTGCCTGAGATATATATTGCTGAAGCAAAGCAACATTTGATTGCCACTTTAATAGTTTAATTCCTTCTTTTCCTCGTTTATGTTTTTTCCTTCTTAGAATTATAAATGTTCTTCAATAATCTTCATTATTGTTTGCTGATAAAAGTTGCATGCATTGTGCCATCCTGCCTGTGGTATAGCTGCATTAACATTGGCCAATAGCCGAAAGGCTCATAAATAAAGAAGATGATATAAGAAGTATTAATAAGGTTTCTCTAAAAACAAAGTAAGAAATTCATTCTGGGTGTGTAGGTAAATATTAATAAGTAGCTGATAATTACTAAAAAGCAGCAAATCAAGCTGGAAAATGCAGGTCGATCTCACATGTAAAGCAAGCGGCGCCAACTGAAAGTTACCACAGCTTGCGTGTACCAGCATGTGCTCGCCACTTCATTAATTTATATATCTACCCGTTCTCCCTTTCTCGCACCCTCGCGTGCTTCAGCCTTCATGTCGCAAAGATAGCCATGACCATAGCAAAATCTTACCACTGATATGGTAAACTAACCTAGGTAATTAATCAGCAGTAAACACAACATATATATTGCTCGCTTGTGATGCTCCGCGAGCCATCTGTCGCGGTTGCTTACAAGCGGTTTTAAGGGTGAGGTGTGAGTCAAGAGGTCCTGGGTTCAAATCCCACCTCCCCCAATATTTATTTACCTTTTTACACTCTATTACAAGCGGTTCTCTAAACCGCTTGTGATGCTCCGCGAGCCATCTGTCGCGGTTGCTTACAAGCGGTTTTAAGGGTGAGGTGTGAGTCAAGAGGTCCTGGGTTCAAATCCCACCTCCCCCAATATTTATTTACCTTTTTACACTCTATTACAAGCGGTTCTCTAAACCGCTTGTGATGCTCCGCGAGCCATCTGTCGCGGTTGCTTACAAGCGGTTTTAAGGGTGAGGTGTGAGTCAAGAGGTCCTGGGTTCAAATCCCACCTCCCCCAATATTTATTTACCTTTTTACACTCTATTACAAGCGGTTCTCTAAACCGCTTGTGATGCTCCGCGAGCCATCTGTCGCGGTTGCTTACAAGCGGTTTTAAAACCGCTTGTAGGGGGCTTACCAACCGCTTGGGAAGCCTTTTTCCCTGGTAGTGATCGGACGCCCACGCGTGCGGTCTAGCCAGCCTCGGTTGGACGACGACTGCGAAGCTTGACGCCAACCAACTGACGATGCCCTCGTACGCGATACTCCACAAGGAAATTTACTCGCAGCAGCCAACAACATGGGATTTTTAATGATCGTGAGGCCTACTCATGTGATCCTGTCTCATTTATTTCTAATGAATACATCAAGTCAGCGTGGTCAACATGGTGCTTCCGGTCTGAGCCCACCACAGCAACATGTTTCTCACTCGTCAGCCAATAAAAATAGTGCACTAAGCTAATTAAATTAATTGTTGCATTAGGGACAATCAAAATGTTGCACAAGAGCAAATGAAATTGTTGTGCTAGGCTAATCAAATTATTGCAACACACCAATCAAATTGTTGTAGTAACACAGTTTTTTTTGTTGTTGTGGTTTCGAAAATGTTGTAGTAGATAGGTTGTTCAATTAGAATAGACTGATTATTTCATGAAGCCAAATATAATGTCCCAATAGGGTACACAAATTGTTTTAGCAGGCTAAAAAATTTAAATAGGCTAAATTAATTGTTTGAGCAGACCAGTAGGCTAGATATATTGTTCCAATAGCCTATACTAATTTTTTTAGCAGGCTACATATGTTGTTGTAATAGGATATACTAATTGTTTCAGTAGGCTATACATATTGTTGTCATAAGATATACTAATTGTTTTAGCAGGTCAAATATATTGTCTCAATAGGGGTACACATTTTGTTTCAACAGGCTAAAAAATTGTTCCAATAGGCTAAATAAATTGTTTCAGCAGGCTATATATATTTTTTCAAAATGCTAAACTAAAATTGTTTCAGCATGCTAGACATATTGTTGGATTAGGCTAAACTAATTGTTTCTGCAGGCTAAACATATTGTTGTAATAGGATAGACTAAATTGTTTTCAGTAGGCTAAACATATTATTTCTATATGGTAAACTAATTGTTTCAGTAGGCCAAACATATTGTTACAATAGACATATTGTTGCAATAGATTAAACTAATTGTTTCAGTAGGCCAGACATACTGCTGCATTAGGCCAAACTAATTGTTACACTAGACTAAACTAATTGTTGCACTAGGCAAACAAAAAATATTACATCAGCACATTTTTTTGTTGCATGTGGTGTCTAAAAAATATTGCAGTGGAACAAATTTTTCTTTCAGTAGCACAAATCTTTTGTTGTTCCAATAGAAAAAACTAATTGTTGCACTTGGCTAGACATATCGTTCTAGTAGGCTAAACTAATTTTTTCAACAGGCCAAAAATATTTGTTTCAATAGGTTGTACAAATTGTTTCAACGGGCTAGATAGATTGTTCCAACAGGATAAACTAATTGTTTCAAAATGCCAAATATATTGTTCCAATAGGCTGTACAAATTATTTCATCAATCTAGACAAATTGTTTCAATAGGCTAAACTAATTGTTTCAGCAGGCTATATAGTTCCAATAGGCTAAACCAATTGTTTTAGCATGTTATATATATTGTTCCAATAGGCTAAACCAACTGTTTTCACTTGATTATACGTCCAATAGGCAAAAGTAATTGTTTCAGCAGGCTAGCCATATTATTTCAACAAGCTAAACTAATTGTTGCATTACGATAAACAAATTGTTTTAGAAAATTTTTATATAGCAACATTGGTCTTGTTTTGTTCATAAAAATACGAGTAACGCAGTGGTGCAAACAGTGTGTGCATTGGAGCAACCAGTCAAATCTATGGCCGTCGAAAGAGAAATTTGAAAAGGAATGTTTCGCTTATGTCATTGTTGATGTAATTGCATACAAACAGGGAGGGAGATGCACGCGGTGTGGCGAGGAACACAGACGAAACAAAGCACTTTGCTATTGTTGCAGCGGACGGAGGGGGGCCGCGCACTTTTGCTGGGACGAGGTAGGTTGCCACGTGGTTTTCTCCTGGGCCGAGAGGGCCGCGCCACCGTCCGATCGTGCGTGTTGGGGACCGACGTCCGTCCCCAAGTCGCTTCCATTCTATATTTTAATCTAATCTATTATAATTGGTGCGCACAACAATGCACGGTGTAGATATTTATTTTCCTTTCCAAATAACGTGAGAATTTTTAGGATTTAGGATTAATGTGATGACTAAGTTAACTCTTCTTATTATTTAGTAATAGATAGATAGATAGGTAGGTAGGTAGGTAGTAGATTTCGATCACTATATAGTAAAATGATTTATTTTTACAAGGAAAATATTATACTACCAGGAAAACACATTACAAAAATTATACTACAAAGTTACCGTTTCAAAATAGGCCAGTGCAATAGATCAGACATCCCAAAAGAATCATCTCATCCAAAGCACACATCATGCATATTGGCGTTATCGATCCTCGTGAGACCTGAAAAACCTATTGATAATATGCATGTAAAAAATGGTGAAACTGACGAGGGAAGCCGCTAACAAAACTTGACATTGTGTTTATGAAACATGTCCAAATAGTAATGAACCTTAAATAATTTATGCTTGATGAAACTATCTATAAAACTTGAAAATGTGGTAATGAAACTTAAATTATTACCTTTTAAACTTAGAGAAACTACCGATGAAATATCCAATGAAATATGCCAAAAAGCTGGTGAAACAAGGAAATAGTTATTATGAGATATAGCAAAAGACCCGATGAGATCTCATGTTTTATCGTTGTCACAAAACATTTCGCGCATACAAATAAGAAGTTTCACAAAGAACAAAACAATAATTTGATAAAAAAACTCAAAATTTTGTACGTGCATGGCTCAAGTGTTACAGCAAAAATAAGGATTCACCTTTTCATATTCTTTTTCTTCTCTATGTCGAGATAGCGAGCCCTCGTGCCATGCTTACCAAATTCCACATTCGCCATTTTCACCATACGGGGTCGTTTAGAGAGTATATATAGATGGGGACAAGAGAGAAGAAGATAGATGAGAAGAAGTTGGAGAGAGGACATGGATGGGAGAGATGGGGTGCTGGCAGCATCGGTCGTCGGCTTGCTACCGTTTGGCATAAGCGAGCCGGTGGTTGCCTCAAGCTCTAGTAGCAATAGCACAAGCTCTAGTAGCAATAGCACAGAAAAAGGAAGAAGAAAAGAGAAAGGAGCCACATGGCTGGGACCGGCACATGGGTAAAACACACGGTCGTGAAAGATAGCAGTGTGGCGTGACTATACTCATGTAGGGTCATCGTGCACAATGTAAATGTACGAGACACCATGTTTGTTGATATAAAATTTTGCAAATCCACAATCCGAGAAAACCAAAAATCGCTTAAAGACTCGTGTGATTCCCAAATTCTCTCTTGACAACCGGCTGTGCATGCATCCAAATCAATCGTCTTCCTGTGTACGACTTATTACCAAAAGAAAAACTACATATCAGAATGATCACAGTGACACGATGTGCAGGACCAGCTTATCAATGGCAAGCTGAGAAGACCCTGCTCCCGCCAAGCTGCAGCAAGCCGCCACTTTCTTCCTCAGCTCTCTGGCTCTCTCCCTCATCTCAGCTCCCTCCCTCTCCTTCATCAGCCTCGCAATCGCCTCGTGGACCCGGCCCCTCTCCAGCTCGCCCTCCAGCTCGAACCCTACCTGCAGATCATCGGGACCCCCTCGCGCGCGTACCTCGCGTTCATCATCTGGTCCGCGAACTGCGGCCTGCAGATCATCGGGACCCCCTCGCTGATGCTCTCCAGCGTCGAGTTCCAGCCATTGTGCGTCCAGAAGCCGCCGACGGCGCGGTGAGCCAGCACCTCCGCCTGCGGCGCCCAAGCGATCACCTTGCCCCGGCCCGCCACCGCGAGCTCGAAGCCGTCCGGCAAGCCGGCACCGCCCGGTGATCCGTCGTGGCCGCGCACCAGGTCCCGGCGAACCACCCAAAGGAATGGCTGGCCAGAGTTCGCGAGCCCCCAGGCGACCTCGGCGAACTCGCCGGAGTCCATGGACGCCAGGCTGCCGAACCTCACGTACAGGACGGAACCCGCGGCCTGCGCGTCCAGCCAGCCGACGCAGCTGCGGTCCTGGTGGAGCAGACTGCTCCCGGTGCTCCGGGAGGAGAGCTTGTGGAGCGGGCCGGCGGCGAGCACCACGGGGACGTCGCCGGCGAGCTCATCGCGGATCCTCTCCAGCTCGCCGGCTTCCAGCGCGTCGAATGTGTTTATCACCAGACCGGAAGACCTTCGCACTGTTTCCGTGGCTCGGGCCAGGACTCTGCGCACCATTTCGTGGTTGCTCCTGCTCGACATGAAGAGGTCCTTCACTCGCAGCGGCGGCAGCTCCTTCACCGGCGTGTCCAGCTGCGACTCTGAACCATGGACTTCTCTTAGCAGATTGACAAATAAATTGTCGGCAAATAATCGATTTGGAAAAAATTTTAAGTTCATTTCAAAATTACTTGTTGAAATTAAACAGGAAAAATCAACCAAATATAATCAACTTTGTGAGAAAAATCTACCAAAACCATTCCATAATAAAATTTATCGGCAGTCATTCTCACCCACCGATAATGCCAGCCGATAATTAATAATCCGTCTGCTATGAAAATATCATTACTTTTCAACACATAATTAATTGTCGATTGATCATTATCTTGATTTGAGATAGAAAGCATATGCTGCAACAAGAAATGAACTGACCGTGAGGAGGCAGATAGCCCTTTTGGTGAAGCATGGGGTAGGCGAGGAAGCAGCCGAAGCAGGCGGCGCTGCCGGTGCGCAGCACGAGCGTCGGGAGCCCAAGCCCCGCGGCGGCCTTCTGCACGGCGAGGAGGTTGGCGTCGATGAAGAGGCACGCGGCGGGGGGCTGCTCGGGCTCGGCCAGCACGGACGCGAGGACGTCGCGGACGGACGACGATGCCTCCATGGCGGCGTTCATGGCGAGGATGATGGCGATGATGTTCCCCTTGGCGGCGACGTCGGCCGGGATCCCATCGGGGACGGGGACGAAGGTGAACTCCGGGTGGAGGGCGGGGTCCAGCGCGTTGAAGCGGGTGTGGAGGACGGTCACGGCGAGACCGAGGCCGTGGAGCACGTCGGCGAGCTGCAGCATCGGGTTGATGTGGCCCTGGAACGGCAGAGGGAACAGGACCACACGGCGCGCGGCCGGGCGTGGTCGCTGGACATTGCGATTCCCCATTTCTTGAGCGGCGCCGGCCATTGTTGTCGAGAGTCAAAACTCTGGGAGCTATCAGCTAATTAGCTTCCACACTACCAACCAGTGCAAATACTGTGCTGGATGGAGCCGTGGTGAACTAATGTTTTGCTTCCTACGGTCCTACTCCTACCTGCACTGATTTATCAGTCTCCGGATTACCGGATTATGACCTTCAGTGGAACCACTTACATTCTCAACTGCAGCAGAATCTTACGGCGCTTAACTGAGCTGACAAGGTCCCTGTGACATCCTAATTTTTAAAATTCATGAGTCATATATATTGCGTGTCATAAAATTTTAAAATATTTGTTAGACCCAAAGTTTAAAAAATAAACATGTGTTTTGCCCATCTATCCCACTCAATTGGGATCCCTACGGTAGCAAGTATAAATGCACGGTGTACATTTTGACCTGAAAACAGATTATAACTTCTATAAATATGTCATACGGTATCCAATTTGTACGAAATAAATTTTGTAATTCATCTAAAATCATAATGAACCCATTTTTGTAATTTTTTCAATTTTTATGATTTTTTTTGAATTTTTTGAATTTTAAAAATTCAAAAATTCAAAAAAAATGAAAAGTTTTGAAAATGGGTTTTTTAGGATTTTAGAAGAATTACAAAATTTGTTTCGTACAAATTGAACACCGTATGAAATATTTATAGAAGTTATAATCTGTTTTCATGTCAAAATGCACACCGTGCATTTATACTATCAACTGCAGGGGATCCAAATCGCTATCCCACTATCCCCTGCAATCTCTCCTCTCCCCTGCGCCATACCTCTTGTCGCCTCACCTACCTCCTCCTCTTTGTTGTTTTGCCCATGAAGCTAACAAAAGTTTCCTCCAATAAATCTGGAAATTCCATTCTAATTGTCTCTCTTTATAAATCTCCGTTTTAATGGCAATTATGGTGATTGATTTATTGTCTGGACTTTCCATATCCCACCTGACCACCTGACAGCTGCCGCCTCCTCTCTCCCGAACAACCCATCTCCTCCTCCTCTCTTTAAAAAAGAGAGACTCCTTTCTCCCTCCTTTACAGTTCTTTTGATTCCACACCTAGGTACCTCCTCTACGCCTAGGTTATCTCCTCTATCAGTGTTTCTCACCTTTGTGATGATTTTCATCTTGTGAAGCCATTTTCATTATTGCACCGTTTACCTCGTTGAACACCTCCTGTTCATCGCTGTTTGTCAAAGCCAAAGGGTATACTTTCTTTCTAGTAGTTTCCCATCATCCCTAGGCATAGAAGCTAAGGCGTTTTTAGTGTTGATTCGAGCGGGAGCCGTCACAGACGTGCTCTATTTCTTCCTTGTCGACGGCGAAGGTTGTAAGGCTGTTTCTATCCTACCCTTATGCCGGGACGATCTCTCTAGTCCGAACCAAGACCATTTTGGAGTTTCCTCCACCGTTCTTCTCCATTCCCCACTTTTTCTTATAGTTGGAGGTCATTGAATGCGCCGCCGCCAAACCACTGCACCACGCCTCCCCTATTAAGTGTCACTGGCAGGCAGGCCCCGCCAGCTAGGCTACCTCGCAGGCTGGCTAGTTGTGTCGCACCGCGCTGGCCACCACCCCGTCGCTTGGGCCAACGTTGCAACCCCTCTCCTCATAACTGAGTCTCTGCATCCTTACCAGTCTGAGCCGACACCGCGGTCGTGCCTCAGGCCGCCTCGTCCTGTTGCCTAGGCTTAGCTCTGCTTGGGCCAACACTGTTGTCCCGCCTCTGCCTCCGTGCATAGCTGAGTCACCCTGCCAGCTGGTCCGACTGTGCTGCCCGTATGCAACACATCTTTGCCTTGGGTTGGGTCACCGACTCACCCATAGATGGTTGAGCCCATCATTTTTTCCCTATTCTCTTATTTAAACAATAAAGCTTTTTATATTTGTACCCTTTGCAAATTAAATCTCAAAATCTCAAAATCCAATGCAAAAGATTTATAAAATTATGATATATAATTTCTGTATATCCTTAGCATTATGGGGCTGTTTGGATTGATGCCTAACTCAGCCGCAACTAAGGTTAGTCAAGCCACAGCTCCTTAGGTAGGTGTTTGGATGGTTACTAAGCTCAGCTTTGCCACAGGATGTTAGGCCCGAACAGATCGCTCGCCAGCAGCTTTTCTCGCCAAATGTGTGGTGGTGAAAAAGGTCGCCACACCCGCTAAACAGCTAACCCACGGCACTATTTGACCAATTCACACGAGAGGAACACGAGCGGAGAGGGGAGAAACGAAGGGCGGCGCGGCCAGGGTCTTCACCGCTGCCGGCGCATCGGGGTAGGGAGGGAGGGCTCCGCCGCCGCCCCGCCATTAGATCGGGGATGGGCTGCACGGCCGCCGCTGGATAGGGGAAGGGAGGCACGGCCTCTGTCCTCCTCGCCCTCGGGTCAGGACAGGGCGGCGCGGGTGGGAGCTGCTGCTAGCAGATCAGGGAAGGGGGCCGTCGGATAGGGGCAGGGCGCCGCCGGATCAGGACAGGGCACCGTTGCACTGGAGGAGGGCAGCTGCCATCGGAGCAGTACAAGAACAGGGATGCCGCCGCCGGAGCAGTGCAGGAGCAGAGCCACCGTTGGAGCAGTGCAGAAGCAGAGCCGATGCCTCCACTGGTACACCCTTCCTTTGTGCTCTGAGTTTTCTTCTTCTCCATGAGCATGTTCACGACCTATGTGCAGCAGATGCATCTCTACTTTGCTCTATAATCTGAATGGAAGTTGTGTGTATAATGAAGGGAAACATCTAGTGAAAGAACATTGGATCATATCTGATTTTGATTATTGGATTTTCAGTAAATCCTCCTAGAAATCAGAGGTAACAAACCCTGAACTTGTTTACATTGCATGTGTGCAAATTGCAACGATTATATTTGGTGGATCTGACTTATGGTCACATTGTCCATAGATGGGTGCAAAGAAAGTATTGCTTGCACATTATAATAGCTATTACAATTATTTGAGGAGGAGGAGAGCGATTATTAGCATTGCAATCTGTGTAGCATTGTTCTGGTATAAACTTCAAATAATAAGGAAGAGGAGACAAATCACTTATGGTCCAATGTTGGCTAGAGACCTGTGCATGGCTGCATGGTTGAACCGTTTGTACAATAGCACTGAAGCTCATTGCATTAGTGAGTTGCGCATGCGAAAATTTGTTTTCCATAGGTTGTGCTCGCACCTTAGGAATCGTGGGCTGCTGGTGGACACCCTACATGTGACTGTTGAAGAATAAGTTGCAATGTTTATGCATGTTGTCGGCCACATCTTGAGGAGTTTAAAGGAGCCTGAGAACCCTAAAGAGTTGTTCAACCACTGTCATTCTTCCATTAGGACAACCGTTGAAAGGGATTTTGGTACATATAAGAATAGATTTAGGACAACCGTTGAAAGGGCTTTTGGTACTCGTGAGAGGACTATTTGTTGGGATAATGACCAAACCAAATTCATGCTTGATTGGTTCATCGAGTTCTCCAAGGAGCAACATGCTGGATTTAAATTCAAGAAGCAACACCACTTGAAGTGTGCCGAACCATTAAACAAAAAATTTGCTATGGGAGTGTCTGTAACGCAAGTTGACCGCCACTTCAGACATTACAAAGAAAATTGGAAATATGTTGCCACGGCTTTAAGGAAGAGTGGTAATGCATTTGACACAACAAGGTGCATTATTACAATTTCAGAATATGAGACGGCTACGCTGACCGTAAGTATTTATTTCAGCCCATATTTATTTTGACATAATGTGCCTTCTAAGCCTATGTAGTAATCTGAACTATTATGGTATGCAGGACAGAGCTAGGCGACTTCTTTACAAACCTATCAAGTTCTACAAAGAGATGGAGGAGTTGTTCAGGGGCACAAGTGCAGATGGATCTCTAGCAATGGATGCATCAATGGTTATGCTTGCAAAAGAAGAATCTGATGATGACTCACTGGGAGGTGATGATACGTCCTCCTATGCTCCACTAGAGGATATTGCAGGCAACGACTCCGACACTTTGCCATCACCCAAGGCTGGTCCAGCAAGTAATTCACCTGGTGGAGATAACTCATCATCTAGTTCTGGTGTCAAGCGCAAAAGAGTCTTCAAATCACCAACTGAAAGGGCACCAAAGGCGAAGATCCGTATGGCGAGGACAACTGATGAGATCAGCACTACCTTGAAGGCATTGCAAGAATCCCTTGCAGCGACAACACTCCCACCACCCCCTCAATTTGCTGACCCACATGCTGCATTATGGGAGAGGATTGAAGCAATGACTATTACAACTGAACAGAAGCTTATGATAGGTACTTTTCTCTCAACACAGGAGAATAAAGGCCTTCGGGGTTTCTTATGTAGTGCTAGTATTACGACTTTGCAAACATGGGTCTTCAACTTCTTGAGTGCTAATGATCACTTGTGATCCATGCTGTTCTAGTGATGTTGCTTCTACGGTATGTGGTGGCATGCTCTTTTGGTCATGATGTTGTGCCGAACAAGTGAACTTATGGTGTCCGGTGCCATGCTCTTTTGGTCATGATGTTGTCGTATGTGGTGCCGAACAACTAGACGTATGGTGTCTGTGTCAAGTAGACTATTATGGTATTTGTGTCTAAATGGACTTTTATGTGGTATGTAATGGACTTCTAAGTGCCTATGTGGTATGTTATGGACTTTTATATGCCTATCTTCTATGAATGAACTTCTAAATATTTAATCAGTCTAGTGTACTATTTATATCCGCGTCAGCTGCCTATTGGTAAAAATTAACCTTCTACATATATTGATGTGTACTGCTTGTATGTATGGTCACATGTACCTTCGAACATTTGCAAAATTTTGGTGTTTGCAAAAGTTGGGTATTTTCAAAAGTTTACAATTTATGTATGAAAAATATACATTTTTATGAATATTTATCACTTTTATTTCATGTAATTGTCCATGGTATAAGAGAAAATTAAAAAGTTGCTAATAGTGTGGCAACCATTCAAACAGCTACCACAACTTCTTAGGTGAACCTAACTTTAGGGATGGCAACAATCCAAACGGTTGCTACAACTTTCTTAGGCGAGCCTACATTTAGGCATGGCAATGAACCAAACGCATGCCATCCTTAGCTAGCTTAGGCATGCCACACATGTGGCAACTTACTAAGGTTAGGCTAGGCAAAGTTAGTCATGAACCAAACAGCCCCTATATGCATTCATATATTATTTGTTTTTATTATTGCATTCTATTTATGTTTGGTTTTTCATACGATAGATACAAATTTTATTGACGCCACTAGCCAAGCAGGAGCTGGTGTTGATTTCGGTGATCAAGGCAAGTGAAATGTTGACTATTTGGCTCATGTCCTACGTTTACGCCTATTTTATTAGATTTTCATATATTGCCCGCTATATTAAAAATCTAAAAAGATATATGAGTAGGCTTAGTTAATCCCATGAAATATAACATGCCGTAACTTTGAAAAACCTTAGGATTACTACGCCATTTATTATTGTCATATTCTATTGTTAGGTTTTAATTTTATTGCTTTGTCATGCTATTAGCTTTTGTGTTTTCAATCCTCATTGTGACTATGTATCAATGATTGCTTTTGCTATGTTTTGAAAGATGGCAGTTTGTGTTGTCGGTTTTATAAAATGGGAATCTTGTGTAGCTGGGGCTACCAGCGGGTTGGGTTATTTTCATAAAACCGATTAGGATGGTTGGTTGCTTAGCGGGTGTGGTTCAGCACAAGATTCGGGTCTAGTGTGGCAACCACCCTAGTTCTTAAGGACTGACACCTTGTGGTTGCCAAACTTAAATACAACAGTGCGACCATGAGTGTTTGTAAGGGTTAGCCTTAACTAAGTAGCTTTCAAACTCTTGGTTTGGACATCCCGTGTGTTGGAGAAGGTGGTGAAGATCCTAGGTGTCATCCTTTAAGCTCAAGAGGGGTACATAGACAACATGAGGTTTATCCTGGTGTGGGGAATCCTTAGAAGGGATGCCAATTAAGAGCTAGATGGTTAAAGGTTTCATTACGACACCTTCGGCTAGAGGTTGTCAATCTCATGGGTAAAACGTGCAACCTCTACAAAGTGTACAACTATCATGATAGTCGTCCCCACGGTTAAGGGCGGACGACGGTGGCCTGATCAAAATGGCAATTTTCCAAAGTGCTTTGGTTTCCAATATTTTAAGAAGATAACCACAATGCTCTAGTGTGTTTTGTTTTATAAGATTTCACGTCAAGGGGCGAAGAGTAAACTGGGAGTTTTGATTAAAACCGATGGCTTCACCAGATTTGGGGAATCGGTGGTGAACTGATTGGTTTATGAAACAAATGATTTCAGATTTAAGATTTCAACTATTTAACAAACTGCTTTGAAAAAATAGGCAAAAGCTAACATTTTTGCAAGAAATTGTCAAAACATTTCCCTTGCCTAACCTATGTGTGCTTTATAGTCAATTGGTTTGCGATGATGTTAAATATACTCACCCTCGTGTTTTAATTGAGGGGCTATTCAATCCAACGAGAAATTCTTGAGCCATAGAATTGTGACCTTGATGATGAGGAGTATGCTCAAGCAGTACAACATGACAATTATTCCAACATCTTGTAGATGGCCTTATAACTTGCCTGTGGGAAGAAGTTTGTTTGCTATTGTTGTTTTTATTGAACAATTTATGTCCTCCATTGTCTTAATGCCTGCGAGCCTGAACTTTGAAATATTAACCATGTTGGCCTACGATCCTACGCACTTTGATTATGTAACAATGTTCATGCGATGATAATTTTTGTTCCAAGTATGGTTATTTATGTGTTCTAACTACTTGATTCAAGGACTAGAACAAATGAGACATAGAAGCGATTCGACTCCAATTTTGCGTTCAATCATTAAGTGTAGCAAATGTGATATGTGCAGCAGGATGAGGACATCATGGCAGAAGGATCAATTATACTAGTATGTCACTAGGGACTGAATAACTTGATGCAAGAGCATTCCTAGCAACATCTAGTTCTAGAAAGCACACTAGCATGACTCTCTCTAAGCGCATCAAAATCTGATAGCACACTATAATGTAGGGTTCTTAGCTCATTCAACTGAACTAACGGCTTTCCACACTCCTTCCAACCATAATAATCAACATGCATGGGGGGACAATATGACTTCATGGTTTCAATCCTCTTGATTCAAGCAAGCTACTAGTTCCTCTAACTCCAAGCCCCTTTCCCTATACTTAGCATTAAATTTTCCTAACTTGAGAAAAGCATCATTAAGTTGGCCATAGGAAGGCATCTCATCCTCGAAGTTGGTGTAGAGGTTTGATTCATTGATGTCATTCTCATTTGCCATGAAGCACATCCCGTCGCTCTAGGTATCCTCCTTGTTGTAGATGTTTGTTTCATCTATCGAAGCCATCACCTTCAAGAACAACTTCAGCACCTTGGAGAACCTTGGAGGCTTCTTCTTCCCCATACACTCCAACTTCTTGTTCCGGTTCTTGTCTGGGTAGAGGTTATTCTCGGATTAGCGTAGTTGTTCTTGCCTTTTTATAAATTGGGCAATTTGCCTAAATGTGGTTGGAGCCACCACACTCGAAGCACCTGATAGGCCCTCGCTTTCTCTTCATCACCCTCTTGTATGGGTGTCTAAAATTCCTAGCAAGTAAGCAAGCTGATCTTCTAGGCACATGTCCATCTACTAATAAGACAATTATAGACATGAAAAAGAGAGAAGCCAATAAAAGAGCTTAAGGAACACCGAAAAGAAGGATTGATAACCTAGACTGTGGAATAGAGACCTTGCTCACTCGTGATATGCTCAAATACATTGGTCTTGAGATTTGAGTAGAGCCCATCTAGGCTCAACGTTTCAAAGTCGACTGTTTGTCAAATGGTGGCCACCTCCACATCCCACACCTTCAAATCCACTTTGTGATAGAGAGTGGCGAGCATTCTCTATGTCAATGTAGATGCAGCCAATTGAGCAAAGACTGCTAATGATCTTGGTGAACTGAGTGAAACAACTATCCAAGGATTCACCAGACTTCTACATGAAGTGATTGCATTCCCTCTTGTATTGATACTGCTTCACAACTTTTGATTTGTTCTGACCCCTCATTGTAGGATGGGAGGATAGTCTGCATCTTGTGAGCGGAAGTGATAAGCGATATGCTTATACCCATTTGAACTTAAGCCCAGAATAAGCAGGTTCCTAGCCTTCACATTCAGCTCAACATCTGGCTGAAGCGCAGACGTAACCTCTTTAGGCAACTAATAAGGTTTTGCTATATTCAGCACGATAGAGTACCCCAGCACACTGATGTAAGGTTTTCCAAAAAGGAAAGTTGGCTCCGAAGTATATGGGTGGCTTAGTAGAGTACCATTTATCTGCCATAACTCAAGAAACTAGAGACGCTTAATGGATCGGTGATAACCAAATGAAGATCTGTGATTGTGCCACCCGATGTGCTCTTGCCCTGTCCCACCGTCCCAAGCCCACTCCGGCCTGCCTCATGACAACCCTAGCTGCCTGTTGCATCTTAAAGCCGAGCCAAGCGCTCCCTTGGCCACCATTCCTATTCCCGCCAAATCCGTCATAGGCAATTCGATTGATTCAGTGAGTTCCCCTTTGACTCCTGTGAGAACTCCTTGGCTAATTGTTTTGGAACTTGTGACATCACCAAATGGTTGCACTATGACTGATGATGGAAAATGTGAATGAGGTCCAGTTTGCATGCTTTGTGGAACTGAATATGCAAGGAAAGAAAAATCTAGGCAAGAGGGGCCCTTGTGCTGGGTATAGCGTGGGCATGCCCAAGAGGAGTGCGGAGTAACACGCGCAGCTATGATGTTGTCATCAAGGGATTGTTCTAACACAACATGTGGTCTTATCATGCAGTAATATAAGTTTGGTATGCTAGCAATGTGTGCTTTGCGGAGGCAGGACCCACTCTTGAGTGTCTAGCTTGGGTCGTTACTGCGGTGACTCGACCGAACATCGTGGGGCTGTGATATTAATTTAGGTTAGCGGCCTTCCTAGGTCAAGGCCGGGCACTTTGATGCCACGAGACTAGCTAGCATGGATCAGAATCCCTCTTAGGTCAAGACCGGACACCTCGGAGCCATGAGACTAGTTTCGGTCTCATTATATTGTTCTAGATTTTGTGACATCACCAAATGGTTGCACTACAGCTTTCTACATAGAGTGCTTGCAACAACATTGGTCTTTTAGGGCTGATACTAGACATTTTAAGTCATAATCATTGATCAACTCTAGCCCCCTTCTCTGTCTCCTTCCCGTATATATGAATTGGTATTCGGCTATGTATTACTAGCGCTAATATATTGATCCAGAGAGTAGTACATGTAATTAGCAACGATTCTAGTAAATATAATTTAATGGCTCACCACGCGTGCATTGTTCGTGGCATGCTTGTGGCTACGGGAACACGACGGGTCCTAAGGGGTTATATACCTGTTGCACGGCAACGGGGAGCCTGGAATGTATCATGCTGGAGCACATGAACAGATGAACTAGGCTGATGTCCTACGTTGGATTGTATAGCAGGAGATCAATCCGACGAGATCCCTCACCTATCAGTGGCCCAAGTCAGAGGGCAGTACTGCAGAGGAACTACTTCCAAGATCAATTTAGGCGTGCAAAACGAGATGGAAGAAAAAAAGAGAGAGAGGATGGAGTCCGGGTTCAACTCAAAATAAGAAATTTTTAATGAACCAAAAGAATTCTGTAGTATCTGGCGAAACATAACTATTTTGAGCGCAATTTTTTAGAGCAAGGCGGTTGTGACGATTCCGGTTCTAAACCAAAAGTTGCCCATATAGATGATAAAGCTGGTATAACAGCGAGCTCAGGTGAAGCCAGCGTCTATCAATCTAAGGAGAAGGATGAGTTTGGACAATGAAACCAGTGATAATAATAGCATTGATGCATCTATATGTTGGGGTTCAGGAAGCAAATCAGTTGCCACATGCCGATCAAACCGTGGGCCGACATAAAATGTCGTCCAACGCTAGTTTTCATTTGGTGAAGTTCGATGATATGGTAATTCACTTTATGATAGATGAGAACAAAAAATATTTATTGGCACTAAAAAACCTTTCTTAAATAAATTAGATAAGATGTAGAAGGGTTTTGATCTCATGAAGCATGTAAATGTCTTCAATAAGTTGGCCGCGAATCTAGTAAATTTGGATCTATTTTTAAAAATAAGACGTACAAACTACAAATTAAACACAGTTTTTGTTTGCTCAGAGCCTCCGTCATGTGAGCATCTAGTCATAACTTTGACGTATGGAGGGGACATCATTAGCGGCGAGGATATTATTGTGGCGTTACGTACTGAGTAGTTAAGAACAAAGGAGAGAGAAAAATACAGTAGAGGTTACTCTTGGTAATGCTTTGTCAATCAAAGGTGAACATAGCGTGAAAGAGATGGAGAAAAAGGGTGAGAAGAAAAAGGTGTGATGCTTAAAGTGGAAAGATTGGTGTTTGAGGAAGCGAATAAGTATTTGATAGATAGCAATGGTGAGTTTCTCTTAATATCAAATATGCAATCAAGCGAAGCGTGGACATTAGATTAAGCTAGTTCATATTATCACTACTGCGGATCGGGG